>JAEOAD010000054.1:2472500-2937500 GCA_036365145.1 Orientallactaga sibirica | reverse complement strand
CAGAATGACTTTTTAGATGAGACATGTCTTAACATCTTGGGGAATATTATGTTCTGTGGAACACAGCATAAGGCTCACATTATTGTCAATTTCAAATGCTATCTATTCTTATTTAATATGCACATACATAGTCTTAAGATTGCTCCATCATCACAAGATTTCCATTTTATCCTCAGTTCTTTCCAAGTGCAATAATGTAATCACTGCAGCCTCTTCTATTTCTGCACTTGCACTCTATCTCATTTTGCTTTCCCTCCACTTCTGTGGATCCTGAATCCTCATAATCTTTTCTTAGATAGTGTTTTTAATTAATGTTAAACCAAAAAATGATAACATAAGACATTCATCACACAAAAATATTTTAGTTGATTCATATGAATGCTTTGCTATCGATATGCTAAGCACATTTAATACATAAATGGATAAAATGTCTATAAAATAAATGTAAAATACACAGCATTTATGATGGCTAACTCAGTTTAATTTATTATATCACAGGTATTTCAGTGTGGGTAGCTGTTGCACTGAAGAGGGATCAGTAACATTAGCTGGGACAAAACAAATTTCAACTAGCCTTGAGCGTATTTCCCCCAACTCCTCATCGTCCCAGCCAGATCCTAATGCCTTCATCCTGCAGTCGAGAAGAGGCAGGATCACTCTAGGGTCTTTGGGGGTTGGGTATAAACTTGCAATGCTTTACTGTTTTCATTACACAGGTGCAAACATCTTTTATTTTATTTTATTTTATTTTATTCTATTTTATTTTACTTTATGTTATTTTATTTTGAGGTAGGGTCTCATTCTAGCCCAAGCTGACCTGGAACTTACTCTGTAATTCCAAGATGGCTTCGTACTCACAGAAATCCTTCAACTTCTATTTTTTTTAAACCAGTAGCAATTCTCCGCCCTCATCAAACATAAAAGAAAAGGATATATTCTCTCTTCCTCCATATTTCCTGGCAGACTTTGAGCATCTTTTCACTGGAGAAAATTATGATTTTCATTTTGCCATTTTCATTCATGTATGTCATAACTCCTTTGCACATGATCAAGGGCTTCTCTCAATCTCTATTAGAAGCAAGCATTTCTCACAGACACACACACACACCAAATTTGTTCCATTTTGAAGATTATACAGTAACCCAACTCTGTTGAATTTTATGGAAATTATTCAATTAGTATTTAATCTTCTAAACCTTAAATAGCTTTAACAAAACTATGTTTCAAATTCCCAACATCTTTGACTTCATATTTGTTATTAGCCTTTTAATCTTTGAGACCAGTCTTCAGAGAATGGGAAACAGAAATTATGAAATAAGACCACATCTACCCACATCCCCAAGATGAATGAACCAACCAAGTTAATTTCTCAGCATGAAAAGCACAAGTTTCCAGTCCTCAACATTTTGAAAAGTCAATAGCATACATTTTAAAATGAAAGCCCTTAACAATGAATAGAATTAGCCGCTTCTGCTTAAAATATTATAGGGCCCTAGAGTAATTTAAGATCTCTTCATTACATGAAATGACAAGGGAACAGTATACCTTAATCTAAGTTAAATAATTAGTAAACATCATGTAAAACAATAAAGTACGATGTAAGACATGATATTATTCATAATTCTACACTGTTTTCCAAATGCCTATATTCATGATGTCGTGATTCAAGATAACTTATTCAATGTTCACATGTCAGTCCTTCAGAAGTCTATTTTCTCTCAGTCATAGTTTTGAGGACATCTGCAGATCACCCTCTCTGGGAATAGTTCTAAAGGAATGACTGCAGAAGCCAGGTTTCTTTTAATGTAGATATCCACATGAATATTTTATAATATATTTTATTTATTGATTTGAGAAAAAGAGGCAGAGAGAGAGAGAATGGGCACACCAGGGCCTCCAGCCACTGCAAACGAACTCCAGACACATGTACCACCTTGTGTATCTGGCTAACGTGGGTCCTGGGGAATCGAACCTGGATCCTTTGGCTTTGCAGGCAAGTGCCTTAATGGCTAAGCCATCCCTCCAGTCCCACACAGATATTTTTAAGAACAATTGAAGACATCTTCCATTCACGACCATCAAATTTCCATGGACTTAGTTTCCAAAAAAAAAAAAAAAAAAAAAAAGAGTTATTCCCATTGAAAATATTCAATACTGCTCCAAAGAAAAAAAGCTGATTGAGTCCCCCTACATTTTTGTCATGTCGGTAGCAAAGGCTATACATTAAACGTGGAGTGTTGAAGTACCTGTGACAATTGAGGCAAGGAAATCAGCTTCATCTAAGATTTCTCCTATGCTTTTCTCCCGTTCTTGTTGTCCTGGTTCAGGCTTCCTCCACTCAAATTATGAGATGCCACAAAATGACTTGCTCTCCTAACGATTTCAGAGAAGACACTTGAAGAGAGAGAAGCAGTGGGCTTGCATGATGTTTAAAGGCACACCGTTGGCATTTTCAGTGAAACATAATAAAACTCACCCTAAACATCTGGAACTAAGTCTTTTTTGCATAAAACCCATATCGCTTTGGATAATAAAATGAACCTCAAAGAGGGCAAATTCTCAAGAGAGAAGCCAAAAAACCCAACATAGATTAATTCAGGAATAAGGAGTGACACAAATGCCTCGGGATTAGTGATTTCTGTAATATGATAGGAGCGTGCCAGCATCAGAACACTGGTAATATGGCGTGATCTTTCCCTGGAAGAAAGGAAAGCGAGCTTGTATTCCATCGAAGGGAATTACAGAGTTGTAAATCACATCGTGTCACAGCCAGCAACATTAAATACCAACTTTGAAATTAGCATTTTTCATATTAGTTTCTCATTGAGATATAATGCTACAATGTTCAACAAGTTCTTTTTTTGTGATAAAAGATGTCTAATCAAATAAAATAAAAGAAAAATCCAAGCACTGCTAATATTATGTATGGGTTGACAGTTAGGAAAAATAACTTAAAGTGAAAAGAAGTGATTGGCATTTATGTTGGACCTGATTTTACTACATCACATTGGATCTAAATGTTATAGTAATCAATGATGTTTTAGGCTCTGAAAATTCTTTCAGGAAATCTTAAAGGTGTTAAGAGACTGGGGGAGGGGTGCTGGAGAGATGACTTAGTAGTTAAGGCACTTGCCTATGAAGCCTCAGGAGCCATGTTCAACACTCCAGATCCCATGTTAGCCAGATGCACAAAGGTGAAGCAAGCACAAGGTCACACATGACCACTAGGTGGTGCAATCGTCTGGAGTTCAACTGCAGTGGCTGAGGCCCTGGCATGCCATTTCTCTCTCTCTCTCTCTCTCTCTCTCTCTCTCTCTCATCTCTAAAAACAAACAAACAAACAAAAACAAGATATAGACCAGGCAAGCTGGGGAGATGACTCATCCATTAAAGGAATTTGTTTGCAAAGACTGCTGGCCTAGTGTCAATTCCTCAGCCACACATGTAAAGTTGGGTGAACATGGTTTCCATCAGCAAGAGGCCATAGACGTACCTACATAGCCACACATACACACAAATGAATGAATAATTAAACAGTGTTAAAACATAGCCCAACGATTATGTTGGGGAGCATGCGTACACCTTTATACACTTCTCCAATCTCTTTTGTGGATGGCTTAAGGTACACGTAAGTTGCAAGAAGTAAATTCCTTGTCATTGATTGCTTTTAAACTTAGGATCAATTTCACCACTTGATTGCCAGGAGAACTTCATCTCTTGAGTTGCTTTCGAAGTAACTTTAAATTCAGCCTTCAGCTGTGTCCTCCAAGATCTTCTGCAGGGGGAAAAAAAAACAGCCCCACAGTAAAAGAGGAAGAAGCTGCGGCCTGCCTTGAGGTAGTGTCCAAGGAGCACCCAATATGGGCTTTGTGTTCCGTAACTCTGCCTCGCTATCCAAGTTAGCACACAGGCCAGTTCTGAAAACCTCGAGGCTAGGTGACATACCGTTTTCCTTTCCTAAAATAGATTTCTGACATCTCAAATGTTTATATAGAAAAATGAAGTTTTGACATGGACCTGTTAAGAGCAATATGATGTTTCTATGGCTTTATTTTAAGATATGATAGGGCTGGAAGAGAACTTTGAGAGGTACGAGAGCTTAAGGGTTATGAAAAAGTAAAATCCCACTTTTTCATCATTCAGTACGCAAACAATTATGATGGTGTCAAGAACCACAATGCCAGGCTGGAAAGATGGCTTAGTGGGTAAACACTTGCCTGTGAAGCCTAAGAACCCTGGTTTGAGGTTTGATTATCCAGGACACACGTAAGCCAGATGCACTAGGGGGCACATGCATCTGGAGTTCGTTTGCAGTGGCTGGAGGCCCTGGTGTGCCCATTCTCCCTCTCTCCCTGCCTGCCTGCCTATTTCTGTATCTCTCTCTCTCTCTCTCTCTCTCTCTCTCTCTCTCTCTCTCTCCTCCCTCCCTCCCTCTGTATCTTTCTGTCTCTCTGTCAAATAAATAAATAAATAAGTTTTTTTTTTTTAAAAAAAAAAAGAACCTCACTGCCATGCACTAATTAGTCCAGTCCATTGATAAATATCCAGCAACAAGATCCCCAGAAGAATAAAACATGAGCCAAATCTCTGGTCTTGTTTGTTTATATGTTTTAAATATTGTCACAAAGGGACATTTCAAGTTGTTGATGGTTATCACCAACAGTAGTCCCATCTCCCTCCATCCAGCTGACAATCACGGAGAGATAACAGAAGAGAAAGATAGAAAGAACATGGGTGTACCAGGGCCTCCAGCCACTGAAATGAGCTCCACTTGCATGCGCCATTACATCATATTAGGGAATCAAGCCCAGTTCATCAGGCTTTGCAGGCAAGCTCCTTAATCACTAAGCCATCTCTCCAGACCTATGTGCTGTATCTTTACATAATAATAGTTTGGAAGAGTTTGCCTGTGTATGATTGTGAAATAGTGATAAATAACAAAAACTTTTTTGGAGAGCAAGAGAGAGAGGCAGAGAGAAAGACAGAATGGTCAACCCAGGGCCTTCCACTGCTACAAATGAACTCCAGATGCGTGTGCCCCTTTGTGTGCATGTGCGACACTGCATGCTTGTCTCCCTGTGTGTCCAGCTTACCTGGGACCTGGAGGTGTTGCAGGCAAGCACCTTAACCACTAAGCAATCACTCCAGCCCTCATATTTTTAATATATGCTATTAGTAAACATTCTCAGATGATGTACGGTAAGATGGAAAAGGCACATGATGAAATGTGAAAAGATTTTGGACGTAGGCATAAAATATTTAAATATCATGTGAATGAGATAATGTTTACATCTGTACCTTAATTGGTCAGAATATCTAAAAAGATTAATCTGAGTGATGGTACTTTATTTATATTTCTATATTTATTTATATTTCTATATTTTAAAACTTTCCTGTCATTGAATAGTCATTATTTTAATAACTACAAAAATAAAACTATTACAATTGCATTTGCTTATAAAAGTATAGAGTCGTAATATAAGGCTCAATGAAAAGATACTTTCCTTTCCCTAGGAAGTATCATATTTCTCTGGTTCTGTCCCTTATAAAAGGCATACGCATGACAGTAGAACAAGAAGTAAAGTTGGAGAACAGAAGTGTCCTCTGTAGACCATCCATTGTGCATATTGCAGTCGATCCAAGGACTGACCTAGGAACAGTGAGGTTCAACAGTGATGGAATGGTGACTGGTCACTGCCAGAATCACAACCCCAGAAGGCTGTTCAGTGTTCGGCATGTACACAGTGAGGGATTCGTGGGGATCACTAATGTGAATGGAAGGCAATAAATAAATGACACTGGTCACTTCAAAGAAGAAAGACGTGTGTCAGTTTCAAGCAGAGAGAGGTGGCGGTGTGTGCGCACTGTCGTCTCTCTGTCCAGGAGAGAAATGATAAGTTCAAAAACAACCACTGTAGTACTGGTGTTTTCTCATGTGAATGTTACAACTCTATTTCCTTGCAGCTAGTAAAAATAAAGAATGAAGTCACATAGCAAAATTATGCTGAAATAAAAGGAAAAGAGAAAACATATCAATAATTCCTAACTCGCACAACAATGATAGTTAAAATAGTCCAGTGATGGCATCATGCTGTGGTTGTAGGGGTTACACGGCCTAGTCTCATGCTAGCAGGAAAATGCCAGTGCTACTTAGCTCCAGTTTAACATGTTGTATATGGAAAAAAAGAGTGCTGTGCCCACCAACTTCGTTCTCATTCTCTCTTTCTCTTTCACTCTCTCTCTCTCTCTACTCTTTGTGAGAAATATCTCTTAAGTAAAATATACCACCTTATCTATTAGTTTTCATTACAAGATCTATTAAGTATGCTGCATGAAAATTAGATAAAATTAGATTTGTTAATTATTATTAAATAAGTTGTCAAAAATGTTCTCTT
Organism: Orientallactaga sibirica; assembly: GCA_036365145.1. NCBI lineage: Eukaryota > Metazoa > Chordata > Mammalia > Rodentia > Dipodidae > Orientallactaga > Orientallactaga sibirica. The sequence continues at coordinate 2,931,105 of JAEOAD010000054.1, read as the reverse complement.
TTAATGTATCGCCATAAGCATATGTAATTTTTCAAGATGCTCAAAAATGTTCTCTTCTTTAGTATTTTTAATTGGATCTACTTATTTTCCATGAATTTTATATTAAATATCTTTAATCATAGCTTTTTTTGACAATTCAATTGCTTCCATACACATTGTTTAAAATGTAATGCTTTGCGAAGCTTAAAGACAGTAAGTATATATATACCCGAGGAGGGAAATACATCCAGCTTCAGTATGATGTGGATTCAAGGAGTATTTGAGAGCAGGCAGCTTCTTGGTTGAGTAATTCTGCAAACAGCACAGCCCAGGTTACTAAGTTTTGAAGGCCTGCTTTCATTTCTCCCCCAGAAGGGAATTGGTTACTAACAAGCATGCCTGCATATGAGACTCGCTATTTCGCAGTTCCACGCTAAATCCTTTCCCATTTCCTTGACAACATGGAAATAAGTTAAGTTTTTAACTTTATTCTTTAGATTCTTTTATTTGAATGTGTGTGTGTGTGTGTGTGTGTGTGTGTGTGTGTGTGTGTGTGTGTGCATGAGGACCAGGACCTCTTGCCTCTGCAAAGGAACACCAGCTGTTCCACTTTCATGCGTCTAATTTACATGGGTGGCTTTGGAAGTAAACCCCAGCCTGTGGGCTTTCTAAGCAAGTGCCTTTAGCTGTTATACCATCTCCTTAGCTTCACATATTCTATGCATTACTTAGAACCATATGTTTTGCTCAAACCACTCCCAGTTTTTGAATTATTTAATTTGCCATTTTACATTACCAAACTTTTGCTACCCTCAAATATTTATAATAGCTAAACTTATGTGTGATCATTCTATTTTTCTTTGTTGCAGTCATCAATATAGATTTTTGTTCTTCCATATTTTCAATAAAATTTACACAATAGGGGCTGGAGAGATGCCTCAGTAGTTAAGGCACTTGCCTGCAAAGCCTGACAACCTGGGTTCAATTCCCAAGTGCCCATGTGAATCAAATTGCACACAGTGTCAAATGCATCTGGAGTTTGTTTGTAGTGGCAGGAAATCCTAGACCACCCATCCTCTCTCTCTCTCTCTCTCTCTCTCTCTCTCTCTCTCTCTCTCTCTCTCTCTGTATCAATCTGCTTGCAAATAAAAAATAAAATAAAATGTTTTTAAAACTTCAACAATAAATTTGTGAATAACTAAAACTTTGATGAATGAAATAATTAATGAAAAATGAATGATGACTTCAAAATAATAGAACACATTGACATCACCATCTTTGCTGTGACTGAAATAAAAAAAAAAAACCTTAATGTACTTTTTCTAGTAAGTCAAAAATGTGTATGTTTCTAGATATTTACAACTGAACAGAAAAACTGAAAGTACTCCGTTTACTGATCATTTTTGTTCTAAGATTAGCCATTTTAAAATGTGTCATTAATAAATTTACTCACAGAGGGGAAATTAGGAACTTAGTTCACTACCGCACATACTTAACTCTTATTTAGACAACTGCTTTTATCTAATCAAAAAGCAATTTTCTCTATACATACGTACACATGATTCTCAAAAAAATCTTTACTTTTTGTTGTTGGAAATGTGTAAAAAGCAAACATTTAAAAATATGAATCAAAACATGATATCCTTTTAGAAGCATGACTTCATCCTATAGTAATTTGAAAAATATTAACATTTTTACTGAGTTATTTGGAAGCAAAGGGAGAAAGAAAGAGAAGGAAGAAGAGGGGGAACAGGGAGAACACAGGTACGCCAGGCATCTAGCCACTGCAAACAAATTCCAGATGTATGTGCACTTTGTGCATCTGGCTTTATATGTGGATCCTAGCAAATCAAACCTGGATCCTTAAGCTTTGCAGGCAAGTGCCTTAACTGCTCAGCCATGCCTCCAGCTTCATGGAAAAAAAAAATGACTGCACATATTGTCTTTCTGCTGTTATTCTAATTATTGAATTTGGTTATCAGAAGTTTACTTTAAAATATGCATATACTTAAAATTGACTTAGTGCAAATATGTAAGTAAACTACAATAAACCGTGAATATCTACTATGCAGGCTAATTTGTCTCACACTATAATAAATGATAAGAGACACGTAAAATATCATATCAAGGGGAGAAATTATCCCTAGAGGAAAAGTCAATGGAGCAGATGAAAATAAAGTGTCCTGGGCTGGAGAGATAGCCTAATGGTTAAGGAACTTGCCTGTGAAGTCTAAGGACAGACTCAGTTTGGTTTTTCAGTACTTGGAATAGTCTCCCCTGCCACCTCTCGTTGCTTCTCTCTCTCTCTCAAACAAATAGATAAAATAAAGTATACTAAGAAAATTTGGGGGGGGTGAATTTTTGCAAGTCTTCTCTTATGCTATAAAGTAAGTACAATTGGCCTATAGAGATGACTTAGTGTTAAGGTACTTCTCTGTGAAGCCTAAGATCCCAGGTTCAATTCCCCAGGACCCATGTAAGCCAGATGCACAAGGGGGTACCTGCATCTGGAGTTTGTTTGCAGTGGCTGGAGGCCCTGGTATGCCCATTCTCCCTCTCTCTCTCTCTCTCTCTCTCTCTCTCTCTCCCTCTCTCTCTCTCTCTTGGCCTCTTTTCCTCTCTCAAATAAATAAATAATTTAAAAAAATTTGAAAAAGAAAAGGTAGCATTTTACAGCATTATACAGTGTTTTTGTACCTTTACAAAGATACTCTCCTGGGACCAAGGTGGTCTCATGGCCACTCTGCACACTGCTCCTATTTTCTCACCTATCTGTAATATATTCACAGCTTGTAATATTAGACTTCTAGTATCATGATAAGCTGAGAAGGTTGCACCCATGTGTAACTGATACAGGAGGGAATATAAGGAAATATAAGAAGCTAGAGCCTTATCAGGAGGGAAGGCTATTCCACATTCTTAGAAAGTGAACAATTGACTGGGTTATAGACGTCCCATTGTATACAAAATATGAGAGAATGCTTTTCACAGAAAAATAGACAATTTGTAGTTTTCTGTGGAGAGGGACCTTCCTGCGGAACTACATTTGAATGGTTGTGTCCTTGATTTTGACCTTCGAGAAACAAGACTGTTTTCTCAAACCCAGGGAAAGATCCGGCTCCTTAATGCGTGCTCTATATGATAACAGTAAACCTAGCTGTGGCTTGCCTCAGGATCTCAGCACAGGTGGGCCATTGTTAATGTGACTGGTACCCAAGGTTCAGACCTCTGCAGAAAGACCAAATCAGTCATCCAGCAGGGGTGGGGGAGAAACGCCTCCTGAGCTTCTGCAAGTTCACTGAAAGTCAAAGGCGCTTAGATAGGCACAAGAAAAAAATAATAATCCTTTCAGGTGGACATACAGTGTTGTTTAAGCTTAAGCAATAGTTTCTGTGCTGATGAGGGAGTAAAATGAAGTCACTATTGAAAATTGATTGTTTAAAAATGGATAGGAGTGGGGGGGAATGAGAAAACATTTCTCTTTCAATGAAGATATGACAGGAGTCACAATATTTGTTAATTTGATCATATCACGAATTGTTATTTAGTGATAATTACGTTGGCTTAATTCTCTTGTCTCCATACAGCAAAGTACATTTAATCCTACTCCCAGCATCTTGGCACCTCGGGGCAGGCCATACAGACATCAGACAAGCTCAGACCGTATTGTTGCTACCAAAATGACAGCTAGTGCAGAAAAGAGATGTTCTTAAGGACTGATCTTGAAGAACGTATTTTAGTGGTTTCTGTTCCTGATACCTAAGTCACTGCACATAATGAGGGTGGGATAACAGTAAGGCAAGAGAAGTCATTGTTGTTCTTCTGTTCCAGAAATGGGAAGTGTTTCACAAAACACGTTTTCAGGATACTTTCAGAATGTGAAAGAGGACAGAGGAGATGAAAATCCATTGTATTTAAAAATTTGAAAAAAAAAATAGAATAGCCAGGCATGGTGGCACATGCTTTTAATCTCAGCACTCAGGAGGCAGAGTTAGAAGAATCACCACGAGTTAAGGGTCACCCTGAGACTACATTGTGAATTAATTTTAACGAGTTATTTTTTGTAATGCATACAATCGAGTTTTTATCTGACCACATTATTTTTTTTTATCTACTTATGCAATTGAGCATTAGGCAAAGTTTTTTCTTGTTATGAGATTAAGAACTAAGATTTTTTTTTTTTCTGTTGCATTCTCAACTCCTTAAGCACAGTCATCTGTTACTCTGCTATGCAGGAGCTCTCACATTAAAATCATGACTCGCAGGTGATGCATGTATCGACAAAAGATGAGGAAACTACAGATGGTCGGTAGATCGTTTTCCTTGCTGACCACAGGAATGTCAAAGAAGGACTGCAGAGATGACACAGTGCGTAAAGGCACTTGCTTGCAAAGCCTGGTGGCCTGCCCTCAATTCCCCACCACACACATAAAGCGAGATGCACAGAGTGGCACATACTTCTGGAATTTGTTGATTAGTTTGCAGTGGCAGGAGGCCCTGGCGTGCTGCTGCTCTCTCTCTCTCTCTCTCTCTCTCTCTCTCTCTCTCTCTCTCTCTCTCTCTGTCTCTCTCTCTCCTTGCAATTAAATAATATTTTTATGTGAATCCATGTTTTCCCAGTCTCTCTGAAGGAAGTTTCCATATTTGAGACAGAAGTACTTCCCAGACTCAGCGGATGGCTGCTCACACTTGCTCAGGCTGTCTTCCTTCCAGTGCCATGGTCCTCTACAAGGTTCTTTCAGAGGTGACCAAGTCAAGCCACTTGCAATATACAGCTCCCAGAAAATGATTTGACCAGAAAGACTAAGTGACTTGTTGTTTCTGAAATCACCCATGATTGTTCTAATCTCTGTTTTAACCTAAGTGGACTGATGTTGTTCTGGATATTTCTATATGTAATTGCTTTCTTTTATTATACTCTACAGCTATATGTAAATAATAGAATTAAAATATAATGAATTTTTAATTAACTATGGCAATTATCTTGCATATGTTGCATCATTCATATTATCAACTAGTTCACGATATGAAAAGTGATTTTCAAATTTACATATTATGGGTTACTCTTACCATTCATATCTTCTTCAATAGGGTTGATATTTTTTTATCCACAAAAGAATTTAGCCTGTAGTTTTCATAAAATGTTTGTGACTTTCAATATTACTTAAAAAACGTAAAGATGGATGATGATTTTTACTACCCACAGACACGTATATATTATAAACAACCTTTTTTAAAAATAGCATATGATAATAATAAGAAGAAAAATTCATTCTCGCCAAAAGGTAGATGCTTTTTTTTTAATTTTTTAAATTAGTTTTTATTTATTTTTGGAGAGAGACACAGAGAGAGACAGACAGAGAGGGAAAGGGAGACAGATAGAGACTGGCGCCAGCAGTCTCTCAGCTGCTGTGAACAAAATCCAGATGTGTGCGCCCCCTTCTGGGCAAGTGCAGCATTGCGCCCTTGCGTCACTTTACATCTGGCTAAAAGTGGGACCTGGAGATTGGAACCACTGGAGATTGGAACCAGCGTTCTTAGGCTTAGGAGGCAGGCGCCTTAACCACTAAGCCATCTCTCCAGCCCCCAAAAGGTAGATTCTTAATTGGAGAATGAGCAATACTGGACGATGTCAGTATGAACAGACCTGATCATCTGTAACACTCTTGTCATGTAAATGGAAACTGTTTGCAAACCTACTCCGACCCCACACGTCTCCTGTGCTTCTTCAGGTATCTCCCCTCTAACCCCCTCTAACAGGGAAGGTCACTCAGTCTACTCAACTTCAGAAGTCACAATATTTATAAATCATGTTCTGTTGATGAAATACCATAATGATTATGGAATATCAAAATGTAAGAGCTTTGAATCTCTAAATGGTCATAAGCAAGTTGATTGTGTCCTAAAATACCAATGGCTATTGTTGGTCAGTTTTTGTGAACATACTGTGTTTCATCATGAAGCAGGAAGGTGGAAAAGTCAAACACACATAGGACTAGTGTCCATCTCACACTTCACTCGTAGCTATGGTAGTTTGAGTCTACATTATAAACAGTAATCACTGAAGCTGATCTCCAGCTGTATACAAACACACTGAATATATGCTATAGATTCACATACACCACACAAACATGAAAATACATGTTCAATAATTTATGTTATTAGGACAGAACATATTTGATTCAGATAGGTTCACATCTAGTAGTAGAACTTTGATCTTTCATCCTGTAGTTAATCTCAGTTGCGTTTTGCTCTAAATAATGCTATATCTGGACTTAGAAGTGTGGGGTAATCAAATCTATGTAAACATCAAATCCTCCCCATTTACATAGCACAGACTCAGTAAAAGAGGGCTCCTCTAATTATACACCCGCATACAATTTACTTCCAGCAACACAAAAATATGATCGAATGTTTATGTTTCCTTAGTAATAGAAGTCTCTAAACAATCAAGTACAACATGCAAAATTAACCCGCAAAAATTTCGAATATATTGGCCAGCCAATATTTTCATTGTTTTATATCAACAACTTCAATAAATATTTAGGGCTTCGGATCTTTAATAGGCTGTCTGTCAGATTTTTTTCCCAAAATCAATCATCTTATCAAATTAAAAATAAGTAACAGGGGCTGGAGAGATGACTTAGTGGTTAGGGCATTTGCCTGCAAAGCCAAAGGACCCAGGTTCAACTCCCCAGGACCCACGTAAGCCAGATGCACAAGGGGACACATGTGTCTGGAGTTCGTTTGCAGTGGCTGGAGGCCCTAATGTGCCCATTCTTTATCTGCCTCTTTCTTCTTCTCTTTCTCTCTTTATCACAAATCAACAAATGAAGACATTAAAAATATATATTACAAAAAGTAACAGAGGGGATAAAGTATTGAAAAATGGATAAATATAGGGGGGAAGGCCCTGTAGCTGCCAAGTAGTTATCATGTATTAACAGACAGTAAGTAATGGTTTCATTGCTGAAGTTTATACTTTCTGCATTTTGAAGAAACTGCTGAAATGGATGACAACCTAACTATTGAGAACAGGTCAGCAATTCATGGCAAAATGTATGCCAGCAGCCACTTCTTAATCTCAGAATTTTGTTCCATATTAGCAAAACTAACTATGTAACAGATATAATGTACATAATTTTTACTCCACTTTTGGCAGTGTTTGTAAATCTGAAAAGAGAAAAAATATTTTTTAAAAAATGGCTGAAATAAGAGTTGGACAGATTGCTTAGCAGTTAAGCGACTTGCCTGCAAAGCCTGAGGACCCAGGTTCAATTCCCCAGGACCCACGTAATCCAGATGCACAAAGCGGTGCATGCATCTGAATTTGTTTGCAGTGGCTATAGGCCCTGGTGTGTCCATTCTGTCTCTCTCTCTTTCTTAAATAAATAGATAGATCATAGATACATAGATAGATAGATAGATAGATAGATAGATAGATAGATAGATAGACAGATAGATGAGCGATAGATAGATAATAGATAGATAGATAGATGATAGATGATTGATTGATAGATAGATAGATAGATAGATAGATAGATAGATAGACAGATAGATGAGCGATAGATAGATAGATAATAGATAGATAGATAGATAGATGATAGATAGATAATAGATAGATGATAGATAGATGATAGATAGATAGATAGATAGATAGATAGATAGAAGGATGATAGATACATACATACATACATACATACATACATACATACATACATACATACATGGATGGTAGGCAGAATGGCTGCAATGATTATGTTGTCATACAACATCATAAGTGTTCCACATGTGTGTGTTCAGTGTTAATATATCCGTGTCCTAAATTTCACTTACAAAATAATCATCATAAAGACAAAGCACAGGCCATGATTTTCACAAATACTCTTTATGATTTTTACTTTCCTAAAATTTTTCTTTAAGATGGGTTAAGCACAGCATCTAATTACTGATGATAAAACATTGTGTTGATAATAAACATGATCCATTTTTGACTTGAGAGACAGGTGACTATTTGTAAAAATACAGTGTTTCAGCTGGTACAGTCTTATCATTACTTGTGAACACCAAAAAAAATAAAAAATCAAAGCGAGTATATGAGATCATTGGGATCCCTCAAAAAATGCTATAGTTGAAGAAAATCAACCTGCTCATTCCCCGACTATTGAAATAAGGTTATACTTTCTTTTTTAAAAATAACGTCTTCCCTCTGGGTGGAGAAGGACACGTTCTACAAGACCCTTCGAGACCTTTCCGTAAGATATTGACAAGAGGTGCTCCTCTTCCCATCTGTAGTCACACATTGACCTTTTTCCCAACACTGTGTGTTTGAAGCCTACTCTCTTATGTTTAAGGGAAAAACACAGAAGAATGATCAAAGGCTATAACAAGTAGCATTTGGAGGAAATAAATTTTGTTTCATAAAATGTCAGTAGACTTTAAATGGAAATTAACAGTTTTACATTTCAAATGCATCACAAGGAGACCTTTCTCAACACTATTCATCAATCAACTATGGTCTGGGTGGCCGGCCCAATCTATGATGTTAAACTTGTAATCATGGTGTCATTTAATGGTTAAAAACAAATGTCTCTGGGAGGTAGGAAGTTCATAAACATCTATTTTCTATATCATGCACAATATTTTCTTTCACAAGAACAACAGTCTGCTTTATAATCACCTGTTTTGACAGTCCTCACATATAAATACTGTGTTAGATATTTTCAGTTATGAGAGAGTCTGGACATATGGGCACAGTTGTGTAGGTCTTGCCTGTAATTATATGCATTATACGATTTGCTATTGTTACAAGCCATCTTCAATTCATTTAATAAGGTTTTTGCAAATTGGCAGATAGCATTTGGGCTAAAGTACACACAGGATATTTGCAATGAAAAAGGGAAAAAAAATCCTCCTCTGCCTTTTCTCTGGTGTAGAGCGATTTGTCAAGTAATTAGCCAGCCTAATTAAATTTTTGTAGCACTAATCAAACGAATATGCTAAAATTTTCTTTGCACAGCCAGTTTGCTGTCTGCTTGCATTTAACTTGATGGTTTGAAAGGGGCCCTCCTCTGTCTGCCACTCCACTTAATAACCTAATTTGCATTTTATATTGGTAAATCAAATTAAGCACCACTGGCTTTTAGTATGATTGACTGTGGTCAGGCCTTTTCAGACGGGACTTTTTCACAGAAAATTAGGCACATTTTAATATGACTAAGGTTGTGCTTTCTGTATTCAGCAAACTGCATTCACTCAGCTAATTAAAAGTGCTTGCTTCCCCCACCCTACCTATGATAGACTCATCCAGCTGGTGTGTCCATTTTCCTTTGTACAATTTCTTGATGGAAGTTTCTTTTCTTAAATATAATAAGATGGTCTAAGCAACACTTCAAATCAATTTGCATGAGACATATAAGCAATTCTTAGAACTGATGACTGCGAGTTGGCTGTGACTGTGTATAAATGCACCCATGAGGAAGCTGGCAGGTTGTAGTTGACATTGAGTAACTTTAAACCTAAAAAATGTCATGTGTTACTACACTGTCAGTAACCAAGCCTAATGAATCACAGCTCATGCAGGACTAAGACAAGCATCTTCCACTATGAACTGATATAATTATTGTTGGAATAAATATTATATTTTAAGGAGAAAAAAATGAAGTACATGATTAAGAACTTCTCTCAAACTCCATAAAAGTCATCTGATTAACAATATGGTCCATCATAAATTTGTCTTTTTCCATTTTATAGCAGGAAAAATTAAATACAGAGAAATGAAATGACTTTTGAGTTAATAAGAAAGGCTGGCATGCTAGTTTCTTGACTTTCAGTCTATATGCTTTCTAATTACATGAGCTTGAATGCCAGATTTGTTTTTTTCCCCCTAAATGATAATTTATAATATGCACTTAGAAAAAAACTGAAAATCTGCTTGCAATTTTTAGCTGTGTAATGCTGAATCATGTTGTTCTGTCTGCATCTTTCTCGTTAGATAATTTGCATAGTTAGTGGCAGAAGAATCCATCAAGAGTGATTCCCAGACATGGAATAACGTGAACTCCAGAATCCAGTTAACAACAGGACGGCAGAACTTCTGTGTGTGTGTCAAACCTTCATATAACTATCACACAAATGCATGAGAACAAGAGCATAAGAAAAGATTTTCTTTCCCACCTGTGAAAGAGCGCTGTGGCTTGCAATTTGTGAGAGCGACTGTGCAGCGCGGTTAGCTTTGGAAAGAGACGCACCGCCCAGGGCTCTAAGAGTAGAGAACCAGGTTGTTCCTGAAAACCCAAAAGGGAAACGGGTTCTGTTGTCTCATTATCATTTCATGATCTGACATTTCCTAATGCAAGTTCAAGTTAAGGGAACTCTGTCACACATACTTCAACGATCTTAAGACTGATCATTCAGATCAATCTCTAATTAAAAAGAGAATTAAGACCATGAAAGAGATGAAATCAAACATAGCAACTGCCTGAGGCACATTGGGATTCTCTGTTTCGCTTTAATTAAGGTAATGGTGCATTTGTTCAGAAACCTCAGTTCAGTCCATTAAAAAAATTATAATTCTGAGAGAAAGAGAGAGAACGGTGATCTGATGGTGGTTCTTAGCCCAGACAGGAGCCAAATTTCAAAGCCCTACAGCTCTCAGATCTCCTGAGGCTTCAGAACCCAGAGGACTGTGACTTTGGCCTCGCCAGTGACTAGATTGTCATTTTGCTATTTTAGTATGAACACACTTGTGACTTTCCTTGTGTGCCATCCATACGGACTACATAGCTTCAAATATGCAGGTGACGTTATTTCCTTAAGCATCCTTACATATATTCTTATCATTTTCTGGCCTTACAATTTTCTGACTAAGATTACCTTTAATGCTGTTATAATTCTGAAGCATGAAAAGAGGATGGCATAACATTTAATACCAGATATGCATTGCAGTATGGTAGCATTAAATAAATTAAGTCACAGTAAACTATCAATTCTTCTTGGACAGATGCAACTATATCACTTTATGCTCTTTAATAACTTACAGGCATACCTGGACATTCTGACCATTAACCAACTGTAGAGTTGACAACTACCTACATTTATGGATTGCCATGATATCATTATTAATATTTCCATCAATCACTGATACAAAAATTCTGTTTTACAAAAATCTAAAAAATTTATCTACGCCGGGCGTGGTGGCACACGCCTTTAATTCCAGCATTCAGGAGGCAGAGGTAGGAGCATTGCCATGAGTTCAAGGCCACCCTGAGACTACAGAATGAATTCCAGGTCAGCCTGAGCTACAGTGAGACCCTCTCTCAAAAAACCAAAAAGAAAAAAAGAAAGAAAGAAAGAAAGAAAGAAAGAGGATTTATCCAGCCAAATATTTTGTTTATTAAAACATTTCATTTTTTTCAGTATTTTCACAGTTGTATAACTATAATTCTTATATCTTGTGGTTGTTTTGAGTTCACAATTTATAATGAGACTCCATTTCAAGGTAAGATAACATACAATAAATAAATGTAGATTATTTTATGCCTTTCATTTAAGAAAATCGAGGTAATGAGAAAAAAGTAGTTTGGAGAATGGAGAGTTTGTAAAGGGTTAGGATTTCAAAGGCGATGTAGAAATTAACTGACTAAAAATCTGATAAGAGAACAGACCCCAGAGGTGAACAAAGAAAGCCAGGTTCACACAGATTTTCCAGAGACTAGCATTTTCCTAATTATCATAGTCTTTTATGTTTGCTTCCCATTCAAGTCCATTAAAAAGACTTATTATCTGGGGCTGGAGATAAGGCTCAGTGGTTAAGGCCCTTGTCTGCAAAGCCTAACGACCCGTGATTGATTCCCCAAGGACCCACGTAAGCCAGATGAACAGTGGCTCGTGCATCTGGAGTTTGTTTGCAGTGGCTAAACTCCCTGGCATACCCATTCTCTCTCTCTCTCTTCCTCTCTCTCTCTCTGTTTCCTATCTTTCTCTGGTTATAAATAAATAAAAATACTGTTTTAAAAATACTTAGTGTCTGGTTATTCACTAATAGTTCATATACCATGTTCATGCTTTTGCAAAGTCGTATTTATTTATTTATTTATTTATATTGAGAAAGAGAGAGAAAGAAGCAGAGAGAGAGAGAATTGACATGCCAGAAACTTCAGCTACTGCGAACAAACTCCAGACACTTGTGCTGCCTTGTGCACAAGTGCAGTGTTGCGTACTTGTATCACTGAGTCTGGCTTACATGGGAGCTGGGGATTTGAACATGAGTTCTTGGGCTTCTTAGGTAAGTACCTTAATCGGAAAGCCATCTCTCCAGCCTGCTTTTGCAAAATCTTAATGAAGTCATTACTCTATTTGCACCCAAATCCATGTAATCACTAAAGATTCCTACCATCAAATCACATTCAAAATTAAATGAAAGTGTACATTACATGCTGTGGGCTTTTCAGTGTTAACATAGTAATATTCACAAGGAGTCGTAAGTATGGCATAAGCAATATCTCTTCCTCTTCATCTAGTTTGACGTGATGGTTGAATCTTAGGAAATAGTAGAAAATATTTAAGTAGCAAATGTACATAGGCCTTATATACAATATGAAAACCAGAAAGATGACATTAAGGATATATGTTTACTGACATGGCATCTTGTCACACGCTCAGGTTTCTGTAAACACATGGACATACAGGATAGAGGGACAAGGCTCCAATCTAGCACACATGCTCTCTCTGAAGCCTTGGGTTTGATCCTCGACAATAATAGTAATAAGAAGGTACTTAGCAATCTTAGCACCAAGAAGTTTCTCCTCATCCTTCCTCTTTCACATTCCCAGTACCTCTGACTCGTTGAATGCCCACCAGCTCTAAACTGGGGCAACTGTGAACTTTATCTCTAATTTTGTAATTTCAAGGATGTGATGGGAACATAAGTATGCAGATTTTTTTTGAGAAACATTTTGCTTTTCAATTAGCTTAATAGTTGAGATATAATTCATTGCATAATGTGACAAACAACTGTTTCTTTAGGAATTTACACATGAAAAGATGTTTTTTCACTTTTGGCTATTAAAAATGATGCTTATATGAACATTTCTATAGAGATATTTTCCCTGTAGCTGGAATAATTTTCAGGAGGTTAAATAGCCAAATTGTTTGGCAAGGTTTTGTGCCACTTTACATTTCTGCAAGCAATTGCATGTTAGAGAAATCTACTTTTTCTACATTCTCACTGACATTTCAGTTTCACTTTTCATAAATTTTGATAGTTTTAATGGTCTGTGGTTTTTTCATTATTATTATTACTTCATTATTATTCCCTAAAGGCTATGATTGCGGTGTTGTTACATGCGCATGTTTGATCTGGATAGCACCTCTTTCTTGAAAATGTCTTTTTTTCTCTTAGTTACTTTCTGATTGCATTGTTTGCTGTTTTTTATTTTAAAAGGAATTTCATTGTCTTTATAAACCATAGTTCATTGTTAGTTTATTTAAATATTTTATTTATTTACTTGCAAGCAGAAAAAGAGAGACAAGAGACAGACAGAGGGCTGGAGCGATGGCTTAGTGGTTAAGGGATTTGCCTGTGATGCCTAAAGACCCCGGTTCAATTCTCCAGGTCCTACATAAGCCAGAAACCCATGGTGGTGCATGTGCCTGGAGTTTGTTTGCAGTGGCTGGAGGCCCTGACACACCCATTCTCACTCTCTCCCCTCCCCCATCTCTAATAAATAAATAAATAAAAATAAAATTTTTACCAAAAAAAGAGACAGACAGAGAGGATGGTGGGGCAGGGCCTCCAGCTGCTGCAAAAGAACTCCAGATTAATGGGCCACTTTGTGCATTTGGCTTTACTAGGATAACAAGGATTAAAACCCAGGTCGTTAGACTTTGCAGGCAAGCAACTTATCTACTGAGCCCTCCCTCCAGCCCCATCGTTTCCTTTTGGATGTAAACGTTCATGAATTGTTTGAACATTCTAGATACAAGTTCTATGTTTTGCATATCATTTTGGAAGTATGTCCTTCTATGCTGAAGTTTATCTGATCATCATCTCAAAAGTATTTTGCCAAGAAAAGTTTTGAATCTTGTTGATGCTCAATTTTTTTTTTCCATTATAAATTGCTAACTTGGTGCAATATTCAAGAATTCTTCTCCAGGAGCAAATCATGAAGATTTTCTTCTATATTTATTATATATACATAGCCCACTCATATTTTACATATAAAGTACAAGATTTAGTTCAAAGAATACTAATTGCATTTAGATACCCAATGCTTTCAATACCACTTGTTAAAAACGCTGGTGTGCTCAGCACTAAAGAAGACACCTGTATCACCCCTCCAAAGCTCAGGAACAATGCCAAAGAGGAAGCATACAAATTATGAGAGCCATATAAGAAGATGAGCAGGAATTTCGTGGGATTCTGTAATCCAGGCATGACATACCATTGCATTCATCGCCTTATAATGACTGTGGTAACCTGCGTTAAAACACAGACTATACTGGGCCCATGAACGTTCTCTTATGGCTGAAGGGGGAGGGCACGAGGCCCCACATCCCTCCTTAAGAATGTATTAGCAGGTAATGTTGCCTGAAGGGTGGGAGACATTTTATGTAGTCAGTGCTAGGACCCATTTCATTTCATTTCATTTCATATCTGTGCTCATGCAGGTAACCCTAATTCAACTCAATGGGTCACACTCGTGCCCAAGAAAGAAAGAGACATCTAAGTGGAAGAGGGATGAGGTAGGAAGAAGTTCAGTAGAAGAAGGATGACGTGCTGGGGGAGGGGTCAAAAGAAACTAGTAGGCGAGTGGCTGGAGAGATGGCTTAGCTGTTAAGGCACTTGCCTGCAAACCAAAGGACCCAGGTTCAATTCCCAGTATCCTTGTAAAGCCAGATGTACAAGGTGGCACCTGTGTCTGAAGTTTGTTTGCAGTGGCTAGAGGCCTTGGTTAACCCATTTTCTCTCTCTTTCCCTTTCTCTCTCAAATAAATAAGTACATAAAATATTTTTTAAAAAAAGCATTCATGCCTATTTAATGAAACTCCTTTATCTATTTTTAGTCGAAATTCAATTTCTTGGCTACAAATTCTCTTATTTTTATTTCAGGTAGGATTTGTTTTTGCAATTAATTCTTGGATGAAATTTGCAGAACACACAAATCTAGGTTGCTGGATGTTTTTCTCCCAACCTTTTAAACTTATTTCCTTCTATTAACCTCATGGTTTCTGAAGAGAGAAAAAAGCATCTATCATTTTTCTCCCCTGCTTCTGAGATGTTTTCTGTTCCTCCACTGTGGAGACTTTCAGTCCTGTGAATACCACACAGATATCCTTTGACCATATTCAGTTGCCGAATTTCCCAAACCTGTACTTTGGTGTCTATTGGAAACGTTTGAAATGTGGATTATTTATTTGGACACTTTTCAATCATCCCCCTTTTGCTTATCTCCTGGGACTTTAGTACCAAGCATCCTCAATCTTTACAGCAGTGTGAAAGGTTCCTGAGGACCTGCTTGGTTTTTTTTTTTTTTTGTCATGTATTTCTTCTTATATTTAAATTGTATCTCAACCATTTTCTCTGCCACTGTTTCTCTCTCAAAAAATAAATTAATTAATTAAAAAAAAAAATTCTAAGGGCTAGAGAGATGGCTTAGAGGTTAAGGTGCTTGCCTGTGAAGCCTAAGGACCCAAGTTTTATTCCCCAGTACCACATAAGCCAGATGCACAAGGTGGTGCATGTGTCTGGAGTTCATTTGCAGTGGCTGGAGGCCCTGGTGCGCACATTTTCTCTCTCTGTCCCTCTCTCTCCTGCCCCTGTCTCTCTTCAATAGATAAATAAAAATAAATTGTAATCTCCATGGTTCCATCCTCAAGTTCATTATTCTTTGTTCTGTCCCTTTCATTGTGTTATTGACACCATATTTTTAGTATATGTTTTCATTTCTAAAATTCCCATTTAATTCTTCTGATTTTCTATATCTTTCTGGGAATTTTTTTTTAATTTCAGGCACTTGATAAATGGTTTTCCAGACTGATTTAAAAGACTAAAGACATGTCAGATAATTCTAACATTGCTTCTGTCTCAGTGCTAACATCTAGTGATTTTTTTTTCTCATTTGATTTTAGACTCTCCATGCTTATGATCTAATGAATGAATGATCTAATGAATGAGTCCTTTGATCATATTGGAATAATTGCTCCAGTCTTCTTGTGACAGCACTCTGGCTTGGGAAGTGAGGAAAGTTGCTGAGAGATGGTTCTAGACAGACAAGGTCCCTGGCAAACTTCAGTTGCCGTGGCGTTTGGAATGCTTGGTTTCCAGCTGGTGGTAATTTGGGAGGTGGACCTTACTGGAGGAAGGGTGTTGTGGGGGTGGGCTAGGAGTGTTACTGCCAGCTCCCCTCCTTTGCTTGAGCTCCAGTCATTCTCCTGCTGCTGTTGTCCAACTGCTGGGGCAGAGCCGATGTCCAGCCTCTGCTCACACCCTGCTTTCCCTGGCCACCATGCAGCTCACCCTGCAGACTGTAAGCCAAAATAACCAACTTTCCTCCCAGCATCTGGCCAGCTGCTTTGTGCCCGCCAGGAGAACATGACTCCAACAGTGGGTTTCTGTCAATGGAGAGCTGCTGGTCTTTGTTAGTCAGGAGTGACTTCAAACGACGTAGTTACTGATGTCACACTGCATGACAAGGAGTCCCTCACTATGTCGTCCCCCGAGGCTTCCTCTGACACGTTGAAGAATTCCCTCACTACTGGAGTGCGATGTTGAGATACCTAGTTCTCTGTCAGGAGACACCACGCCAATGAAGCAGGAACATGCTGTCTCTTTACCTCCTTTTGAACTGACGAGTTCAGGATCAATGTGCTTTCCACGGGCAACAGCCTTCCTGCATTCTTTTGGAGTTAAAAAGAGATCTCCAGCTCTGACCACAGAGAATCTTCACAACTGTGGATGATAACAGCCAGTTCCAAGCAAAAGGCAATAGAGGGCTGGAGAGATGGCTTTGCCATTAAGGCACTTGCCTGCAAAGCCAAAGGACCCTGGTTCTATTCCCCAGTACCACATAAGCCAGATTCACAAGGTGACACATGTGTCTGGAATTTGTTTGCAGAGGCTGGTGCCTTAGTGTGCCCATTCTCTCTCTCTCTCTTGCTCTTGCTCTCTCTCTCTCTCTGACTCTCTCAAATAAATAAAAACTTTAAAGAAAAATGTAAAGGCAAAGCCGAGTGTGGTGGCGCACGCCTTTAATCCCAGCACTAGGGAGGCAGAGGTAGGAGAATCACCATGAGTTCAAGGCCACCCTGAGAATATACAGTGAATTCCAGGTCAGCCTGAGTGAGACCCTACCTGGAAAACCAAAAAAAAAAAAAAAAAAAAAAAAAAAAAAGTAAAGGCAATAGAAAATTCTGTTGTATGATGCCTGACCCTCTTAGCTTTTTTAAAAGCCCATTGCTGAACAGAGGTGCTTAAGCATGAAACACACAATTGCTTCTTATCTCCATAATGATAAAGAACTAGGAGCCTGGAAGGATGGCTTAGCAGTTAAGGCATTTGACTGCAAAAGCCAAAGGACCCTAGTTGGATTCCCCAGGACCCACGTAAGCCAGATGCACAAGTGTCTGGAGTTCATTTGCAGTGGCTGGAGGCCCTGGAATGCTCATTCTCTCCCTCCCTCTCTCTCTCTCTCTCTCTCAAATAAATAAATAAAATATATTTTTAAAAAAAGAAACAGCAGAGGAGTTTGCCTGCCCCCCCCCCACCACTGATTGATGTACTCCCCTTAGCTCAGACGGCCTTGAAGGACCAGAAACCATCTGACTGTCCTCCCTTAGACAGTCCTGGCTGAAGAAGCCTATTCTGAATAAGGACACACACAGCTTCCAGTCCCTCATCTCCTGCACCTGGTCCAGTCTGCTTTTCTTAGGATTCTCCTTATAAGTTTGAAGCCCAGCCATGCTTCAGCGTGATCCCATGAGAAGGCTGCTGCCCCTTGCTGTTCTCTCAATAAACAGTCTGCCTGTCGAAATCAAATCCGCTATTTTCTTTTGCTTTCCGCTTACATTTTCCTTACAATTTTTTATTTCCTTCATTAAGATTTTTGTCAAGGTGGTACTTCAAAGCTAGTTTTGGTAAATCTTTTTTTTTTTTTTTTAATTCAACCTGGCTGGGTGGCATTGAGTTTTGCCCCCAACACATCATGGTGGTTTCTTTTACTTTTTTTTTTTTTTTTTTTTTTTAGAGGGAGTGATCAGGCTGGTCCAGGAGGAGCACAGAGCACATAGCACTACATAGCTCCTCTCCTCCATCACCTTTTCTGAGCATTCCAGAAAGTTCCTGCAGGCTTATCTTTAGAAAACCATTACAGTACGTCCATTTGTCCTTTGAGTATCGATTAGATCCTGAGAAACGTGCAAGGAGAATTGAGAGAGAGTATGTAGCTAAAAGCAAACTCAGCTCCACGTCCTGGCACGTGTGTGTCATGACTCTTTAAAATCTGCAGAGGCATGACTAAATTCTAGGCATTGCACCAGACAAGACGACAATGGGGCCCACACTGTCTTTTTTGCTGCTTACTGTATAGTTAATGAAAATTTCACCTAAACTGAGTGTGGGTTCAGAGACAGCGGCACAAGGGATTTTGGAAACATGTGGGATGGGTACCGAATAACCTGCATACAGAGCATGAGGGAACACTAGGACAGGATATTAAATAGCCTACATCAGGAATAAATATAATTATTCACTATTATCCATAAGTATTTATAATTAAGACTTGACCTGTGTGATTTTGAAGCTAAGCACTCCCAAGATGTCCAGTTGCCAAGCTGGAGAATGAGAAGAGTTGACGCTACAGCAGAGTCTGCTTCCAAAGTTCAAGAAGCGATGGCGTACCTTCTATTCTGGGTCCAAGTCCAAAGGCCAAATCTGATGTCTCAGCTCAAAGGCAATTAGAGAAGGGGGAAATGCTGCTTTGGTTGAGCCTTTTTGTTCTACGGAAGCCTTTAGCAGACTGTCTTCAAATCCCTAGCTGTAGGACAGGCCTGTTGCTTAGATCAGTCCAATGGTTAAAAATGTCCAAACCATACACTCAGAGGCACCTTCACAGACACACACAAACTAAAGTCTACAGGCATCTCACAAACCATTCAGGTTGACACAAAATTGACCATCACATCGAGTTATTTTTTTCCACATATCTTATTCTAAGACTTGATTTTAAAGACTATTTACAAACCAAATCAAACTTTAAAAACACTTGACTTTTTTCTCCTCGTTAGTCGTTGCTATAGCTCTTACAACTTCAGAACAGACAAATATTTATTTCTCTGTGTTCATAAAATACACAGTTGCTCAGACATTTTTTGTTCCTGTGACAAATACCCGAGGGTGACATTTTACAGTAACAGTTAAAAGATTCATTTGATCAATTTACAGCCCACGAGCTGTGCCAGCCCGTGAGAGCTGGCTCTATTGACTCTGGGCTGAGGCAGAAGGTTATTGAAGAAAGGTATATGGCGGCAGAACAAACCTCATGGAGGCCAGAAGTAGACAGAGAGGCAAGAAGAGGCCAGGGACAAGATCTGACCTTTGAAGGCGTGTTGTTGTGTCCTATAGCTTAGACTTCAACTCCTCAAGTTTCCACCTTGTCCCAGACAGCAACACCAGCTAGGGACCAAGCCTTCCAACCACGAGCCCTTGAGAGAGATCTCATATTCAAACAGCAAACAACCCTGAAAACTGTGTACACAGAACAAGAAACCAAGACATAGAAACTTGTTCTATTCCCTTTGCAAGGAAAAAATAATAATTTCTGATCCAGTGAAATACATGAACACATATATTTTTATCTGTATTTTGCTTACATGTTTTTGCATTCAAACTTTATTTTTTTAATCATTTTTTTTTTATTTGCAAACAGAGAGATAGAGAGAAGAGAGACAGACAAAGAGAAGAATGGTCATGCCAGGGCTTCCAGTCACTACAAATGAACTCCAGATGCATGTGCCACTTTCTGCATCTGACTTTATGTGACCACTCTGGAATCAGGTTGTTAGGCTTTGCAGGCAAGTCCCTTAACTGCTGAGCCATGTATCTAGCCCCTCATTCATATTTTCTAAGTTAATGAAGATTTATTGATAATGAAATAGTAAGAATGCCATTTACATATGACAAGAATTTCAGCAACTATTTGTAATTGGGATGGCTATTAGCAAACTTTCCTTAACATGTATAGTAATTAGCATTATATAATAATATTACAAATATAGAATTATTAATTTTATCCAAAAATGTGATTGTCTTATGAAAGAAATGAGTTCTTCTAAGGGAAAAAATTTTTAGCAACTGTCACTTGCAGTCTGTCTTGTCATTGTGAGAAATTTTGTTGACTGTGCGATTGAGTGTGTACCAGGTCACAGAGCTGGACATCCACTATTTTCTGAGCTCTGTATTCCAAGAAATGAATTCCATTTATAATTTCAAGACAGTTTCTTTCCTTCAAAAACTTCAAAAGTCGTCAAAGAGAAAACGGATTAGTTGGAAAGAGAAGAGATTAAGTGGACGGGGACGAGGGAAAGGGGGAAAGAAAAAGTAATGGGAGAGGATTGTGATCAAAATACATCTTGTGCATATATGAAAGTTGTCAAAAAGAACTTGTTAAAAAGAGCATTAAAATTAGGCATAACAAGAGAGGAGCTATGAAATACAGAGGAAATGACAGGGCATTACAATAATTACACAAAGGAGCTGGGACGCAGTACACTGGGTCGAGTGCTTTAACTAGCATGGACGAAGCCCTGGGTTTGATCCCTAGTGTAAACCAGTCATAGTTACCCGTGGTTGTAATCCCAGATCTCAGAAGGTGGCAGCAGGAGGATCGGAATTATCAACCTTATCTACAGGAACATAGGAAGTTCAAGGACAGGCTAGGCTACATGAGACTCTGTGTGCAAATGCAAATACATATAAATATATACATATAAATAAATAAAATAAATAAATAAAATATATAAATAAAATAAACATATAAATAAAATATAAATAAAAAAAAATTTTTACTATAAATAAAAAAAGCTTTTCAACATTTGATAAAATAAAATAAAACCTGCCGGGCATAAATACATATAAATACATATAGACTAATATTAATAGGTCAGCCTGGATATATAAACCCTATATAAACCAAAAAAAAAAAAAAAAAAAAAAGTATATTAACCATATGGCACATGTAAATTTGCCTGCAACATCACATTCAAAATTTTTACTGTTATGCAGTAAAGAGCAGCCCATTCTTTTTCAACATTTGAATAAAAAAATATAAATGTTTAAAAAATAAAAATAAAAGTATAGTTAACCTGCCAGGCATGGTGGCACACGCCTTTAATCCCAGCACTCGGGAGGCAGAGGTAGGAGGATCGCCATGAGTTCAAGGCCACCCTGAGACTACATAGTGAATTCCAGGTCAGCCTGAGCTAGAGTGAGACCCTACCTCGAAAAACCAAAAAAAAAAAAAAAAAAAAAATTAGTTAAAAGGCAATTTGGTAAAACCAGAACGGTGTGGATGCCATCACGTGCTGAGAAGTGTGAATATACCTGGGCACTCGGAGAAGCCAGCACACAAAGTTGGAACAGTAGATGTTTGGTAATGTTTGAGATCAGAGCTACGTTTAGAAAAATCAGGCTGAGACTGCTGCCCCTAATGCTAATGGAGATGCCGCAAGACAAGAGTGGCTAAGTGCTTGTCTTGTAATTTGAGGGAATAAGTGGAGAATTTGTGAGGGAGGAAGAAGACAGAAAGAGCAGAAATCTGAAAATTATGATTCATGGCCAAATCCAGCCTGGGACTAGTTTTTTATGAATCAAGTTTTATTGGAATTAAAACACACACATTTGTGTAGTCTTGATGATGGTCATGCTGCAGCTAAGAATTCTGTAACAGACACAGGGACCAGGCAGTCCACCATCACAGAAACATTTCCTTTTGGGAACTCTATAGCAAAATCAGTGTACGGCTTGAACTCATGAGAAGAAAACCAGTTTTCATATGTTTCCACATGAATTGTTAATGAGCTTAAACATGTACTTAAAAAGACAACTGATTACATCATGTGCCTAGAGACTTGGGGGTGGAACGATTCTAAATCTGAGTCCAAATGAACTCAGGCTTTGAAGGAAGCCACCTTTTTTTTTTTTTTTTTTTTTTTTTTTTGAGAGAGAGAGAATTGGCATGCCAGGTCCTCAGCCAGTGCAACCAAACTCCAGATGCTTCTGCCATCTAGTGGGCATGTGTGACCTTGTGCCTGCCTTGCCTTTGTGAGTCTGGCTTATGTGGGATCTGGAGAGTTGAACATGGGTCCTTGGGCTTTGCAGGGAAGTTCCTTAAATGCTAAGCCATCTCTCCAGCCCAAACTGAAGTTTTTAGACAAGAAACTAAACCTACAAAAGTAGTTCTTGGGCTGGAGAGATGGCTTAGTGGTTAAGGCACCTGCCTCCTAAACCTAAGAACGCCGGTTCCAATCTCCAGTGGTTCCAATCTCCAGGTCCCACATTTAGCCAGATGCAAAGTGACACAAGGGCGCAATGTTGCACTAGACCACAAGGGGGCGCATGCATCTGGATTTTGTTCACAGCAACTGAGAGGCTTCTGGGGCACCCATCTCTGTCTTCCTCTCCCTCTCTCTCTGTCTCTTTCTGTGTCTCTCAAAAAAAAAAAAAAAAAAAAGTAGTTCTTGTATTTCTTCAATAATGTCCAGCATAGTTCTGGGTTCCTGTGAAAAAACATAAATGTCAAAAGTGGAGTGCACACTTCCCTTTGGAACAAGTTCATTTCAAAGTAGAAAATATCTTGCTTTAATTAAAAAAAAAAAAAAAAAAAAAGAATGGCTGGGCATGGTGGCGCACGCCTTTAATCCCAGCACTCCAGAGGCAGAAGTAGGAGGATTGTCATTTGAGGCCACCCTGAGAATACAGAGTGAATTCCAGGTCAGTCTGTGCTAGAGTGAGACCCTATCTCAAAAAAACGGAAAAAAAAAAAAAAAAAAAAAAAAAGAATGGTATATAATAAAATTCAGAAAAATTTGTCCAAACACTAAGTGCTCTAGTATTTTTTATAAAGTATGCCTCTAATTCTTAGGTCATCAAGAACATAAAAATAGGAAATTGGGAAAGCTAATTACTTAAAGAATCATCGTTCAGCCTGTGCCCCAACTTGGCTAGCAAGCGCCCTGTAACTTATAGTGCTTATTGGAACCTATTAGGATAATACGAGCTGCTTTTATGCAGTGGCACCAACTCCAAATAACGAGACACTTGCTCAGGGTGGAATGTTTTGTTTCTAAGTTTGTATCAACGTTTCTGGGCCGTTTACGTATCCACAGGAGAATGAGTCTTCTCCATACAGTCGTCTGCAAGGGGAGATTGCTGACTGCTGTGTTGAATGCTCCTCTGGAGACGGCCAGTGACATTGTTATGAGTAATGGTCAGAATTGGGAACTTCATTCAGACCTTCTCCTAAATTTTTAATCCTACTTAGTTTGCTTAAAACACATTTAGCCTTACCTCCTCTAGCCTGTAGTTGGAAGCTAAGGGAACATCTACAAATACATCTTGTTAAATTCCCTGGTGGAACTTGGGAAACTTACTAAAAGTTATCTCATAAAGGGTTCTATCATTATTTTTAGCTCCAAAGGTGTGCTATAAATCGTCTCAAATCCTCCTCTTAAGATAGATTTTCACAAGGCCTATTTCAAGGTGTGTATGTCACTGCATGTGTGTGCTTGAACATTTCATAAGCATTGCAAAATCCATTCTATAGGGGCAGAACTGATGACAAGAACTGATTTGTCAAATGGTATTAAGCAAGTGAGTTCTATGTATCCCTATATCATAGCTTTGAAAGACAAAGTTAAAAAACTGGTATATCTATCACATATCTTACAATGACAAATGTAAGCCAAACCATTATAGATAATTTGGAAATATTTTAGCTTGCAATAAAAGAAATATAAATTTGTCATCACATGTATAATATTCGTATTAAAAAATAAACACTATTAACATTAAGTAAATTTTTTTATGTTCATATTATTAAAATATATTAATTTAAAATTAGATTCACAAGTAAATGCTTTTTATAAATACAAATTATACTATGTTACTATATATCTAATTTTCATCCTTACTTTTTTTTCACTTAGCTTAAAAGATCTTTCGTCACTAATGTTAATGACTAAATCAACTTTACTTTGGGTATATCATAAGATATTTCAAATGCCTCAATTATACGTGCTGTTTAAAGAAAGCTGAATTTTCTCCATACCAAATCTCATGTGCTAATCTACTTTAAAACACAGCTTTGTGCTGGAGAGAAGGCTTAGCGGTTAAGATACTGCCTGCGCAGCCTAACAACCAGGGTTCAATCCCCAGGGACCCATAAAGCCACATGCATAAAGTGGCACATGCATCTAGAGTTTGTTTGCAGAAGCTAGAGGCCCTGAAGTGCTCAGTCTCCTCTCTCTCTCTCTCTCTCTCTCTCTCTCTCTTGTCTTTCTGTCCCTTTCTGCTTGCAAGTAAATGATTATCAAAAAAACCATAGCTTTGTTGAATATGATTCACATATAAAACATTCACCCTTTTAAAATGTACCGCACAATGATTATTAGTACATTCACAGAATTGTACAATCACTGCTATCTAATTTCAGAACATTTTCAGCATCTCTCGTGGGTCATCAGCAATCTTCCCTCAGTCATCCAAGACTCAGATGTCACAATCCTGCCCTCCGCGTGCATAAATTTTGCTCTGTATAATTATAAGGGATGAGAGCTGGAAAGGTGGCAAGCCTCAGACCCTATGGAAGAGTGACAGAAATCAAGGATTAAAAGAACCTTTAAATTTCAGTACCACAGCAACAGGAAGTTCTAACCCTAGCCTAGCTCCTAGCCATATAAATGCAAACACTTACACCAGAGTTCTGGCTACTTCAATTCCTTTCACATAGTCCATAATGTCTGTGTTTGAACCAAACCTCATCACCTCTATTAAAATGCAGAAAGGAAGAGAGGGAAGAAATCCATTTGGAAGACACACAGCAAACATCAGAATCCAATTTGGTTATGCTACAGCATTTAGAATTATCAGAGATTTGCGGGTTTTTTTTTCAGATAATATGTCAAGTGTGCTAATGGGGAAAAAACATACATAGCATTCACAAATACATGGTTGAAAACTCTGAGAAAAGCTAAATGCGAGTGCTAAAATCAATGCTAAGAAGAAGTAAATAACAAAGGAGCAGACATGGTCAAGGGAAAAAACAAAAAACAAGTGAAGGTGAAGATTTATCAGTAAATACTTCCCAAACAAAAAGGAAAGCAGGACTGACGGGATGGCTTAGCGGTTAAGGCATTTGCCTGCAAAGCCAAAGGACCCAGGTTCAATTCTCCAGGACCCACGTTAGCCAGATGCACAAGGGGGCACATGTGTCTGGAGTTCATTTGCAATGGCTGAAAACCCTGGCACGCCCATTTTTTTTTTCTCTCTCTCTCTCTCCTTCTCTCTCTGTCAAATACATAAATAAATAAAAATAAAATATTTTTAAAAGGAAGGCAAATAAAATAACCAGGACCTTTGGAAAATCTATTGACCTAAAATGCTGAAACATAAAGATTAAAAAAAAAAATTCTTTTAGAAATGAAGATGAAACAGAAACTTCTTCAGACCAATAAAAATGCAGACTGTGAGTTACACTCCTATCATTTCAGTCCATTTTGTGCTGCTACAGGAAAATACTTGAGACTGGATCATTTGTAAATAGTGGGTCATTTGGTTCACAACCATGCAGGCCAGAATGTCGGAAAGTATGGCGCTGGCCTCTTTCCAGCCATCTAGCAAGACCTCTTCACTGCATGCATCACATGACAAAACAGAAGACAGCTTCCTCCTTGCCTCTCTTTCTCCTCCCCTCTCTCTCTCTCTCTCTCTCTCTCTCTCTCTCTCTCTCTTCTTTACACTAGGCCACTGATCTTCACCCCCAGCCCTTCTCATCTTCTTTGAAGACACAATTTCCATACTGTGGGCCAGGTCACCAGGACCATATGTGAAAACAATTATATCCCCAAATTCACACCTCTAAAGAGCATTCATATGTGAACTTGGAAGTTACAATTGCAGCACCTAACTTCTGGTGATGCCTTCAAACCATGCCTCCTGCCTTCAAGAAACATGAGGAATCCCTGGGGGAGAAGGAAAATGGTACAGACCAGGAACAGCTGCACACAGAGGCTTTTAGGAAGTACACACATGATAATAAAATAAGGAAAATAAATTTATATAAAATGCTTTTTTAAGGAGTAGAAAATATAAGACAAAAGAAACAAAATGGCCAAAACATAAGGGTTAATAATTGCATATATAGAAGATATTAATCCAAATGTATTGAGCACCATTTTACACTTTACATGTGAATTTTCCAAATATATAAATTAAAAGACACTAATGAGGGGATGGAGAGATGGCCTAGTGGTTAAGGCATGTGCCTGTGAAGCCTAAGGATCCCGGTTTGATTCTCCAGGTCTCACATAGGCCAGATGCACAAGGGGGTGCACACATCTGGAGTTTGTTTGCAGTGGCTAGAGGCCCTGGCATGCCCATTCTCTCTCTCTCTCTCTCTCTCTCTCTCCCTCTCTATGTCTCTAATCTCTTTAATTTTTTTTTTTTTTTTTTTTTTTTAAAGACACTAATGCTGGCTGGAGAAATTGCTTAACAGTTAAGGCATTTGCCTGGGAAGCCTAAGGATGCAGGTTCAATTCCCCATAAGCCAGATGCACAAGGTGGCACATGTTTTTGGAGTTTGTTTGCAGTGGCTAGAGGCCCTGGCAAACTTATTCTCTTTCTATGTCCCCCCCTCTGTCTCTCTCTCAACTAAATAAAATTTTTTTTTTTAAAGTGAGACTGGTGGAATGCATAATGAACAACACCCAACTGCAGAAGTCAGCTGAAAACAGCAAAGCAATTAAAAACAATCACTACAACCAAGAGATGTTTTTTTTGGGGGGGGGGGATCAAATTGGTAAAATTCTAGAATTTTTCACAATGAAAACAGAGAAGATACCATTTATAAATATCAGAAATTGAGTCATCATTACTGATGCTGTGGGCAATAAAAAGGTAAGTGAATGAGTATTACCAGCAACTCTATGATCACATAATTTGATGAACTACATAGAACAGATCATTTCCACGAAAAACACAAATTATTATTTGCCTGATTTCTACTAAGGGATTGTCTTGGTAATAAGTTTCCAAAATAGAAAATACAAGCCCAGGAAGTTTCTACAGTGAAGTCTATTAAATATTTATGGAAGGAAAATGTCAATTTTTAATACATTGCTCCAGAAAGTAGAATAAAAGCAAATACTTAAGCCATGCAGTGAGCTCAACATTTCCTTAATACTGAAACCAGATAAAGGCATTAAAAGAAAGGAAAACGAATGTATTTCATAAATATAAATGTAAAACCTCAAAAAATATTAGCAAATTGAATCCAACAAAGAATAAAATTAACTCTGCATCATGATAAAATGAGACGAATTGCAGGTATGGCCGGGCTGCTCGAGCATTTGTGATCAATTACTATAATCCATGGCATAAACATTCCTAGAAGGAAAAATTATATGAACGTAACAATGGATGCATGAAAACATTGAACAAATTCCAACATCCATTTATGATTGAATAACTACCGATAGAGTAAGGATAGGAACAGATAACTTATCCAGAGTGATATCTACAAGAAAAATTAAAAAAAAAAAAACTCCTCTCCTTTCACATCCTCATAAAAACAAAAAAATCTAAACACCAACTATCCACAGTTCCAAACACTTTGACCAAAAAAAAAAGCCTCAAAACTTTGCAAGAAGCCCAATACAGCCATGTGAGTCACAGAATAAAATAAAGATGAAGAGCTGGAGAGATGGGTCAGTGGTTTGGGATTGCCTTCAGAACCTAACAATTCTGGTTCATTTCCCCAGTACCCACGTAAAGCCACATGCACAAAATGACACATACATTTGGAGTGGCTGGAGGTCCTGATGTACACAATCTCTCTGTCTGTCTCTCTCTCTCTTTCTATTGCTCCCTGCTTGCAAGTAAATAAATTTTTTAAAAAATCTTTTTACACATTGAATATGAAATGTAACCAAACTGTCTCACTTTATTTCACTCTTCCAAGTTGCCACAGGTACCACAGGGAAAGATCCTCTTGGCTCCACAATTTCCCTTGTGGAAAAAGAACTACAGGAGATGGGCTCTCTCTCTCTATATATATATATATATGTATGTATGTATATGATGCCAGCCTTATCTTGATATGAAAGATAAGAGACTACTTCACAAGTGAAGAAAACTAATGATGAACATTGGGGGGAAAATATAAGGAAGTACTAGTAGATTCAACCCAATTTCATGTTGGACAGATTATTTATCATTATGAAGTAAACTGGATTCCAGAGCAAGAAGATTCATTGACCCCTCAACAAATGCCAGCCGTAGATGAGATTCTCTATACGTTGGGCACCTATTTTCTCCAAGTTGAAACACTGCCTCCAGGAGGGAGGAGGGATACATATGAGGCTGGGGTGGTCCTGAAACATACAAGACAAGAAGCCCCTCCCCCAAGTGACATATTCAATAACCAGTTGTTAGGGGAGGAAATGCTTTGGCAGATCTGCCTGCATGTTTGAGGGAAATTCAGAGAGGCAGCTCTGGTGAGTCGTCCCCCATGCTGCAGTGAGCTTTTAGGGATGCAACCTGCTGGATCACTGCTCACTCTTACACCTGGCAGACACCCCAATAAACACCCTGATTCAACCTAGACGTGGGTGTAATTGTTTCTCTGGTCTATGGTCATTGTACTCACTGGGGGGAACAGACATTTGTGGACATCTTCTCGGGGGGTTGGGGGGAAGGTGGGAAGACGTGACAAGTCAGTTCCCAAACAGAAAGCGACAGAATCAAGATGAGTCTGGGAGGAGTGGGGGCTGGCCTCTGTTATTGGTGCAAGTGAGGCTTATGCATCTGAGGATGGAGTACCTGAGGGTGGAGTAACCGAGGATGGAGTATCTGAGGATGGAGTAACTGGGGATGGAGTAACTGAGGATGGAGCATCTGAGGACGGAGTATCTGAGGATGGAGAATCTGTGGATGGAGTATCTGAGGATGGAGTAACTGAGGATGGAGTATCTGAGTACAGAGTAACCGAGGATGGAGAATCTGTGGACGGAGTATCTGAGGATGGAGTAACTGAGGATGGAGTATCTGAGGAGAGAGTACCTGAGGATGGAGTAACTGAGGATGGAGTATCTGAGGATGGAGAATCTGAGGATGGAGTATCTGAGGGTGGAGTAACCAAGGATGGAGTATGTGGGGATGGAGTAACTGAGGATGGAGTATCTGGGGACAGGGTAACTGAGGGTGGAGTATCTGAGGACGGAGTAACTGAGGATGGAGTATCTGAGGAGAGAGTATCTGGGGATGGAGTATCTGGGGACAGAGTAACTGAGGATGGAGAATCTGAGGACAGAGTATCTGAGGATGGAGTAACTGAGGATGGAGTATCTGAGGGTGGAGTAACCGAGGATGGAATATGTGGGGACGGAGTAACTGAGGATGGAGTATCTGGGGACAGAGTAACTGAGGATGGAGTGTCTGAGGATGGAGTAACTGGGGGTGGAGTAACTGAGGGTGGAGTATCTGAGGATGGAGTAACTGAGGACGGAGTAACCGAGAACGGAGTATCTGGGGATGGAGTGTCTGAGTACAGAGAAACTAAGGAAGGAGTATCTGAGAGTGGAGTATCCAAGAATGGAGTATATGGGGACGGAGTAACTGAGGGTGGAGTATCTGAGAATGGAGTATCGGGGGTGGTATATGGAGTATCTGGGGATGGAGTAACTGAGGATGGAGTATCTGAGAATGGAGTATCTGGGGACAGAGTAAGTGAGGATGGAGTATCCAGGAATGGAGTATCTGGGAATGGAGTACCAGGGGTAGACTATCGGAGGGCGGAGTATTGGAGGGAGGAGTATGTGAGGGCGGAGTGTATGAGGATGGACTATCCAAGAATGGAACATCAGAGGGTGGAGTATCCGAGGATGGAGTGCCCAAGGGTGAAGTATCAGGGGATGGAGTAACTGTGGAGCAACCTCAAATACAAATGTCAAGCCGGGCGTGGTGACGCACGCCTTTAATCCCAGCACTCAGGAGGCAGAGGTAGGAGGATCGCCGTGAGTTCAAGGCCACGCTGAGACTACATAGTGAATTCCAGGTCAGTCTGGGCTAGAGCAAGACCCTACCTTGAAAAACCAACCAAACAAACAAAAAACATGACTGGCATCCCTCACATAGACAAGGATGTTGTTGTCCCTCCTTTCCATGATTGTAGCAATACGCCCCCAGCTCAGAGCGATCAGACATGCCAACACGGAGAGACTTTCTGCAGAGATTGTGTCCTTGAGAATCCCAGAGTGGCTGTCTTCGTCTCCATATTATGAAGTGGCATTTATTTGAAGAATAATGTCTGCCACCTGTGTATGAGGAGTGCCCTGAATGGGCTGGTAAACTAGAGAATCTAGCATAACCCTTGAGCCATGTATGGGACCCGACCACAAGCAGGATTCTGTTGACATTGGTAAGACATGTGACGAGTCTGAACGGTCTCCACAGAAAGCTACGTGAAGTTCTCCTCACCAAGAGCCTGTGATGTGGCCGTAGATATGGATGGAAGGAAGGAAGGGTGAGACCGAGGTGTGGGCTTTGCCTTTGATGCTGCTGACAGGGTTGATATAGACTGGCAGGTTACCAGAGTATAACGTAGGTCTGAACTAAGGAGTCTCACTGGGATCCGAAAATATGACAGATGAGGAAGAAGACAGAAGAGTAAGAGAGAGGGGCAGAAATAATAGAACACACCCCTCCAGTCCACCCTTTAACACAAAAGGAGGGAAAAACCAAAATTCAGTGTGCAGATAAGAGTCTTCATAATGTCCCAGTACAAGAAACTATAGTAACCAAGGGATAGGATGCTTCCAAGCAACTTGAATTGAGGAAGACTTTTAAAGATGACGTGAAGGAGCCTCTCCCATCCTTTGGTGAGGGTATGATCCATGGGGCTGAGGAGTTCAGTCTGAGGGTATTAAAAGCAAAACTCCCTGAGATGACATAGTGAATTCCAGGTCAGCCTGGGCTAGAGTGAGACCCTTCCTAGAAAAAAAAAAAAAAAAAAACAAGGAAACCGGGCTGGGGAGATGGCTTAGCGGTTAAGGCGCATGCCTGCGAAGCTTAAGGACCCTGGTTTGATTCCCCAGGTCCCACATAAGCCAAGGCACAAGGGGGTGCATGTGTCTGGAGTCCGTTTGCAGTGGCTAGAGGCCCTGGTGTGCCCACTCTCTTTCTCTCTCTCTTTCCCTCTCTCTGTCTGTAATAAATAAATAAAATTAAATTTAAAAAAGCAAGGAAACTGAGTTACATAAACACCCGTTCTTCCAGAAGGCAAAGACTACATGATCTGAGACAACGTGAGGGAAAACAGCCTTTGGTAGATGGGCTTGTAAGAGCCGTCAGGAACCTTTGGTTATCACCAGCTGAGATCCTGACCAAAAATCGGGGCCTGGAAGATAACAGGGTGGGCATGACGGAGGGAAGTGAGGGGAGTGTGTTATGTCAAGAGTGCTGGACTAGATAAGACGATGTTCACATAAGAGTCAAGAAAGGAAAGGCAGGAGAGATGGCTCACATAAAAGCACATGCTTGCAAAGCCTGCAACCCTGGGTTTGATTCCCCAGGACCCATGTCAAGCCAGATTCACAAAGTAGAACATGCACCTGGAGTTCTTTTGCAGCGGCAAGAGGCCATGGAATATCTGTTCTCTCTCTCTCTCTCTCTCCCTACCTATCATCTATCCACCTATTTGTCATCTATCTACCATCTACCTACCTACCTGTCTCACTCTCTCTCTCCCTATCACCTATCTAACTATCATCTATCAATCTACCATCTAACTACAAATCTTTCTCTCTTTCTCTCAAATGAATAAAAATATTTATTTATTTATTTATTTATTTATTTATTTATTTATTTGAGGCAGAGAGAGGGAGAATGGGCATGCCAGGGCATCCAGCCACTACAAACGAACTCCAGAAGTGTGCTCCCCCTTGTGCATCTGGCTCCCGTGGGACCTGGGGAATCTAACAGGGGTCCTTAGGCTTCACAGGCATGCATCTTAACTGCTAAGCCATCTCTCCAGCCCTAAAAGTATTTTTAAATGAAGGAAGGAAGAGGTTGTTTTAGTAGAGATGTCACTGATGGTATGAGATTTGAGCGCTCTGCTGAGGCTCATGGTGGGACGTGAGAGGAGATAGCCAAGGTTCTCGGGCATGGGAATGATTTATACCCTCATGTAAACCTGGGTCAGAGGGTGCTAATGACTTCAGAGGAGATTTAAGGAAGGAAGGGGAGAGGAAGAGGACTGTCCTCTTATGAGGACAAACATAGGAAGTTTTGTGTCAAGTTTGAGTCAAGTTGGGAGAGAAACAAAAAAATAATAATAATAAAATAACAGACATCAAAATGCAGTGCCAGTGAACATCTGGAAGGTTTTAAAGCCTGTACAACAGTTTGCTGAAGGGTGAAGAAAGGAGCAGAAGCCAGGGCCGCCCTTGTGAAAAAGATTTCGCTTGCCCTAGGCATGGGCAGGTATCCTGCCGCAGCCGCAGTGGTGTCCGCCTCTTCCCAGGCTACAGTGTGTACTGGTGACGGAGGGTGTTTGTCTAGCAGGGACCCTCATCCTTAGCCATCTGTACCCAATGGAGAGGCAATGACCACAGCAGTGTCCTGGACCCTGTCAGCACCCGCAAGCTGCTTCTACTGGCAGGTGAAGCAGCCGAAAGCATTGCCTTCTCACGCTTGACCCCAGGCTGGGCCAGTACTGGGCCGCGGCTCTGTGAAACCCAAGCGCGGGTGGAGAGAAGTGCGGCACATGGAGAGCAGCGCCCCAGAAAGATGGTGGGTGACTAAACCAGAGAACGCCTCCGGCCCACACCGCTGGGCCTGTGTTTTTAGTTACTTTCATTTTTTTTAACTTGTTTAAGATTTATTTTTGTTTATTTATTAGAAACAGAGAGAGGGGTGGGGGAGAGTAAGAAAGAGAGAATGAGCACGCCAGGGCCTCCAGCCACTGCAAACGAGCTCCAGGTGCATGTGCCGCCATGTGCATCTGGCTTACATGGGATCTGGAGAATCGAACCTGGGTCCTTAGGCTTTGCAGGCAAGTGCCTTAACCACTAAGCCATCGCTGCAGCCCTTTTTTATTTATTTTTTCTAGCCCAAACTACACTATCAAACAAAAGGATCCCTCATAATAGATGGTGAAAGAAAAACTTTCCATGACAAAACTCAGCTGTATAACTATAAGAACACAAAGCCAAATCTACGGAGAATAGTTTTTTTAATTTTTTTAAACATTTTTTTATTTATTAGAGACAGAGAGGGGTGAGAGAGAGAGAGAGAGAGAGAGAGAATGGGTGCACCAGAGCCTCTAGCCACTGCAAACCAACTCCTGACTCGTGCACCACCATGTGCATCTGGCTTACGCGGGACCTGGAGAATCGAACCTGGATCCTTAGGCTTCACAGGCAAGGGCTTTAACCACTAAGCCATCTCTCCAGCCCCGTTACTTTCTTTTGCTGTGACCAGATATCTGACCAGAAGCAACTTCAAAGAAGGAAGGGTTTATTTCGCCTCACAATTTGAAGTTACAGTCCACCATGACAAAGAGGGCATAAAAGCAGGAGTAGGAAGCAGCTGGCCACCTTGTGTCCCCACTCACAAAGCAGAAGGTGAGGAAGGCCTGAGCTCAGCTGGCTCTCTCGTTTTTATGCAATCCACGCATCTAACCCATGGAAACCGTGCCTTCCTGCCGCTGTGTCACACCTGCTGCGGCAGAGGCGACGTCCAGCCTCGCACGTGCCACGCTTTCCCCTGCTGTCAGGGAGATCCCACTGGAGAGTGCAGGCAAAATCAACAACTTTGCACACACCAGCTGCTTTGGGTTGAGTGCTTTGTACCAGCAACACAAAGGTAATTACAAGCGAGTAGGCGATTTTTTTTCTCAATATCAGGAATGAGACAAAGATGGTTAAACGATCACCATGTTGAGCCAATGCAGTCATTAAGGACCTTGCAACAGTCATTGGGCAAGAGAAAAAAAGATGCAAGTGAGGGATGTGACAGTGTCCTTTCAGTGTTGGCTGATATGTTCTCATAGAAAAACAATGCCCAAATCCCCTTCACCAAAATGCGAGAATTTACGACTGCAATAATGCGGAAGATGAACGCTTAAGAACCAGATGAGCTTGGACGTGCTGAAAGTGAACTATCAGAACATCGGGGAAACAATCCCCATTGACCAAAGCTCCATGAAAACCAAATACATGGGGGGAAAAAAATCTTAGCCAAGAAGGTTGAAGATTTATGAACTAAAATTCATTAAATATGAGTCAAAGAAGTTGGAAAAGATGATTAATGGGAAAGTGTTCTTTATTTGTGGATGGAAAGAATCAGCATGGTTAAAGAGCCCTTGTTACCTAGACAACATACACATTCTAAAGTATTAACTCGCTGGAATGATCATTTTAAGTGAACTGTTATTGTTATTATTTGGGGGGGGGTCTTTCAAGGTAGGGTCTCACTTTAGCCCTGGCCCACCTGGAATTTGCTATCTAGTCTCAGGGTGGCCTTGAACTCATGATCATCCTCCTACCTCTGCCTCCTGAGTGCTGGGATTAAAGGTGTGCACTACCACAACCAGATATTATTATTTTTAATTAATTAATTTGTTTATTTGAGAGAGAGAGAGAAAGAGGCAGTCAGAGAGATTGGGAATGGATAAGCCAGGGCCTCTTGCCACTGCAAATAAACCCCAGGCACATGTGCCACACTGTGCATCTGTGTGGGGTACCAGGGAAGTGACTCTGGGCTGTCAGGCTTTGCAAGCAAGTGTCGTCAGCCGCTGAGACATCTTTTTGGCCCAGAACTCTTCTTTAACAAGTGGTTGTAGTGGTGTCTAGTTTATCTGTACCGACGTTAGGTCTCTAATGCTGCCGAGGCCACCGCCTGGCTATGCCCACAGTCACTCTCAATGAAAATCTGAAACTGCTGGAGAGAAACACAGGGAGAACCATTCAGGTATATACGTAGCAGTTAAGCGCTTACCTTTGAAGCCTAAGGACCTGGGTTCGATTCCCCAGGACCCACGTAAGCCAGATGCACAAGGTGGTGCATGCACCTGGAGTTGGTTTGCAGTAGCTGGAGGCTCTGGTGTGCCCATTCTCTCTCTCTCTCTGTCTGTCTGCCTTTTTCTGTCTCTGTCTGTCGCTCTCAAATAAGTAAGTTAAATTAAATAATAAAAGCCTTCCCTGGGCTAAAGAAAAAATGATATATATGTAAGCAAGAACTTGCTGTAAAGTCCTATGATAGTACCAGAAATAACCCAAGAATTAACAGACGATATTCCATGAACTTAGAAAGCTTCTACACAGCAAACAGTCACCAGAGTGAAGCAACGGCCTACAGAATGGGGCAAAGTCATTGCCAACTACATATCACACAAAGGAGTAATACCTAACTTATATAAACAACTGCAGAAATTAAATCCCATATAATACCTTTCCAAACAATAAATGTGCTAAAGAATTAAACATACAGCCCCCATAATAAGAAATACATGTGGGCAGCAACAATTTTTAAAAAAGTGTTTTACATCCTTAGTCATCAGGGGAAATGCAAATTAAAACTTTCTGAGATTTTCTCTCACCCCAGTGAGAATGGCTATCATCAAAAAAAAAACAAATGACCGTATATATCGGGAAGGGGGTGTGGGGAAAGAGGGACCTTTATTCACTGCTAGTGAGTAGGCTTGTGAACTTGGGAAGTCTCTGTAGTGATAAGTATGGAAGTTTATCCAAACCCCTAAACACAGAGCTACTGCATGGCCCACTCACACCACGCCCAGGTTTATACACAAAGGACCAAGTCCACAGACCACAGAGACAGCGGCACATCCATCGCTTACTGCTTCACTGCTGGTGGTAAGTAAGAGGTGGAGCCAGCCTACACGTCCATCAACATGAATGAATATAGAAAATGCTGGACATATACACAAAAGAATTTTATTCAGTGGTGAAGAAAAATCACATAATGACATTACAAGAAAAGGGACACCACAGCAAATCGTTACGTTAAGCAAAATAACTACATTCAGAAAGACAAATCACATGGGTTTTTTGTTTCTTCTCACACGTGTGTGTGCGTGTGCGTGCGCACATGTGTGTGTCGGGGTGAGTTGTAGCTCACAACATTCGAAAGGCAACTCTGATTGGGAAATGAAAGGTCCTAAAGGAAGAGGAAGAGAAGAGCAAAAGAGAAAGAGAAAAAGTAAGGAAATACACGTAACCTGAACGAGGAAGGGGGTTGTCGGGCAGGAAGGAAGAGACAGTTAAGAAAGTTGTGGAGGAATAAGGGAGGAAGTAGGGGGCGGGAACAAGAGAAGAGAAATAGGTGTGAAAATGTCACCCATCACTCTGTATGCTTACTGAAAAAAAAAAAAAAAAAAGCTGGTTTAAAACATAATAAAGACAATTTCAAGCCTTGGCATAATTACATGGGGTTATAAGTTCCAGACCAACCTGGGCTATACAGCCAAATACTATCTCAGAAAAAAAATGAAAATGTAAGTGTCCTATTTTGTGTTCATGGCTTATATATGATGGAAAGATCTAAAAGAATTCTATATCAAATATTCTATTCCTCTTTAAAGCAGGGTCGTTATTATAAATAAAATGCATTATCCCTGCTCTCTTTCCTCGCCCATACCCCCACTTACTAATATGCACCAATGACTGACAGCTAGCTTTGCTGAGTTCAATTATGTTTCTAGAGACACACTCAAAAAAAAAAAAAAAAAAAGGCAAAGACTATGTCAATGTTTAAGGTTTGATCTGACCCTATGCTGGCTCTTTCTCTTGTTCCCTGAATAAACTAGTCAGCATATGGAAAGGTGGATCTGTCTATAGAATGTACTTGTGTATTCTCGGTCTTTCCACACACACACCCCCAGTGCACACGCTATCTGAAGCTTACTGTAAGTGTGTGCCTCTTCACACTGGGCTTCACAGAAAATCAGTTCTTCGCAGGAGTGATCTGGACCTTTTAGCTCTGCCATTGACTTTTTCTCAGGCTTCAGAAGTAGGCTGCTCTCTGAGAGGCATCCCTTGGTGAGGAGCTAAGTGCCTTGGGGAACAAAGATCTTCCAGACTTGATTTCCCCAGGGTAATATTCTTGCCTCACGGTATTCCAGGTGGTGTTGTGGCCCCAAAGGCTCGTCCTGACCTCATCACTGGGGACACGGCCGAAGAAGAGGTCCTCAGCTCCCGCCTCCATTCTCTTGGAAAACTGGACAGCTGGACGTAAAGCGAGAAGTGCTGGTAACTATGTCCTACACAGCTGCTTTTAAAACATTTGAGAACGACAATCATGTAGTTGAGAGAGCACCCCACCTATAACAGTCACAATGATTATACTTATTCATACTTCAATAATGGATCGTATATATTCACTTCTTACTTCTCTTGCACCCATAAGTGTAACTTGAGTAGGGCATGATTGATGTCCTCAAGGATTTTGAAGGTCACTGTAACAAAGCCATGTTCTGGGCATCTTGTTTAAAAAGCAAATATTCAGCCAGGTGTGGTGGCACACTCCTTTAATCCCAGCACTCGGAAGGCAGAGGTAGGAGGATTGCAGTGAGTTCGAGGCCACCCTGAGACTACATAGTGAATTCCAGGTCAGCCTGAGCTAGAGCGAGACCATACCTGGAAAAACAAAATAATAATAATAACAATAATAATACTAGCAAATAAAAAAGCAAATATTCAGATTACATTTGGACTCTTTAAGACCAATTTAAAGATGTTTATATATGTATAAGAAAATATTTGTGCACGATATTGCCAAACCATACTTCTATTAACAGTGATCTCTGGGAAGCAGGAGTAAAATCTAGTTGTTTTTTTTTTTTTTTTTTTTTTTTTTTTTGAGGTAGAGTCTCACTGTAGTCCAGGCTGACCTGGAATTCACTATGTAGTCTCAGGGTGGCCTTGAACTCATGGTGACCCACCTCTGCCTCCTGGGTGCTGGGATTAAAGGCATACGCCACCATGCCTTTATTATTTATTTATTTATTTGTTTATTTATTAGAGACAGAGAGAGAGAGTATGGGCATGTAAGGGCCTCTAGCCACTGCAAACAAACTCCAGATGCATGTGCCACCATGTGCATCTGGCTTATGTGGGACCTGGAGAATTGAACCTGGGTCCATAGGCTTCACAGGCATGCGCCTTAACCACTAAGACATCTCTCCAGCCCATCAGTTGTTATATTTTTAAGGCACTTTGAAAATTAAAATTATAACACAGACTCAGATTTGTATAACATTCACACTTTATTTCCAGATAAATTGTCTCCTTTGCGGCAATTTGAAGAGACTGGAATGGTGACAGTGCATTCTGAGCGGTAAAGCAATGCAGAGCACAGACAGCTATGACGGGAGAAGCGGGGGGGTGCGGGGGGAGCTGGGCACATAGAGGCCCTCACCCAGGATGGGGCGCTGTGCCAGGACAGATGACGCGGACAGGGAAAATATCTCGGAATTTTTCTTTTCTTCTTCTAGACAGAACTTTACACATGATAGGCACGTTCTCTACCACTGGGCTAAATGACTATTGCCTCAGATATCTATTTCACCAAGCAAAGAAAGTAATTCCAAAACAGCCTAATGAAAGTGAAGAAGAGGAATCTCTCCTACTGTGAGCCAGGGTGCCACCCTGACTGCCGAACAGAATGGGAATGACAAGAAATGTCCCCCCACACACACCGAGAGCTGGAGAGATAGCTCAGCAGTTAAGGAGCTTGCCTGCAAAGCCAAAGGACCCAGGTTCAATTCCCCAGGACCCACGTAAGCCAGAGGCACAAGGGGGGCGCATGCGTCTTGAGTTCTTTTGCAGCAGCTGAAGGCCCTGGCATGCCCATTCTCCTTCCCTTTCTCTCCCTCCCTCTCTCTCTCTCTCTCTCTCTCTCTCTCCTCTCTCTCCCTCTCTTAAAAAAAAAAAAAAAAGAGGGCGGGCTGGAGAGATAGCTTAGCAGTTAAGACATTTGCCTGTGAAGCCAAAGGACCCAGGTTCAATTCCCCAGGACCCACATAAGCCAGATGTACAAGGGCGCATGCATCTGGATTTCATCTGCCGTAGCTATAGGCCCTTGTGTGCCCATTCTCTCTCTATTTCTCTTCTTTCTCTATCTTTCTCTCTCTCTCTCTCTCTGCTTGCAAATAAATAAACAAAAATAAAAAATTATTAAAAATAAAAAAGAGAGCGGGAGAGAGAGAAATGCCCCTGACAGGAAACGCTAAAGTCAGTCAGGAGATGGTCATGACACACTGTGTGTATGAGGTGTTCGGGAGTTTACCCTGTGCAGTGAAGGCAAGGAGGAGAATGTAAAGAGAGGAAAAGGGGACTTGGATTTGGGGTGAGACTGGATGAGGCAATCTTACAAGGAAAACTCACAGTACCTTTAAAATTACCTCCATTCAAACATTGTATTCATCTCTCTCCCCCATCCCTCTTTCCCCCTGCCCCAGACACAAGTGAGTGCTTTTGAAATATTTTTTTAATTTTTATTTATTGATTTGAGAGAGAGAGGGACCAGTAGAGAGAGATAATGGGGCACACCAGGGCCTCCAGCCAATGCAAATGACCTCCAGACACAAATGCCACCATGCGCATCTGGCTTTACTTGGGTGTGGGGGAATCGAACCTGGGTCCTTAGGCTTTGCAGGCAAGTGCTT
The DNA here is from genome assembly GCA_036365145.1 of Orientallactaga sibirica. Lineage (NCBI taxonomy): Eukaryota > Metazoa > Chordata > Mammalia > Rodentia > Dipodidae > Orientallactaga > Orientallactaga sibirica. The sequence goes on along the minus strand of JAEOAD010000054.1, from coordinate 2,891,170 downwards.
AACACCAAGGCATCTCTCCAGGCCACACGTGAATATTTTCATGATGAGCTTTGCAAAACCACCTTCCATTTTAGCAGGCTATAGCTTGAAGGGGAAGCAGGGTCCCAATTCTGAAAGATTGGCTCTTTCTGAACATTATATCCACTTTATTCATTTTTTTCAATGTTTCCAAAAGCATGCTACAAGAGGTACTTAATACTTCATAGAACATCCAGTCAAGCCAAGAGTTATTTGCTAACAATTATCTAATAATACCTGCTATAAACTTAAATTCAATATTTAGTTGTTGAAGGAGAAGATCTGAGAAAATAATATATATTTTTAAAACACAAATATGTAAGAGAAACAAAAATATACCTTCTTGTATTTTTCTTATTTGGAGAAAAGTTGGGGTTTATTAATGAATTGTTTTAGGGTTGGAGATGTTACTCAGTGGTTGAGTACATACCTAGCAGGCACAAAGGGCTTGATCCCCAGCACCACAAAAATAAATAAATAAGTAAAAATTTTAATATAGATTTAAATTTGAAAAGGTCAGGGTGGATGGCTTAAGAAAATGACTGCTGCCGGGCATGGTGGCACACACCTTTAATCCCAGCACTTGGGAGGCAGAGGTAGGAGGATCACCATGAGTTCAAGGCCACTCTGAGAATACAGAGTGAATTCCAGGTCAGCCTGGGATAGAGTGAGACCTCGGAAAACCAAAAAAAAAAAAAAAAAAAAAAAAGGAAGGAAGAAACAACGAAAGAAAAGGACTGCTGTTCACACCCAAAAATGTTCATGGTATAACTTCTAAAAAGAGACACTGTTCCATGATTTTGACTTTAGAATATTTTGCTATAGACTTTAAAGTCTTTTATGTTTAAAAAAAAAAAAAAAAAAAGAGCCAGGTGTGGTGGCCCATACCTTTAATCCCAGCACTTGGGAGGCAGAGGTAGGAGGATCATAGTGAGTTCGAGGCCACCCTGAGGCTACATAGTAAATTCCAGGTCAACCTGAGCTGGATTGAGACCCTACCTCAAAACACAACAAAAAAAAAAAAAAAAAAGAGGGGGAAAATTAAGATATCATAGCAAAAATAACAGAAAATAGTGACTAATGGTGTCAGTCAATTAACAAATAACATCATGCAAATAAGTAATTCTGAGGCCTATTTGAAAAACGGAACTTTTTGTTCTTTGGCCAGTTAGATCCCCTAAGCAGACCCGTATACCACCTTCCCTTCTTCCTCAACTACTTGACTGGGAGTGGGAGCCCCTTGTAAGCAGAATCCCATCTTACTCTCCCTGGAATGTACTAAAGTAACTCAGGTCTTTCATCTTATTTAACTACTGAGCTTGGGTTTATATAAATTCATAATTGTGATTCCACACTTCATGAAAAACATAAACAAAATCAGAAACCCTGGACAGAAAAGATAATAAATGTTGAAACGGTGCCCTACAGATAAATCATATAGATACAGGATTTCAAACATCAGCCAGCGTGTGGCTCCTTTTCCTTTGAAAAGAAATCTTTTCTTTTTTTCTTTTTCTTTTCCTGTGACAAGCCGATGTTAACATTTTAATTAATGGGAGAAAGTCAAATAAAAAAACTATTATTCTCTATTACATTTATCTGACTTAAAACACAGTATCTTATGTTTAACTTTTATTTTCCATTAATAAATTTACTTTAAGCTGTAGACATCGGCTTCAACATGTTGATGATTACGTCACTCCTTGAAGTGTATTCTTAAAGTGACACTTTCTCTAAAGCATAGACTTCTATGAGATGGCTGTCCACTGAAATGCTTTAATACCACTTCAAGGTCACGAAGTTGATTCTCATTATAGAAAGTCTTTTTATTATTTTTTTTTAATTACAAATCTAGTTGAGCCGATTCCATTTGTACATCCTGCTCAGTTCTTCAGCGCCCCACAGCAAGAGGTAACTCTTGCTGGATGCACCCTTCTCTGGCACTATTATGGCTACTAAAAGGTCAGCCGCAGCTTATGGCACCGAAAGGTTACTTTTGTTAGTCTAAAGAGAGAAGTTTTGTCATATGATATATTATGAAGAGAACAGAGGCACTCAGAGGTAGCGTAATGCTAGCCACCATGTCTTTCTTTAAACAAGGAGGAATCCTTTTATCTGAAAATAATGGAACATGCAAAATATATAAAAAAAAAGATTGCATTTCATATCCTGTGGCCCATGTCACAAAAGCTTATAATTTTAGTCCCTATTAATGTGCAACCTAAGTTCTATTTCAGCTCACTTGCATTCCTCATTTAGTTTTTGCTTAACTGTGACATGCATACCTTACATTTTGTCAGTATCAGACAGGACTCTGCAGAAAGAATTGTTTTGTTTTGTTTTTTTTCTTAGTAAATGTCTTTCTCTAAGAACAAAAGCCAGCTATCATAGTCTTCCTCCCCAATCTCCTTTGCCCTATTTTTACAAAAAGGGGCAATGCTAATGCCTGAACGTGGACCACTCACAAGCCAGTTTATTGGCCATAGGAATGCTCTTTACAAACAGCAAAACACTCAAGCAATGAGCCAAGTGTCTAAGTATATATCTAAGGGAGGGGGGACAACTCTGGACTGGTTGTGTTTGGAGGACTGTTTACACTGCTACAACCTTTCAAAGTCAAAGTTGAGTTTAGGGTCCTCATCCAGGTCTCTGGATAGACTAGAAACTACCAGGAACTGATCACAGCCGAGAAGCCGGCACAAGTTTACACAAGAATCATCAGGCCCTGACCAATCCGCAGTGCAACTGTGGTAAATATATGTTAAGTACTAGCGATGGAGCTGTGATAGTGGAGTTAGAAATAGCCAGAACTGTCTGTGTGCACTCCAAGATTTCTTTCTTACTCACTCACGAGGGAACCTCCTAGAGCAATAGTAACAGAATTTATGGCGTGATTATTCTAGGACAAACACTCTGCTAAGTGCCTCAACATTGCTACATAAATTATCCGTAAACATTTCCCATATTATCCTTAATTCTTACAACAGCACTGCAAGGCACCGCATTTTAAAACAAAGACATCAGAGGTGTGCCCCTTCCATTAATACTTTGGTAGAAACCTAGAATCATCCTTGCAAATTTTAGTAGATGAAACTTTTCATCTCCACATGAAAATTAACATAGGGCTGCAAATAGTGAATACATCAAAAGTAATTCATTTGCATACATTTACATTTTAGATGTATAGACAGCTGCCTTGTGAGGGAACCCTCAGGACACAGTGCTGTTTCCAAAAAAATTTCTAAATAGAGATTATAAATGAGAGCTAGCAATTTACATAAGCCTGAACATCCAAACGATTTCTGTTTTACTTTGGGTTGCTCGAGAGAAAAAACAATTCCGTATTACGTAGAACAATTGCGAGTGATAACAGTTTTTAAACCGCTCATCCTGCAATTTTGTGATGCTCTTCAATTTAATTCATCTGGAAGACTAAAGGAGAAACAGCAGAAAATTGTTTCAAGGTTGAATTACTAACATTATCTAACATCTGCACTCGAACCTTAATTGTTAAATGTTCAAGTTGGAATTAGCTGGTGAGCAGTTCAGCCTCCTCTGTCAATTTCCATCCTTTGGAGAATATTGTTGAAACATACCTTTTATCCAATCTATGTGCAACGACGTCAGCTTCTAAAATTACCCAAATCACCCTGTCTCCACCAAAGTTTTCAAACAATAAATATATGTTATGTGCATTTTTTAGGTGACTTTTAAAGCTGTTTGTGAATGCTGCCACTTTGCCTGCAGCCTTAAGTAAAGAACATGACACTGCATTGGCACATCCCTAGCGAGTGTCTTTGACTTAATCCAAATATTAGGATGATGTGCACGGTAAAGAAACCAGGTGAGACCTGAGTTAAATTCACTTAAGAAGTTTGAAGTATATGTACTCACACCTTCAGTGCGGTTGTCAACGAGCTACAATGCAGAAAGAGCAGAAGGCTAAAGCTCACTGCTATTCACATAACAGCTTCTGAAAAATTAGCAGTTGCAAGAAGAAAACTGAAAAAAAAAATAACATTTAATTTGTATGACATGTATCTAACACAATTCTTAAGGGTGATGTATCTTAACGCCTGGGTTGATCTCTGTGCCATAGAATGTAAAGAAACCTGAACGAGTGGTTCTGTGCAAGCCTTGTGAGAAGAAGCACTGCCCTACGTGGGTTTTTGTCATGTCCTGCAGTTACAATAGCCCCAGCTAAGTCTTGGCCAACTTATGTAAGGAGGGGATAAATGCTTTGATACTGTTATAGATCTTTTCAGCATTTGAAAATAATACCCTTTCTTTATATAGGCCTATGTAGTATATTGGATAATAACAACAACACCACCACCAACAAAAAATAAATAAATAAATAAAAATAAAAGGCATGTGGCAACACCGGTCTCCTTGCCTGGTAATGGCTAAGACATCATCCAACATCAAGCTTCATTTAGTAAATACCTTTGATGTGCGTGCTCGGGATATCACGGCATTATGGCACTCGGCAACAGGACTAGTTTTGTCTCCCCTGCTGCCTGTGCGCTTCACAGAGTGAGTGCCCTGTCTACAAACGAACACTCCAAAAGCATCTTCCTAATAACCGACTTTGTCCTCCTAGAAGATGCATTCCTTCCAAAAATGCAATGAAAGCCTCTTGATGAATGCCATGTTTTTCACTTGGCATACGAAATAATGGCTTTCATCGGGACACTGCCGTGTGCATGAGATCATTAATAAATGCAATTCAAGGGGCACATTTAAACTTCAATTCGTGATTTGTATGATACCCATGCCGTTAAATGTTAGGCTAAAGTGGAGAATCTTGTCTTAGCGCCTGTTTATTTGTGATTCAAACTCATTGGGGAAGAAGTGTAGAACATTTCTGTAAAATTCTATTATGGAAGATTCGCTGAAGGTTGTCTGTCATAAAGGACAACTTTATCCTCTAAAATGCGTCCAAGGTGAAGGGTGGCATTGTGTCTTCGTTTTGTGTGAATTTTCAGAAGACTGCTTTCATTTGATGAGGGCTTATAAGAAGATAAAAGCTACATTCTAAGCTGAGGAATATATATATATATATATATATATATATATATGGTTCTCCTCGTTACTTCAGCTGAGCATGAAAACGCTCATGTATCCTTTATAAAAATATTTTATTTATTTATTTGAAAGGAGAGAGAGGGTCTCCAGCTGTTGTTAACGAACTCCAGATACATGCACCACTTTGTGCATCTGGCTTTACGTGGGTACTGGAGACTCGATATCAGGTCGTTCGGCTTTGCAGGCAGGCGCCTTAACCACTGAGCCATCTCTCCAGCCCCCTTTCACGTATTCTTTTAAACGGCCCTATCCTTTTGTAAAACATACAATCAAGGGATGTTATTTGGTTTTGCCTTGAACTCTTGGAAAATTTATAAATTTTAACACAGATAACAAGGTAATACAAATTATAAATATAATGCAGAATCTTGTTGGGTTTAAACAGAAGCAGAACAAGAAACTATGCAAGTAAAACTTAAGCTTAGCTATATATATATATGGAGGGGGCAAGACAGAGAGAGGGGGGGAGAGAGAGAGAAGCTATTGTGTGCCAAGGGCCAACTCTATGCCCCATAATGGAGACACACCCAGGGAACAAGAGAACATTCCAGAAACTTATCATGAGGATTTGAATTTCAATCAAAAGTTTGTCTCACTATGGAGCTACAGAGTTTTCAAGGCGCTTTAAGCACAAGGAATATACTTTATTGATTCTTCTGTAACCATTAGGTCCTCCACTCCGTGTCCCTTTTCACCCTTGCCCCTCCCCGCAGCACCCTGATGAAAGCCTTCTAGAAATAATCCACGGGACACGGTTTGAAAATCTCCACCTTGGATAGCTAGCTCATCTGCCCTCCACTTGGTTTGGAATCTCACATCCACTTTGGAAACAGGAATATCAAATAGCAGGCCTGGGAGGCCCATGGAAGCCCCTCTGTAAGAAAGGCCTCTCTGCCTCGCAAACACATTCTTTTGTCCACTCCCGCGCTGTTGGACACTTGTGATGGGGAAGGTACCAGGCTAAAAAAATACATCATGAGCCTCATCTCGGAATGCAGGGCGCTTGAAAGATGCAGAGAGAACGGAACTACTGTGGGACAGTAAAGATTAGATAGGAATCACTCACTGTTCTAGTCCATGCTGAACTGGTAAGTGGTTTCAGTGATCTTTTATGCCAGTGTCGTGTTGGATTCTTGGGGTGGGGGTGGGGAGTGCATTGCAAGTAACAAATGTAGTCAGAAGACATAGAAAAGGTAGGATTTGGGGTGTTATTAGTGAAAGAAATGAGTCTTGATAAGTAATGCACTTCATTCAAGCTGGAGGCATGCATTCGTAACTTCGTAAGACATAGTTCACACTTTCTGCTCCATCGGCTCCCTTTTTCCGTCTCCTTGCGGATAAACATTGTTGGTGCTCTTGGCTGTGCTTGAAGCAAGTCACTCAGATATCGAGTACGTACCCTTTTAATCCCGTTCTATAAAGAAGATAAAGCGCCAAAGCCTATTTCACAAGTCATCTTAATTTTATCAATTACTTGTAATCTATGCGTAAACAACAGGTGGTTATTTTAGAAGTTATTTCATTTTGAAAAGTTATATATAACAATATCACTGTTTTGTGCCATCATTTTGAATTAATTTTATCTAGAATATCTAAAAACAAATCTTTGATTAATATATTTTAGCCAATTCAGGAAATAATTTAAAAAGTAATGAGAACTTTAAATCAATACAAGTCTGAGGTGCTAATTGTTATTTTATGTTGTCTCTATATAATGTTAATATTTATTTGATCATTTGCAAGTTGTACTCCAAAATATTTAAGAATTCTATCAGAAATTTTCCCTTAAAATCATTTTTTAATATTTTAATATTCAATCATATATAATCGGTCAGTATATGTATCCATCTATTGATTACGAGTTCCAAATAGAATATAAAGTACACTTTAAATATTAAGAAGAATTAAAAATTTAGAGATCAATATGATTAATATAAAACAACATCTGTGTGCACTAATATTTTCAATGTGCATTAGAGAAAAACAAGAGAGAAAGAAGTGTGTTTATCGTCACATTAATGGTTTTCATTTTCTCAGTACAGGTAGTTAGAGGGAGTTTTTTAAACCATGAACGTGGCTTCCTCCTCTGTCAAACTAATTTTGAAAAGAAGGAAGTCATATTATGTGGGCTGATAAGACGAGAAGGTAGTGGAGATAGGCAAATGATGACAGTGGCCGGTTCCTGTGTACACTACACAGTGTGATTCAGTATACTCCAGGTAAACAGTGACTATAAAAATTGAATTCATCCCCCAGTCAATGTGCTTTCTAAATGGATATATTAAGTTCCACTGTTCCTAGAAGAACAAGGGGTTTCATTCCAGTGTTACTGGTTGTAGGTTTGTTCTGAACGGGAGGAGGCCAGACCTGTCACTGGAGGGTTGTTTGGTCTCTTTGTGTGGTATTTATAGCAGGGTCTGGTTAATGTCAATCTTCACTTTATTGGTATTCTCTTAAATCCTGAAATTTTACCCAGACTTTTCCTTATAAGACCAATCTTCTCAAAAAAAAAAAAAAAAAAAAAAAAAAAAAAAAAAAAAAAAACTCTGCAAATGTTCAGCAATAGAAAAGTTTCTGCCTTTTTCTCCCAAAATTGTAATTGCCAGTGTAAATTTTACCTAACACCTCAAGTTCAGCATATTTACTGTTTATTTATATTTGGTACGTGCATTTTTCCCACTCCTCAGTTAACAGAAACAAACAAAATCGTTTTCCAGAGTTGCAAAGACGGGTTCTTTTTCAGATAGCCCTTGTTAGTAATGAAGGAAGAAAAACGCAACCAGTCAGCTACAAGAGAGGAGAATTTTAGGGCAGCAGTGTGCATATTAAAGAAAATTATTTCATTCTTCTTGGAATGTATAAAATCAAATAATTCATAAGGTATGACACAGAACATAATTGCATCTTCTGTTCACTCACACTTTAATAGTCATGTCTAATAAGCAGCTTGACTCAATCTCAGTGGTGCTTTTCTTCTTGAATGATCCCATTGGACTGCAATAGAATAAATGAATCCGTGGCAAGGAAGAAAATAAAATGAAGATTGTATGAATCATATATTAGTCGGAAAAAAAGTGAAAATTGGTAGCTTACCATACACACAGAAGGTACCGTGTTCTTTTCCTTTACTTAATATTAGTGAAATATCAATTAATACTCATTTCTCAAAAATAAAGCAGCTGTAAAGATGATAGTAAATAGAATATAAAAGTTATTTCTTTGCCAGGCGTGGTGGTGCACACCTTTAATCGCAACACTCAGGAAGCAGAGGTTGGAGGATTGCCATGAGTTCAAGGCCACCCTGAGACTACATAGTGAATTCTAGGTTAGCCTGAGCTAGACTGAGACCCTACCTCAAAATTAAAAAAAAAAAAAATGCAAAAAAATAAAAAGTTATTTCTTCAAGGAATGCTGAGTCAGCCAACAAAATGAGCCCACAGTGAAGGTAGGAGAGTTCTGTATAGCCACATTCTTCTGTAGGCAGGAGTAGGTGAACATTAAGGAAAACATTAATTTATAATTTTATATATATATATATATATATTGAGTAGTAGGATGAATAATACTAAGATCCTAATGATTCCAACTTTTGGACATTCAAGAACTATAGTTTTTAAGTAATTAACAAGTAAGAAAAAATATTTATCCATATATCCTGCTCATGCAATTAATTATTAATTTTTTAACAATTTATTTTTTATTTATATTATTCTAATTTTACATTCATAATGGTGACTCCATTATCCTCCTCCCTGCCTGCCTCTTCCATAGGGACCCTCATCAATGGGGAATGTGGTTCACGCATTGTGGGGGTAGTCAAGAGTTATGGGGATAGGCCAAGTCTCTGTGCATAATGCCCCAACTTGTGGCTCTAACATTCTTTCCGCCCCCTCTTCCACGAATTTCCCTGAGCCACGTTGGGATCATTTTAGTTCTACTTCAGTGATGAGGTTTTGGGAGCCTCTGTGTCTCTGGATATCTGGCTTAGTAGGAGTTGGATGTTCTCTGCGTTTATCTCCTTCAGCCTTTTTCTGGTGTCGTGATCCCCATGAACGCTGTACTCTTGCCCTTCCCCCGCATTGCTCTATGGTTTCAGCTGGGGCCCTGGTGAGGTGTGATTGGCTGGTCCTCCCTTCAGGTTCATTGCCCATCTGAAAAAGATAAGCAAATTCTCCAAAAGAGAATTATTATTAATTTTTAACCTTAACCATACATAATACTTTTTCCACCTTTGTAAGTTTTAGAGCATATGATCTGTTATTAGTTTCTGTGACTGAGTTTTGATAGATATTCATGTTTATACTGGTAAATTTTTACATACTTTTAAAATATATTTTATAAATTTGGGATCATTGAATTTTTAAATCATAAATCATTACACAATGCCAATGGCTGAACTAAATGAGCTTCCAGGCTATGAATTTTTTATCTTGCTTGGATTGTAAAAATAAAATACATTTTATTCTCTCAAGATTTTGTTCAAACAAGATTTTGTTTTCTCAATCATTTTGTTGAAACAAAATTCAATATTATGCATGGATATTATGCGTAATTGTTCCTAGAAATGCCCTCACTCCCTTAAAAATATTTACAGTATAATTTAAGTCAGAGTCTTACATACAGCCTCCTGAAATCTCAGATTGACAAATGGAGTGTTGCCTGATCTGTTCTCATGCCACACTTTAATCTTTTCTGACTGAACCAGTTCTGTGATCCAGTCTCAAACTCTGCCCCCTAATACTTTTTGCCTCAATATCAGGTTGTTTTTTCATGTGTGATATGTGGAAGTGAGGTAAAAATCTACACTAGGCACTGGGGAGATGGTTCACAGTCAAAGGCAATTGCTTACAAGCCTAACATCCCAAGTTCAAATCCCCAGCACCCACATAAAGCCAGAAGCAAAATGGTGCCATTTGTCTGTGACCCCAATGTAGCTGTGGAAATGGGAGGGGAAGCAAGGAGCATCTCGAAGCTCACAGGCAGCAGCAGGAAAAAGTAACAACCTTTAATAAAAACAGGTAGAAGAATAAAAATGGCATACGAAGGCTATCCTCTACATGTATGTCATAACACACACATAATGTACACGCACATACCTTCACATAATGCACACATGCATACACATCATTCATACACAAATAGATGATGGATAGATGATAAAAAGATAGATAGGAAGACAGACAGATGGGTATGTCCATACCTATGTACAAACATCTACACTAGGGGTTGGGGAGACCACTCAGCAGTTAAACATGCTCACTTACAAAATCTTCCAGCCCAGGTCCAATTCCCCAGCCACTCACATAAAGCTGGACTAATATTCATCTGCAGTAGCAAGAGACCCCAGTAGGCCATATACATACACACATACACACGTGCAAATAAATAAAAGTGTTTCAGATATCTAAACCTATAGATTTAATACTTTCTAACTTAATCCTAAGTCTTCTAGGTTCATTTCTCCTATCAGCCAGACAGTAAGTTATTACTGCTGTTAGATATCTATCTTTTATATCCTAGATGTCTTAAATATCATATATCTAGGCCAATTATTAAATTATCTCTTAGCTAATACATGAAATGTACATTATTCATGTCATAAAATGCTTATTTTTCCAACAATTTTACAAGTAAATCAGAAACTCTCCCATTGCATTTTAGCATGATTTGCCTTATAAAAGTAAGATTGAAAATGTGTCCCCAAAAATACTTTTCAGAAAATTGTAAAAGTTCCAGTCAATAGCTGAAAATGCCAAGTGGAGAAGATGAAACAGAAATGAGTGGAAAAAAAAAAAAACCTTACAAAGTGTAGGATAGCTGTTTCTACATTAAAGATTTCACTGCCCAAGGAGTTCAAAACTACTAACAATAAAACGCACTTTTAAGCCAAGAATGGTGGCGCACGCCTTTAATCCCGGCAATTGGGAAGCAGAGGTAGGAGGATCACTGTGAGTTAGAGTCTAGCCTGGGACCACTGAGTGAATTCCAGGTCTGCCTGGACTAGAGCAAGACTCTACTTCAATAAATAAATAAATAAATAAATACAAATACTCTCGCGACTGAAAAAAATGGAATTCCTTACAGACTGAAATGTGATTTTTTTTTAAAATTAGTTGTAATTTGGAAAGTCAGAACATGTATTTAAAAGTTCTATTGTCATATTGGCACTAATGTTCCCGAAAAGTGTCAAAGGTGTCTTTTGTGGGAGCTGAGCCTCAGCTTGATGACTGTGACTGGCCGCACGCAACAGCTGGTCCCATCGTCATCTCTGTATGCCCGTGTGATCCCCAGCAAGGGACTTGGACCTGCAGACTCTCGGTGCCTCTCTGAAGGGGCTCTGGGACTTCGCCTCCAGTCTGGCAACCACTGGAGGTGTTGGTTTGTTTTATGAGCCTCTCCCCAAGAAGGCGGCTTGTCTGTCTCAAAGCTGCCCTGCCTGCAGCTCTGCCTTTAGGTCTGAAGCTTTGTGTCCGCGTGTGAATCAGCCAACCTGCCCGTCGACGAACAAAATACTGATATTAATAATCTATCCATGAGAAGACACTTAAAAGTTGTACAGAGCTGGAGAGATGGCTTAGCAGTTAAGGTGCTTGCCAACGAAACATAAGGACTCAGGTTCGATTCCCCAGTACCCACATAAGCCAGATCTGCACATAGTGGTACATGTGGCTGGAGTTCTTGTGCAATGGCTAGATGCCCTGGCATACTCATTCTCTCTATCTGCCTCTTTCTCTCAAATAAATAAATAAATAAATAAAAAGATAAATTGGCCGTGATGGTGCACGCCTTTATCCCAGCAATCCAGAAGGTAAGCGGATCACCCTGCATTTGAAGCCACCTTGAGACTACATTGTGAATTCCTGGTCATCTTGGGCTAGAGTAAGACTCTATCTCAAAAAACAAAAACATACATATAAATATAAAAATTGTAAAAAAAAAAAAAAAAAAAAAAAAAAAAAAAAAACATTTTTCAACCTTTTTGAATAACAAAACAGTTCAGAATGAACTTCTCACCTTTAAAATGTCACAAAAACAGTAAGCAAAAATGCCTGATTTAACAACCACACTCTGAGCTAGTGAGATGGCTTAGCTGGTAAAACATGAGGACCAGAGTTCAGATCCCCAATGTCCACGTAATTGCTACGTGCATGTGAGGATCTCCTTTAACCCCAGAACCCAGGAGAAGGACAAAAGCAATCCTCGTGGCAAGATGGTAATTAGAGTAGCCCAGTCAGCAAGCTGTGGCTTCACTAAATAAAGTGGAAGGTACCTGACATCAGTCTTTGGCCTCCATATGCACGTGTAAGCATATGAAATCAAACATGCATACAAACACACATGCAAATGTAAAATAGAATACATTCCAATACCTATTGTGGTGTTTTGTCATGTGAATTAGTCATTGGGTAACATCTAATTACTTATGCATTTCACTGACTCAAAAGATGAGTCAGGGCAGGCAAGATGGTTCAGTGGTTAAAGATGCATGCTTACTAAAGCATACCAGACCGGGCTCAGTCCCCAAACCACTCACATAAACCAAATGAAAAAAGTTGGGGTAAGCATCTGGAATTCATTTGCAGTGGCAAGAGGCTCTAGTGGGTGCACAGACACACACACACACACACACACACACACACACAAATAATAAATAAATAAGCGCTGAATAATTGAGTTGATGACATAAAACAAAGAAATTCCTGTAAGGGAAATAGCATGAAATATTAACTTTACACATCAACTCATGTTGAAGCATGGATTTTGGATTTTGATGGCAAAAGAATTCCAAAATGTTGAGTAAGATCTTTTTAATTTAATTTAACTTTCAAGCAAACAATGTGGGGGGAGGGAAACAATGTGGGGATGGCTCACTGGTAAAACACTTTCTATGCATGCATGAGGGCAAGATATTTGATCCCCAGCACGCACATAAATGACAGGCAGGCAAGGCAGCCATCATGGGATCTCAGCCCTGAGGAAGGGCTAGACTAGCTGAATCATTGAGCTGTGGGTTCAAGTAAGAGGCCTCACCTCAATAAATTATGTGGAGAAAAATACAAGACACCCAGTGTCACCCTCCAGCCTCCAGACACATGTGCATGTATGTGAATATGCACCCAAACATGCAAACATGGCTACACAAATGCAGACACATCATACACATACACATACAAAACAACAACAAAAAAACATGGCAGGAAGACCTGTTATAATTAAGTGTATTTATCCTTTCTTCAAGTCTACATTTCTTTATAGTTAACTTTCCCATATATAATTACTGACATAAAGGCATCTTGTAAAATATTTCACTATAAGGGGATAGAGAGATTGCCCAGCAATTAAATGTGCTTGCCTACAAAACCTAACAACCTAGGTTGAATTCTCCAGGACCCACAGAAAGATAGATACACCGGGTGGGACATGTACCTTGCAATTTGTTTGCAGTGGCTTGAGACCCTGGCATGCCCATTGTTTCTTGTTCTCTGTTTCTCAATCTCTCTCTCTCTCTCCTGTCTCTTTCTTTCCTTCCCTTTCTCCCTTCCTACTCTCTCCTCCATATCTCTGCTTGCAAATAAATAATATAAATAAATAATGTATCACTATAATTGGAAATCCACCATCATTCTTTTGAACTTAGAACTCTTGCCCAGCATCTCTTAGCCTGAGGTCCGTCTTTCTCCAGGATACAGCTACCATCTTCATTTCTATTTCACATCTCTATCAATTCAACGCCAAATTGCTCTGCCTGCATCTAAATCTGGGCTCTTCAAAACCTCAGATTTAAGGACAACTACGAACCCGGGCTCTGCCAAGTCCCAAGATTTAAAATGAAAAATTAGTAAATGTTAGAGTTAAAAGAATTTGGTGGGAAAAACTTTATCCTGAAATCTGCCTTTTAACTGAAAAGTTACTGTAAATATTTTACCACTTTTATCTCTTTTTTTCCTAACTTTTGTAGACATTTTTCTGTACCCCGTTTTACTCCAGGATCTTAGGTTATATATTAAGAGCCTTTCTCGGAAGAAAACAAAATAGGAATTAACTATTAAAGATAGCAGTACAGTTGAAAACGTGTTCTTATTTGTCCTCGTTTTCTGTTTCATTCCTGGTGGTGGTAGTGGTGTGTGTGTGTGTGTGTGTGTGTGTGTGTGTGTGTGTTGCAGTTCTTCCCATTTTCTTCCCGTACTCAATAGTCCCATTCTCCTCTGGCAGGCCCCACGAGCTACTCTGTAAACTGACTCCTGGCTGGTCCACAGGAAAACCATGGCTTCCAAGCTCTCGCTGCCCATAATCCCTGTCGAAGCCCACTCAACCTTGATCCGACTCTTGGCAGTAAAGTGCCGCACTTTTCTCTGCTTCCCTGTAGCAGATCAACTAAAAACAAGTCCTGAAAGAAATTTCCTAGCCAACCTCCAGAAATGTAAATATAATCACTAGAATTCTATTCCGGAGAAAAAGGACTTCCCTTGTTCATTTCTTTCACCTTTTCTTCTGAGACTCTTTGCGTGGATTCTCATCCCAAAAAAACAATTCGTGTATTATGTTAAAATAATAATTGCTCTGCAGAACATACATGTACCCATGACTAAAAGCTTCAAATTAATGGAGGTTATGGATCTAAAATGCGAAAGGTACAAGATAAACACTGGAGGCCATTTTACCTGTGGGCTCATGTGCACAAAACTTTCTCTAGCAAATATAGGAGGCAGTTATTTTTAATTATTTAAAATAATTAAGAAGAAGGTGTGACCAAAATGAAAGAAACTTTACTCATATAATATCCGTTAGTTATAGGAAAAAATAACTTAATGGAGAGTGAAGAAAATGTTTTATTTACTGAAACTTTCTGCCCAAGAACAAACATAAGAACTCTGGAGAATGTTGGGGAAGGTAGTTGCCTTCTTGTCATGACCAAAAATGTTTCTCTCCAGCTAATAGCCAACCTTATATTTGATGCCAAAATATGATAATTTGATAAGAATAATGTTCGCTATTACAGGTTATTTGAGTCCATTCGTAACCATAAAGCATAATGAGTGTGAATAATAAAAGAAACAAGAACTACCATACTGGTAATAAACATATAATCTATATAGGAAACCACCGCGTTGAATTCAAGACCAGACTTAATCAGCCAGGCCAACAACTGATACAGAATAACATGACTACAGATAGAAAACCTTTCCCTTTTCAACAAAAAAGAATTGTGTATGAACACATTCCATTAAGTGCCATATTTCAACTACAAATGGTTGTGAATGTTTCATTCTATTAAGTGCTTTAAAAAATACACAAAACCTAAAAGAAGACGTTTTGTTTTTTAAAAAAAAAATCTCTGTAATTTAAATAGAAGCACAAATAATGGGGAGAAACTCCAAGTTCCTAGATGAGAAGAATAAATAATTTTAAATTACCAAAGCAAATTTCAGTACTAGCCTGTTAGTATATGTAGAATTTATTCATCAATCTAAATTATGTGAGGTGACAACAAATGGTTATGGATGGTAAAGAAAATAGTTTTTAAAAGAGTTGAGGAAGGAAATCAAAAATCAGAATGAGCTTTGGCGGTATCTTAGTGGTGGAGTACAGGTCCTTAGCATGTCTAAGGCCCTGAGTTCAAGCCCCAAGATACCCCTGAACACCCAATTAAAACACTAGATGACGAGAGAGAGGGTTCGGTGGTTAAGTGCATCTCCTGTGCAAGCAGAAGGGCCTAAGGGGGCATATACATGTCCAATTGTGAATCTTCAGATCCCAAGAAAATAGCTGGATGTGGCTACGTGGGCCTAAAACCCCAATTTCTCAAAGGGAAACAAAGACAAGGGAATTTTCCAGGGGCATGAAAAACACCAAGCTCCTGTATTTGTAATAGACTCTGGCTCAAATAACATCAGCTCTGGCCTCTGTAGGTGATCACACACATGCACACATACATGCACATACCCACACATACACATACATACGCACATGCACATACATACACATACACACATATACATGCACATACACATGGACACACAGATAGATACACACATACACACACATACACACATACACACACATACACACATGAACATATACACATACACACATATACATGCACATAGACACACATATAGATACACACATACACACACATACATACATACATATACATACACATACATATGCACAAGCACACACACACACAGAGAGAGAGAGAGAGAGTGCATACCACACAAGAGGAAAACACTTTACTATAACTGCATGACATCAATAATAGTTATATAAATAAGGGGGAATAAAAGACACCAAAGAGTTTGGTCACATTATAATAACAATTTAGAACATTCCTTAGAAATGAATGAAGAAAGACATGGTAAGGAAATGATACTGGAAATTTTAATTTCATTCCAAAGTATGTGTGACTAGAACATATCTTCGGGATAGGATTTCTTTGTTATTCACAAAAATTGGATCCACACTTAAAATAGTGCCTGATATAAAGTTGCTGCATCAGGGGCTCGAGAGATGGCTTAGTGGTTAAGGCGTTTGCCTGCAAAGCCACAGGACCCAGGTTCAACTCTCCAGGACCCACGTAAGCCAGATGCACATGCTGGCACAAGCATCTGGAGTTCATTTGCAGTAGCTGGAGGCCCTGGTGCACCCATTCTTTCCCCCTCTCTCTCTCTCTGCCTCTTTCTCTCTCAAATAAATAAATAAATAAAATATTTTTTAAAGTTGCTACATCAATAAGTAAATTAATTTGATTCTCTCATACCAATAATAAATAAAAACAATTTTACAACATATGGAATACTTAATATTTATAATATTTTAAATGATAGCATTGTATCCAGAAAAGTATGAAATATAGATAGAATATTATTTTAAATTCTGATATGATATATATTTCTGTTCTCAGTTTTCCTTCCAAATGCTGTATTGCTAGAAATTAACAACAAAAGATGCACCAGGAATCCCACCAGCTCCTGGAAAGTAAAAAACACACGCTTAAACAATAAATGGGTAGTGGACGAAATAACAAATGAAATTGAAAAATATCTAGAAATGAATGACAAAGAGATCACAACATACCAAAACTTATGGGACACAATGAAGGCAGTCCCCTGGGGGAAATTCATTGCACTAAATGCCTTCATAAGAAAGACAGAGAGATCCCAAATCAATAACCTAACTATCCACCTAAAAGCACTGGAAAAACAAGAAGAATCCAACCCCAAAATCTTCAGACAGAAAGAAATAATTAAGATCAGAGCAGAAATTAGTGAATTGGAAACTAAGATGACAATTAAGAAAATTGATGAAAGCCGGGAGTGGTGGTGCACACCTTTAATCCCAGCACTCAGGAGGCAGAGGTAGGAAGATCACCATGAGTTTGAGGCCACCCTGAGACTGCATAGTGAATTCCAGGTCTTCCTGGGCCAGAGTAAGACCCTACCTCAAAAAAAAAAAAAAAAAAAAAAAAAAGTGATGAAACAAAGAGCTGATTCTTTGAATAAATAAATAAATAAATAAGATTGATAATCCCCTGGTCAATTTGATCAAGCAAAAAAAAAAAAGAGAGAGAGAGAGACATTTCAAATTAACAAAACACAAAACTATAAATGAAAAAGGAGAGATCAACTACATACATAAGTGAAATTGGGAGAATCATCAGGACTTATTTCAAAAGCCTCTATCCCACAAAACTGGATAATATGGAGGAAATGGATGAATTCCTGGACACATACCACCTACCAAAGCTAAACTCAAGAGCAGATTAGTTTCCTAAACAAATTTATCACACCCATCAAGATTGAAAAGGTAACACCTTCCCAAAAAGAAGAGTCCAGGACCAGATGGCTTCTGAGCTGAATTCTATCAAACCTTCATGGAAGAACTAAAACCAATTTTTCTCAAATTGTGCCACACAATTGGAGAACAGGGACTCCCCAACTCCTTCTACGAAGCTAGTATCACCCTAATACCCAAACCAGGCAGAGATGCCACAAGAAAAGAAAACTACAGGCCTATTTCCTCGATGAACTTAGACGCAAACATCCTAAACAAAATCCTCGCAAACCAAATTCAACAACACATCAGAAGCATTATCACCTTGATCAAGCAGACTTCATCCAGGAATGCAGGGGTGGTTCAACATACAGAAATCTGTCAGTGTAATACACCACATAAATAAGCTTAAACACAAAAGCCACCTGATCATTTCAACAGATGCAGACAAGGCCTTCAATAAAATACAATATCACTTCATGATCAAAACATTGGAGAGAATAGGCATGGATGGTTTATATCTCAACATAATAAAGGCTATATATAAAGCTCCTAAAGCCCAAGTAATTAATTCCCAGTGAGATCAGGAACAAGACAGGGGTGTCCACTCTCACCTCTGCGCTTAGTACTGGAACATAGTACTGGAAGTCCTAGCTCAAGCAATAAGACAGGAGAAAGAAATGAAAGGGATACAGATTGGAAAGGAAGAAGTTAAGTTAGCCCTACTCACAGACAACATGATTCTATGCATAAGTGACCCAAGAAACTCCATCTCAAACCTCTTAAAGGTGATTAACTACTTCAGCAATGTAGCAGGATACAAAATCAATGCACAAAAATCAGTATCCATTCTATATGCAAAAGACAAAGATGCAGAGAAAGAAATATGTGACATTGTCCCATTTTCATTAGCAACAAAAAATGATAAAATAAAATACCTTAGAATGACATTAACCAAGGACGTGAAAGACCCATACAGTGAAAACATAACACTCAAGAAAGAAATAGAGAAGGATTTGAGAAAATGGAAAGACCTCCCATGCTCTGCAATAGGCAAAATTAACATTGTGAAAATGGCAATCTTACCAAAAGCAATATACATATTTATTGCAATACCAATAAAAATCTCAACATTTTTCTTCACAGAGATTAAAAAAATGATCTCAAAATTCATATGAAATGGCAGAAGGCCTCAGAAATCCAAGCATATCCTCAGCAAAAGAAACACCTCTGGAGGCATCACCATACCTGATCTAAAGCTATATTACAAAGCCATAGTAATAAAAACAACATGGTACTGGCATAAAAACAGGATTGTAGTCCAATGGAACAGAATTGAGGACTTGGACTTTGGGTCAAGTAACTACAGCTATTTGATATTCGACAAAAGCCTTAAAAAAGACAAAAAGCCTGAAAAAAAAGACAGCATTTTCAACAAATGGTGCTGGACAAACTGGACAACAATATTCAGGAAAATGAAACTTGATCTACATATCTCACCATGCACAAAAGTCAAGTCCAAATGGATCAAAGACCTCAATATAAAACTGGGAACTCGGCTCCCAGTGGAACAAAACATACGAGGAAGTTTCCATGACATAGGAGTGGGAAAAGACTTCCTGAATAAAACCCCAGTAGCTCAGGAAATTAATCACTCAACCATTGGGATCTCATGAAGCTGAAAAGTTTTGTTTTGTTTTTTTTTGTTTTTCAGACAAACATACAAAAGCAGAGCCCAGAGATTGCCCACAGAATAGGAGAAAATTTTTGCTGGCTATACAACTGACAGAGGCCTAATTTCTAGAATCTACAAAGAACTCAAAAACCTAAGCAATAATAAGTCAAACAACCCACTCACAAAATGGGTCAGAGAACTGCACAGGGAGTTCTCAGAGGAAGAAATACAAATGCAAACACACACGTAAGAAAATGTCCAACATCCCTAACCATCAGGGAAATGCAAATTAAAACAACTATGAGATTCCCCCTTACCCCAGGAAGGACGGCAATCATTAAAAAATCAAATGACTACCAATGTGGGCAAGGATGTGGGGAAAGAGGAACCCTCATTTACTGCGGGTAGGAATGCAAACTTTTGCAACCACGATGGAAATCAATACGGAGAGTCGTGAAAAAGATGAATATAGAACTGCCAATAGACCAAGTTATTCCCTTAGTGGGCAATTACCCCAGATGCTCCACGCTTCATTACACATTGCTCAGCCATGTTTATAGCTGCTCAATTCATAATAGCTAAGAACTGGAATCAACCCAGGTGCCCCTCATTGGACAAACTGATAATGAAGTTGTGGTGCAATGAAATTCTACTGAGCAGTAAGAAAAGAAGCATACAATAAAATTTGTAGGAAAATGGGTGGATTTAGAACAGCTCATACTCAGTGAACTCACACAGTCATAGAAAGACAAACGCCACATATTGTCTCTCATCTGAGGTTCATATAACCGGGATCAGCTTGACTTGCTGGCATACCAGATAGGCAACTTGAGGCCCAGACAATAGGGATGGAAGGGTTTGTGGGGAGGGGAAGGGGTAGGTGGTAGAGGAAATAAACACAAAATTAAGTCCAAAATGAAATGGTACCATAGAAACCTTTCTCCTTGAAGGTAGACAAAAATATTTAACCTTCAACAGGAGTATAGGGGAAGCACCAGAAAAGAAGGGCCGTGCTAACCTTTAAAATCTTTGGCTGTGACCTCTAAGTCGTGGTACCAGAAATCAGAGCTACCCACACTGAGATCTTGACAGGAGAGACCTGCAAGAACAAGACACAGGCTTCTGTCAGAGCAGGTGACTACTTGTCTGAGGTAAAAGCTAAGACTCGAGTGCTGAAGACGCCATAAGCTGTTGGCACAGAGCATGGAGAGGCCTGGCTGGAATAGAGAGCCAGTCCCCAGATGGTTAGCCTGCCTAGTGCTGGAAAGAGATACATGAGCTGCTGGGGAAAGTGGCCAACAGTGGTGTGAGCAAGCCGGGGTCTACGCTACTCAGAAGCAACCAGCCTGACAAGAAGTGCACACCAGTGCAATGGTGACACACAGCCTTGGTGGGAACCAATGGCTTTCTGATTGGCTAAGAGATCCACTCAGTGGAAAGGAACCCATAGCTGGAACTGGGAACCAGGTCAGAATCCTATGGAGACAAAGGTTATGTTCTCCAGTGTGAAGCTCTCACTAGTCTTTGGCTTAAAAGAGGGGCCACATCCATCAAACTCTTCCTAAATTAATGAAGCAATTTCAATTAAACCTGTGAGACTGTCCATTGAATAATCTATTTTTCTTTTTCAGAAGGTAGAGAGACCTGAGGAGATAAACCACCCTCACATCTCAGTCAAGCCACAGCTGATTCCACAGAGGAAGTGGGGAGATGAGCAAGAGAGCTGCTTCCACGGTGAGCCTGACAACCAGCCAGGGTGAAGGAGACAGACCCTGAGGACACTCAACACCTACCAAAGCAGAGATCCAGAGGTTCCTAAGAGCTCATCACTGAAGTAGACTTAAAACTCACCCACCACGGCTCAGGGAATTTTGTGGAAGAGGGGGTATAAAGATTTTAAGAGCCACAGGTTGGGCTGTCATGCCCAGAGGCATTCCCTCCCCCCAAAACGGACTGCTGCTCGCAACAACCCCATGAGAAATACCAGCAACCCACTGAGGAGCCTTTGCACTGCGGAATGGGGGCAGGGGCAAGGTAAAAGATGGTTCCAACACATGATATATCCATACAAAATATGTAGTTAATAATGAAAAAATTAGGAGACTAAAAATATTAGCATTTTTTAAATTTTTTTATTATTTTTTATTTATTTTTGGAGAGAGATACAGAGAGAGACAGACAGAGAGGGAGAGGGAGACAGATAGAGATGGGCGCGCCAGCAGTCTCTCAGCTGCTGTGAACGAAATCCAGATGTGTGCACCCCCTTGTGGTCAAGTGTGGCATTGCGCCCTTGCGTCACTTTGCATCTGGCTAAATGTGGGACCTGGAGATTGAAACCTCTGGACATTGGAACCAGCGTTCTTAGGCTTAGCAGGCAGGCACCTTAACCGCTAAGCCATCTCTCCAGCCCAATACTAGCATTTTATAGAGCTATAAAGCAAATATAAGTTAAGCCTCAAAGTGCTTTTATTTCCAGTGGCCATCTTCAACTATCGATGCTGGATGAAACTTAATCATACCTGGACTTCATAAAAATAAATTTATTTCAACAGGAATTCCTCTAATGATCTATAACCTACTAGAAATTACGAACATGAAAATGTGAAGTGCTCTAACCAAATTTAAAATATGCTTAAAAAGTACTCAGAATTTGTTCTTTCTGAGTAAAGATTCTCACATTTAATAACCTCACTATTACTATTAAATTTATCTTTCAAAGAACACTTAGTCATCTTGTTGCTTATTACAATCACATAGGTCAAAAACATGGTAAGAATTTGGCAATGACTCTGATACATAACTTCCACAGTTACCACTGCGTACGCTAGGTTTTCATATAAGCCTGCAACTTATGTAGGAAAATCTTATTGCTTACTTACCTAAGCAAACACATTCAAAACGGACTTTCTTTGGATAGCGTGTTCTGATTGTATTTGCTTTTATTCTTTCCTGAGAATGGAAATGACTCCAAGATTTCTTTTTTTTCTCTTCAGTTTATTTTAACATAATGCATAAGAATGTGTGTGTGTGTGTGTGTGTGTGTGTGTGTGTGGTGTACAATTGGTTTCCCATGTCACAGTTTGAATATATATCGAAGTGGACTCCGTAGAAGGAATAGTGGCATATATCTTGAAAAATCATTTGCTGTTAATATGATTTAGTTGATAAGCTAGTTGATCATAGAGAGGCCTCTCTGACACTTCCTGCTGGGGGAATGTTAAGAAGAGAGTAGAAGTCTGATGATTGTGGACCCTATTTCCTCAGGTGAGGAGAGATGAAGGTTCCTGCCTAATCTGGCAGTCTATAATCCTTGATACTAGACAGCTATTATAAATTCTCTCTAGTTCCACGGACAAGAATCTGGGAAAATGTTTATATATGGTAGTAAACATCGCTTGTAATGTTCCCACGTTAATCAGAAAGTTCTTTGTGGACAGGGGTATTTTCTATTGCGTCTGGATGGTGCCTCTTATAAACTGCATTGGTTTAATAGTAATGCCTTGTTAATTAATACACATGAAAATTGAAATACCCCCTCATGCAAGATACCATTTTTGTATGGCATTGCCCTTGTCATGTTTTGAGTAAATATCTCTGTGTGTGTGTGTGTGTGTGTGTTGTTCTGTTTTTTTCAAAGAAACCCATTGAGTTGCCTTGTTCTCTCCTTTTCTTGGAGTAGTAAAACCATCAAGCCAAACACACATGTGCTGCATGGACCACAAGGGTATAAAACCATGCCATAAGAATTTTAAAACGTTCGTGATCTGAACTTGCTCTCAGTATTAAGGCTGTATTCATAAAAAAAAAAAAAGACTGTACATGCTTTATGTTGATATGTTGCAGACATATTCATAAAAAAAGTAAAACTTTATTCAAAATGAATTACTGTTACCGGCTGTTTTTCTATTTAACAATTTTTCTCTTAATCATCTTTTACTTGCCCATTGAATGGTTTTGCTTATGAAAAAATATTTAACAGTTACATTTAAAATAGGTGCATGCACTAGAACTGGCCTCTTAAATGAGATTTAATGTAACTCTTCACAGAGTGATGTGTGGTCATTACGAGGAAAGTCTTCACAACAGCTCTCCCATACTTACTTACATCACTTCAGATGCTACATATTCTTTTTGTGAAAGCTCTTTAAAAGAACCCTATGGATCCACTGTATTTCAAATAATTCAGGAATTCTACTACAGTTAGTACATTATTCTATATATTCAGCAGCATTTTTAAATATGTATGCCTGGCACAAACATTTTTTATCTAATACTGAAAAATTATATTGACCCTATTTACCCTAAACATGTTTTTTAAAGTCATTTTAAAATGTGAAAATTAGTATTCTTTATTTATATCTAATCCCAAAAGCCAAATGTTTCTGCATTCAGTGGAGAATCCCTCCCCCCCTTTTTTTAACTTGCATGCTGAGGCTGATTCAGATCTCAAAGGTATAGTCCTTCTGAGTCTGTCATTTCCAGTCCAGATCCTGCCGCCTGGATCAGTATCACTCTTAACAGATCCAACTTGGGACCGAACCTGTTTCTTTTTAATATGCCTCCGAACCATCCACCACATCCCACTTATTTTCCTTTGTCTACCTCCTCACAGCTCTGCTATTCACACCTGCTTCCCTTCAACTTCAAGTTTGGAAGGTCGCTCCTCTTTTTATCTCACTTGTCTAGAATGCCAGATGCAATGACACTACCGGAAACCCAACACTCCTCTATGTCACCCACTTCCTCCCTGTCTTGAGCAGACGGCGAGTTCAAGGCTTGGAACGGTGAGAAGGAATTGGCTAGAACAATCAACAATGACCAGAGTAGAAGTTGCAAAGTTGAGCCAAACAGGCTCCTGTGTGTGTGCCTGTGTGTGTGTGTCTGTGTGTGTATTTGTGTGTCTGAATGCGTGATGCATGTGTGTCTGTATGTATGTGTGTCTGTGTGTGTGTTGTGTGTGCATGTATGTCTGTCTGTGTGTATGTGTATGTATGTGTGTGTGTCTGTGTGTGTGTGTCTGTGTGTGTTTAGGTGTGCGTGAGTGTGCATGTGCAGCTTCAGGAAGAGGCAAGGACCGTGGCTGGGTGGAGAACAGTTGGTCCAGAGTGCTGCTGTCTTTCAGTTCCAGGCAGCTATGTTCCACATCATCGATTCTAAACTACCACATCTCCGCTTAAATCCTGCTTCATATCAATTTCTTAAAAATGATACTTAATAGTCAACACAAAACATTTCTGAAACCTCTAAATCACAACACCTATTTTTTTAATTATTTATCAATGTATTTATTTATGAAAGAAAGAGACAGACAGACAGACAGAAAGACAGGAAATGGGTGGACCAGGGCCTCCAGCCACTGCAAACAAACTCCAGACACTTAGGTGTGTACTGGGAATCAAGCATGGGTCCTTAGGCTTCACAGGCAAGTACCTCAACTGCTAAGCCCAAAAGACTTAAGCTGAAAAAGAAGGAAGACCCCTGAATGTTACTTCTGGAAAAATATGAATAAAGGTGTGGCTATATTTTGAAAAAACACTCAGGTTAATTAATATTCCCTGCCTGGCAAATGTACTAATGACTTTAGTGAGCCAAGTACACTATTATTAAACCTGTATTTAAATTTGACATCTCAAATACAAACACAGCACCCATGAAAGGATTTTCTAATTAAATGACACACTCAAACATGTATTGGGCTCTTCCTGGCCAGCAAATTAACTCTCATCCAATGCAAACCTCCTTTTCTCCATCCCCAGGGGAAGAGTAATGCCATGTTTTGGGACCCGTCATTTACTGATGTCAGAAACACCAGCCACACCTCGTGCCTTCTCACCTGTCCTTCACGGCGCTCGGCTGTGGACGCGCCGTCTCGCTGCAGGATAAATCCTGTGATTCCCTATTTCCAGGTAAAAAGTCGAGAAAGCAGAGGAAAGATAAGGAACCCACCTAAAAACAGACATGTAAAATAAAACGCAGGTCAATTTTATATCAGTTATACGTGAAAACCATTAAATCAAATGGGTGTTGAAACCCGCCGGGGGTACTTGACTAATCTACAACCCAAACAAAATTTGTGACAACAAATCTGAAACAAAATTATTCCTTGTTAAACTGTTGAACTGGCTTTTTGAACTTTTTTCTTTCTGTGTGTGTGTGTGTGTGTGTGTGTATGTACATAATACATACACATGAGTGTGCAGGTGTGCAGATCTACCTCCTGTGCATGAATGAGCTATCTGGGAAGAACCCAGATGTCTTCCTCTACTGCTCCCCCACCTTATTTCCATTTTATGCTTCATTATTATTATTATTATTATTATTATTATTATGATTATGATTATTAGCCACATTTTTCGTATGGATATATCATGTGCTGGTACCTCTTTTCCCTTGTCCCTGCCCCCATTCCACTGGGGACGCTCCTCAGTGGGGCTGCAGGTATTACCCATGGGGTTGTGGTTTACGCATTGTGGGAGCAGCAGTCAGTTATTTTCTGTTTTATTTTCTTGAAACAGAATCTCACACTAAACCTGGAGCTTGCTTTTTTGTTTTTTGTTTTGTTTTGTTTTGTTTTTTGTTAAGACTGTCTGGACAGTGAGATGTAGCAATTTTCCTGTCTCTGACCCCTTTGTAGCTGGGGTTACAGTCATGCCTGGATTTTTCTCAGGTGCCGGGGATCAAATACAGTCACTCATGCTTGCTTAACAAGTATCTCAGCCCCTACTCCATCTTGCCAGCCTTTGTTTCCTGTTCAACTATACACCATGTGAGCTTATATGGAATACAATAAAGTCAGAGAACTATCTAGAGAGCCTGAATAAGGAAAAAAATATTTATACTGAAACTATGAGAAAACACTGAATGAAATTTATATAAAAAAACTAAATATAAATCAAAAGTAGGAAAAAAAAAAAGTCTCTTTGATGACATAAGTCGTGAAAGCAAGGGCCAGTCACTAGCTCTGTCACATGCAACATCACTTCAACCAACTTGGAGTTTCCCGTCCTGCATGGGAAGAATTTGGAATCCCTCATTTCCATCCTCACAAGAAAGGGAAAAAAATGTGTGGAGCAAAGTGAATATCAATTTTTCTTGTGTCCATCAGAAAGCTGATGTCACCAGTCACCCTCAGCAGCCGTGAGGCAGGTGCATATGGAGAATCTCAAACTGCCAGAACAGAGAGACAGGGAGTTCGGGCTTCCCAGGACAGGAACACATGCAGATGGTCGGAAGCCCAAGGCAGCTACGTGGGAAACTCTGTCGGGGAACAGAAGAGGAGAGTTGCTATGTGCGGTTTGAAAAGTCTCTGCTTTCATGGGGAGCCTGAAGAGTCCCGGGCAGCAGTATTCAGAGATCTGGCCTCTGCAGAGTGAATGAGATAAGTGGTCTCAGGCTTCAACGATGGAGTTCATCTCCTCTTCTTCTTTCTACCACGTGAGGGTACCGTGTTCCTCTCTCCGGAGGAAACTTCAACCTTTCAAGACCTTGATCCTGGGTCCAAGAATGCATCACTAAGACGTTATTCATGGGCTGGGGAGAGGACTCGGCGGACAAAGGGTTTACCACACAAGCACAAGTCCATTATTTTTGGATCCTTTAGAATACCCATGTAGGTATGCCAGGGGTGGAGACGTTGGCAGGACAGAGAGAACTGAAACAAAATGACAGGCATCCCATCAACGCCTGTAATTTCAGCAGTAATTTCAGGGGAGAAAGATCCAGAGAATCTCTAGATTGCTAGCTAGTCAGGCCAAACTAGGGGCTCTAGACTGGGTGAGTGTCGTGTCGGAGTCAGGGCTTAACTAGAAAGGTGGAGAGACGTAGAAAATGACAACAACCCGACACTGACCTTTGACCTACACATACACACGCACACATGTAGACCCATATCTGCATACACATGTGTGCTCACACACGTAGGGACATACATGAACACACATGCACACCATACACACACACACACACACACACACACACACTAGGCAAGAGCTGGCTGTGACACCCCAAGCAAGCCCCCCACCACAGCACACCTCCTACAGCAAGGCTCCAAATTGCTACCAGCTGAGGACCACGCGTTCAAAACACATGAGGTTATGAGAGGCAGCTTACTGAAACCACCAACACTAACCTTTTGGCATTATGCCCCCAGCATTATTCTCAGCAAAGTGTGACAAGGGTTTGCTTAAGATCTCAGCAACCTCAGAAAAGGAAAGGCAAGTCCACCCCCTCCAGAGTTCCTGACTCATCTAATGGGGGACAAAGTCAGTCTCAAAAAAAATCTCCCCTCTTAATATTACAGATGCAAGCAGAGCCAGGCCCCGGAAAACAACCTGAAAAGCTGAACATAGCCGTGAACTTACCTGCTATCTTCATTTCTCGCTTTTCATCATCCAGGGGTCTTTGCTGAGGCCTGATAAGGGTTCTGAGTTACCACAAGGTCTGTCCTTTACATCAGCAATCACTTGTCTGCCGGGTGCATTTGTAACGCTGAGTCCCAATGGTTACATCAGTGTAAGGAAAATGAACTGGGGGTGAAAAAAGCAACACGCAGAACAAAATACACGTGATACTTTAGAAAAACAAGTGCTAAGTCTAGAGATAGGACATCACGTGTTCTAGGTTGGCCTTGGACTTGCTCTGGAACCAAGGACAGTCACTGGCTTTCTGATCCGCCTGCCTCACCTCAGGTTACAGGAGTGTGCTTCCACACCCAGTTTTATGCGACACTAGGGCTCAAACCCAGAGCTTTGTGCATTCTAGGCAAGCAGTTTACATACTAAACTACATCCACAACCTGAAAAAATTATATTCTTAAATGTTACCAATTACGACCACGAAATAAAACCTCCTTTAATGGTCATCTGTGATTCGGTTGTTATTTATATCTTGTGAGTCTGAGCATCAAGTCCAGGGACTTGTGAGTGAAAGGCTGGTGTTCTGCCTTCTGGGGTTAGCTACACCCCCACATTTCTTACTTTGTGTTTGTTTATTGCTGGGTTTTTTGTTGTTAACAATGAACACCTGGCATGGAATCAGTATTCTGCAAGCTCTGTCTTTCTCTTACTTTTCACCTTAAGATTATGCCCTATCTTCATCCCTGGCATCGTAAAATTCAGAGGTATTTTACATTTATAACTTTGATTCTCAAAGGTTATAGCACTATAAGGAAAATGCACTGAGGATTAAAAAAAAAATGGTAGAACAAAGCACATCTCATACCTTAGAGATATAATTGCTAAGTCTAGAGATGGGGTATCATATATATTAGCAGATATATGGAATTGTACATATGAATATATTTCCTTAATCTACCTACCAAAAGAATGTGGAATCAGTGATGTTCCTGGAGCAGCAGATGTCATAGGTGCCCAGATGTGGGGGCAGGGAAGTGCAGGGGTTTGCCCAGGCCAAGCAAGTACTTGTCAACTGAGCTATGCCCCCAGCCCTGAGTTCTTGGTTAAATCCCTATCTATCATTACACTCTTCCATTCCCGCAATTTCTGGAAATACATTTCTATTTTGAAGCTTCTTATCATAGGCTATGTGAAATTTTAAGGCAAACTATTTTTAAAAGTACCAATAATCATGCTAAATTAAGCCAAAGACATTGCTGAAGGCAATTAATGAGGCCATGGTGAAAATTTTAGGACAAAACTTAGAAGAGGTCTGGTGTCCATCTCCATGGCATCCATTCTACTCTTCTGCAGAGAGACAGCATCCCTTTGTTCTGTGGCAGATACCTACCTCAGCTACAGGACGATCTCAGAGATGGTCCAGGCAGTTCTCTTCTTTTTTAAAAATATTTTTATTTATTTATTCATAAGCAGAGAGAGAGAGAGGAGAAGAGAGACAGACAAAGAGAACGGGCACACCAGGGCCTCCAACCACTGGAAACGACTCCAGATGCATGCACCACTTTGGCTTTGCGTGAGTACTGGGGAATCAAACCTGGGTCATTAGGGCTTTGCAGACACACACCTTAACTGCCGAGCTATCTCATCAGCCCTAAGTCTCTTCCTGACTGCTGCAGGAAGAGTCTGTCTCTGTGTGCCTTCTGACATGGATGAACAAGACTGGATCCTTAGTACAGGTAAAGGTCATGCCAAATCATTTGGTGTCTCTTTTAAATTAAAATGTCAAAAAATAAATTAATTTTTTAAGCTGATTTGTTTTTAGAAAGAAGCGGAAAAGACTGTGAGCTTCCTTCTATCTAAGTAACCTCTGAAGCCTTGCTTGTACTCTGAGTATCAGACTCTGCTGCAATTGTTTATATGGGCAGGTTGTTCACTACACTATGAGGTAAACTCCAAGGAGCTAAGTCTGCAGTTTAAGGGCTGAAGAGATGGCTCAGCAGGTAAGGTGCCTGCCTCTGAAGCCAAAGGACCCAGGTTCGGTTCCCCAGACCCCACATAAGGCAGATGCCCAAGGTGGTGCACACACCTGACGTTTGTTTGCAGTAGCTAGAGGCGCTGGCGCACCCATTCTCTTTCTCTCTTTTTCTCTCTCTAATAAAAAAAATTAATAACAACAAAATAGAAGCCATAAACTAAGTGTTTATATATTTGTCTGGGCAGTGTATCAGGGCCCCTTACAGCTTCAGATGAATACAAGATTCTTGTGGCACTTTCTGCAACCAGCATGGGACTTGACCCCTGGCATGCACCATTGCAAGCAAGCACCTTTAAGCACTGGGCCATCTTCCCAGCCCCGTTATGTTTTCCTTAATTAGTATCCACAGTAACGGGTTTCTTCACGGCATTCCCATACATACTATTTCTGTTGATCGTCTTCCCCGCACTTCTCGCCTTTTCCACCAGTCCCCACCAGCGGAGTCCCTTCCTTGCCCCATCTTCAGCTCCCGTTCTACGTTCATGCCACCTGCATTCTGCTTCCCTCTGCTTCCCTCCGTGGCCCTTTCTGAAGATAACCTTTTCCCCTCTATCAGCCACCTTTGTAGGTTCAGAACCTACACCCCCATACACACACACACACACACACACACACACACACACACATCTTGGGCCCACATGTGAGAGAATCCATGTTCTCTTCGCCTTTCCGTGTCAGTTCTATTTTGTTTCACATAATGGTGTCTGGTTCTGCCCATTTTCCTGCCAGTGTCTTGATTTCATTTTTCTTTACAACTGAAGAAAATCCTGTCGTATACATGTGCCACTTTTTGTTTTAATCCACTCATTTGCTGATGGATGTCTGGAGTTGTTCTTTTTTTTTTTTTTTTTTTAGCTACTTTGAGGAGCGAATCAATAAAAATGGATGTGCAAGTATTTCTGTGGTGGGATTTAGATTCCCTTGGGTGTATGCCTTGGAGAAATATAGCTGGGTTGTATGGGATTCATATTTTATTTAAAAAAAAAAATCCACACTCTCCACCTGCTTCCCCCAGGGGCTCCACCCACATCCAGTGAAGGTCTCTTCTTCCTCGCGTCCTCCAGCACCTGTTCTCTTCTGTTTCCATGGTGATAGCCATTCTGCCCTAGGTGAGATGGGATCTCAAAATAGTTTTAATTTGCTTTTCACTGGTCAAACACTTTTTTTAAAATGTCCATTGGCAGGGCTGGGGAAATGGCTTAGTGGCTAAGGCATTTGTCTGTGAAGCCAAAGGACCTCAGTTCAATTTCCCAGGACCCAGATGCACAAGGTGGCACATGTGGCTGGAGTTTGTTTGCAGTGGCTGGAGACCCTGGAACGCCCATTCTCTCTGTCTATCTGCCTCTTCTTCTCTCTCTCTCTCAAATAAATAAATAAAATATTTTTTTAATGTCCATTGACCTTTCTTTTCTTGAGAACTATTAGTTCACTTCACTGGCCCATTTCCTGACTGGGGTATTTAGGGTTTTAAGGGGAGGTTTAGTTCTTCATGAATTTTGCATATGAGTCCCCAGTTTAAAGTCTGGTTATGTGTGATGAGAATGTTAAGGGAAGCTTTGTAAAAACAATCACACAGGATACGTCAAACAAATGGTTTTGTGAAATTATATAAAATTAAACAGACTTGGGCTGCAGAGATGGCCTGCAAAGCCAAAGGACCCAGGTTCAGTTCCCCAGGACCCACATAAGCTCGGCCCACAAGGTTGCAGGTGTCTGGAGTTCATTTGCAGAGGCTAAAGTCCCTCTCATGTGGTCTCTCTCCACCCCCACCCCACCCCCCCTCCCACCTGTCTCTTTGTCTCTCAAATAAATAAAAATTAAACAGACTTATTTCTCTTGGATGCAATAAAACCTGCTGCTGTGATCTTCCCATTGCTGGGATAAAGTATCTGACAAGAAGCAGCTGATGGGGGCAAAGGGTTGATTTTGTCTTGCTGTCTTGAGGAGAAGTTTCATGATGAAAAAAAGCCTGGTGTGAGCTTAGGATGGACCATCCCTTCTGCCACCATGGCTGGAAAATTGCAACAGGAGTAGGAGCCAAAAGTCTGGCAAGTAGGAGCTGGCTGCAAGACCCCAAAGCCTGCTCCCAGCAGCACCCCTCCTCCAGCAAGGCTCCACCTTCCAAATAGCCACCAGCTGGGGACCAAGTATACAGAACACCTGAGGTTATGAGGAGCCTCTGTTCTCAACCAGTCAGAACCTGACTGATTCAAACAGAATAAATGAAATTGAACTCTATTTGTTTGTTGATTTGGGAGAGAGAGAGTAATAGAGAGAAAGAGGCAGATAGGGAGAGACAATGGGTGCTCCAGGGCCTCCAACCACTGCCAGCGAACTCCAGACCTATGCGCCACCTTGTGCATCTGGTTTTATGTGGGCACTAGGGAATCAAACCCTGGTCCTTTGTCTTTGCAGGCAAGTGCCTTAACCACTAAACCATCTCTCCAGCCCAAATTGAACTCTGAAAACAAATATTACTTTACATTTTCTGAACAACTTTGAACTTTTAGGACATATGATACACATTTTTCAACAAGTTTATCATCCATAAAAATAATTATAGTGGTCATATTTAATATGTGATTTTAGTAAACAAATGATTAAGGGATCAAAAGCCATTTTATTAATTACATAGATTGAGAGAAAGTGCTTGTCAAACTAAAATATGAGTTTTCTTAAAGCAATTTCAATGGCCACCATAATAGAGCACATTTCTCTGAATTTCACGTTTCTCATTCTAATAGATAGCATGAAATGAGTGACGTGGGCCTCACAGCGTCTTCAGATGGCAGGAATCTTCCACAGGAAGAGAGGTTAAGAAGTTAAACCACAGTAACAATGATGCAGCACCGAGAGGCATGCTCCCTTTCATTCGTACAGTTTAAACTAGAAAATCTGTCATCTGAAAGAATAGATGTTCTTTGAGTCATGGGTGGCAGTGTAAGTCACAGCTTATCCTGACGTCTAGCCTAAGGCTGAAATCCTTGATTCTCAACACCGCAATTCCCCTGCAGCTTTTTTGGCAGGCTGCAGCCCCGCATGCCACGGGGATTATCTGGCGGCAATTATAAACTTTCTTTGCATAGGTTCCTGGTTTTTAGGTCTACTGACCTATAATTTTAGCTTTTTTTTTTTTTTTTTCCCTATGGCAGTCTTCAGTTTCAGCTAAAAAGAACTTCACAGGGTCTACCTTCAGAACACGACAGGTTTTGTATTAAACTTGCGCAACGCCTGTCTTTAGGAACTAGTCATTTGAAGGCAGTAAAGATGATAAAAACAGTGACTCAGTCATGTACATTTTTATATTATACCTTGCTTTCCCATAACAGCCACAAAGTAGCAAATGACAGAGAGAAACCTAGCCAGGCATTGGGAAACTTGGACAATGGAGATGAAGGGAAGAAGTGAGTATAAATCTATCTGAAAGTCTGCCAAGCCAAATGGGACGTGAGTTGACATATTGTGTGGCCAAATAAAAGTGTTGCAGACTTTTCTCTCTCTCTCTCTCTCATAAATAAATAAATAAATAAATAAATAAATAAATAAATAAATAAATAAAAATTTAAAGTGTTGCAGAATGAGGACAGTTGGCTCCTAACCGCATGTCGTTACTAACCAGTCAGCCTACATCCTGAGATTGACTTTCGTCTTTTCAAGAAATGCTGAGGAGCTACGCAGCAGACCTCAGGGTGCAAAGTTCTGTGAGGTCGGAATACCAACACGGTAAGCATTCTGCTCAGGCCAGCAGCTAAGCAAGAATGCTGCCACCTCTTCTGAGTTCTAGGGATGTGTCAGTGCCCACCTTCAGGGACCTCTGTTGTGCCATTGTCTGACCACAAGGGCTCAGCTCGCCCTTCTTGAGAAGTCAGACTCTGGGAACCCTGTCAGGGAAGACCCTCTGGAGCCTCAGTAAATCTCCAACCATTCCTTGGGTCCCCAAACCTTCAAGTGTGTCCATGGTGTTGAACCTGATTGTGCACCCAAACTAAGCTGTCCACACAGAAGAAGTGTTAGCAGCCTGCTCCAAGCAAGCAGGCAAGCAGATCATGGGCAATGGGAACTGGTTATGTTTTAAACATCCTTTCTAAATTCTTTCCACAGAATATAATTTGGAAAACTTCATGGCAACATGTTAGGTAGGTGGCCCATTCTTCCTGCAGGTCCTTCTCTCTCCAAGGGCAGAATGGGATAGACAGTCGGGGAAGAAAGGACAAACAGGGATGATTTACACGGGGAAGTAAGAACTGCTCAGACAGCTGTGAACTCAGCTCAGAGCGTTTGATAATCAAGAGGGCAAAGGTAGTGGTTACAGTTGACTGACTCTTGGTGACAGCAGGTTTACACAAGCGAGAGGGCACAAGAGTGTTAATGTTCTAACTCTGGTGGCAATGGATCACTCCCTTAGAGGACATGAAGGTGTCACAGCTCCAGGCCCTCAAGTGTGCCCCAAGGCTGCAAGAGCAGCTGCAGATACCCTCTGAAACCAAAGCCAGGGGTCCCATTAGGTCTGTCTTTAGGACAGGAGAGAGGCCAGGCACTGAGAGGGAATAGAAACAAGGCCAGGCCAAGAGTTGCTTGAACCCTGCAGAAACAAGAACAACTTCTGCTCCCAGAGCTTGGGCCCAGGGCTCTCAAGTCCCCTTTGCACTCCAGCAGCTCCATGGGTGTCAACGAGGTAGGATGAGATACAGAAGCCCAGCCCCAGCAGCCCCAGCAGCCCCAGCAGCCCCAGCAGCCCCAGAGGCCTTGGGTCGGTTCTGTCCTTCCAGGGACTCTTCCTGCCGGAGCCCCACTGCACCTGTATGTTGAGGAGCTGAGTGCAAGAGTTTATATAGACACAGTTGGCCCTGGTTGGTCATGCAAATTAGATGGACATCACACAGAGTCTTTCAGGAGTCCCACTGGTCCCTCTCTCCTGTTACCATGGCGACTGCCAAGTAGCAGCGCAGCTGTCAAAAAAAAAAAAAAAAGCTGGCAGAGTAGGGGGAGGAGTTACAGAGGGGGTTCCCTCGCATTCCAACCATCACTGGGGAAGGACCCCTCACCCCTACAGAATCACGTCATCCGTGATCTGGAAGCGCCAAAATGAGCGCACAGTCTCCCGTGCACTTGAGCTTTGTGACAAGGTCTTTGTAATGAGCTGTAGATCTTTTCTTCCACTCTCACGAGGAACTCTTGCACATTCTGCAACGAGTGGCATTAATTATATTTTAATTACAAGGCTGGGGAGATGGTGCAGCAGTTAAAGCTGCTTGCTTGCAAAGCCTGCATATCCAGGTTCAATTCCCCAGTTACTCATATTAAGCCAGGTGCTCTCAGTGGCCCATATAGCTGGAGTTCACTTGCGCTTGAAGGAAGTCCTGGCATGCCCATTCTCTCTCTCTCTTCTCTCTCTCTCCTCACAAATAAATAAATTAAAATATTTTTAAATTTCATTTTAGGGCTGGAGAGATGACTCAACAGTTAAGACACTTCCCTGAACAGCCTAATGACCAGAGTTCAATTCCCCAGTACCCACTTACAGCCAAATTCATAAAGGGGCACATGTATCTGGAGTTTGTTTGCAGCAGCTAGAGGCCCTGGTTTACCTATTCTCTCTCTCTCTCTCTCTCTCTCTCTCTGTCTTTCTTCCTCCCCCCTCCATCTGTCTCTTACTCACTCTCTCTCAAATAAATAAATAAAATATTTTTTTAAATTGGTAGCTAATGTAACAGGTGAAACTCTCTTACATCCTGACCCCTGTTCCCATTCCCCTGACGCCCTCCTCAGTGGGGTTCTGGTATCCACTGTGGGGTCATGCAGGCCTCGGTGAGTCCCCGTGGAGTAGCTGGGGTACGAATCATGCCTCAGGGGATTCCTGCCCACGCTGTGTCTCTTACAATCTCTCCGCCCCCTCTTCCACAATGTTCCCTGAGCCATAGCAGGCTGGTTGGCCGTCTGATTCAGTGCTGAGTTCTCTGCAGCCTCTGGATTTCTGCTTGGATGTATTTTGACTGATCACTTTGTCTGTCCTCATTGCTCTGGAGTTGGTTACGAGGCTAGCAGTAAGAAATTAATAATATCTGAAATGAATGTAATCACTTTCCCAAGATCGAGAAGCTTACAAGTGATTGTTCTGTCCTGTTTAGCCCAGCCCCCGTTCATCCATACACGCACATGACCAAGTTACCTATGTCTTAGGAATGCTTCTGTGCGTCCCGCTGCTTCAGAAAGGGGAGAGGCGATCTTCCACAGCAAACAGCTCCTGGCCTCATGAAGCCACTTTCTGTTGAGGTACGCACCCCGTGTCCAGAGGGAACAGCATTTAGATGGACCATAGCTCACTGGAACAATGCTTCGTGCTAATTAGAATAAATCTACCCATTGTCAAAACACTTTACTTCCATCTGTCAGGATATTGTCGTGATAGATGGATATTTTGTGGGAACAAAACACTCGAGTGCCATCTGCCTGAAGTTTGTTTAAATAAACATCCAATGTGAATGATGTGCTTGTAGACACACACACACACACACACACACACACACACACACACACACCATAGACCCATACCCAGCAAAGCCGCTTAACCTCTGTAGAAAATGGATCCGATGAGACAGGACTCAGAGGACATGGGATTGGTGAGAAGTAGGCTCAGGGGGATAGACAGGATAGACAGGTCAAGAAAAACCAGGGAAACCGCAGAGCCCGTCACCCATCACACCTCTCGGCTTGAGCCGCAGCCGCACGGCGTCTTCTGAAGGTCTAAGGTCACACACACACACGTGTTCACAGCTCTTCTCGTTGTTTACTCGCCAAAGAGGAAAGCCCGGACCTGGAAAATCCACTGGCTTGTGTAATGGCACCAAGTCAAAGGGCGAATCCAGGTATTTTCTCACTCCATAGCCTCCTCCCACCTTTATACCTGCTGAAGGCTGAATGTAGAAATGAGGGACAATACTGCACAGAGCTTCAGTAGGGTTGGAATGACTTGGAACGATCCTGGTCCCAAATGCTTTTGCTAACTATTCTACAGGGTGAGCCAACCATTCATGGAAGCTTCACCCTAGTTTTTCTTCTGGTCATACTTCCTGCTTTAAAATATACTACTACTACCAATAATAATAATTAATAATATTAACAGTGGAATACTTGCTATTGTGGGTTCTCTGAGCACACACACTCACTTTCTACTTCTTTCTCACCCATACAAAACTGCCATATATTTAGTTGTAATATAACAACACAAGGAGGAAAATTTTCTGCAAAGTTTTACCATGTAAGTTTTAGTATAACACATGCTTTGGGGCTCATCTTCTATAACCTGTAAGTTCAGTTTTTGTTTTCTTTTTCTACTTTCTAATACCAAGCCTACTCGTTTTCTTCCTAAATATTTATCAAATATAGGGGAGTCAGGCTGGAGAGATGGCTCAGCAATTAAGGGGCTTGGGACTTAAATATTTTTTAAAAACCTATTGGGGGTTAGGCTGGAGAGATTGCTTAGTAGTTAAGGCACTTGCCTGCAAAGCCTAAGGACACAGGTTAGATTCTCCAGGTCTATTGTAAGCCAGATGCACAAGGTGGCAAATGCCACATACGTCTGGAGTTTGTTTGCAGTAACTAAAGGCCCTGGCTTGCCCATTCTCTCTCTCTCTCTCTCTCTCCCTCTCTCTCCCTCTGCCTGCAAATAAATAAATAAAATTTTATGCCAAATGCTAAGAAGGCAATGAAATGTTCAAAACATTTCTATAATATTTTATTAATTTATTTACTTATTTGACAGAAAGAGAGAGAGAAAGAGATAGAGGCAGAAGAGAGAGAGAGAAAAGGAAAATTGGTGCACCTGGGCCTCTAGCCACTGCAAATGAACTCCAGATGCATGTACCACCTTGTGCATCTGGCCATATGTGGGATATTGGTGAATTGAAGCCAGGCATGGTGGCACATACCTTTAATCTCAGCATGTGGGAAGCAGAGGTAGGAGGATCATCATTTCTAGGCCACTCTGAGACTACATAGTGAATTCCATGTCAGCCTGGGCTAGAGTGAGACTCTACCTTGAAAAAAATAAAAATAAAAATAAAACAAAGCAAAGCAGAAGAAAAAAGTGGTGAATTGAACTGGGGTCCTTAGGCTTTGCAGGCAAGCACCTTGACCGCTAAGGCATCTCTCCAAACCCTCCATGAAGCCTTTAATAAGAATATTTTTATTGAATCTACGCAGAGATAATGTCCACTTAATCCGTTCAAGTGTTCCGTTCATCATCGGGCTTATCCCAGTAGCTCTACATTTCCAGAAAGACAAGTCTATATTCTGTGATGACGGTAGGTGTGGAGGCGATGGTGACTTGATGCGCTTAGTTGTTAATAGAAATTACTTTGTCAGTTACGCAGTAAGAGACTGGAGACAGCACGAACTAACTTCAACGTGAAGAGAAGATTAATGCTTATTCATTTGTCGGTTGGTTTGCCAGTGCAAGGCAGGAAGTTGACTCTGTCAGGATTGCTGGCTTTTCAGGGACACAATTCTTTTTGAAGGTGTGTATGCCATTTGAAGAGCACTTAAACTGTGTTATGCAAGTCAACTATCCTGGCTGTGACAGGTTATAAAGTGAAGTCATTTCATAACTTCCTTGGTAATTACAAAGCCTCAAGATGTATCTTATTGGGTACTAAATCAGGAGAATTAACTTGTCACGATTAGATTATCCAAAAGCAAGATCTGTACTCCAGTAGTGATCTCTTCTGGAAGAACAACATGCACACAAACACGGACCCAGGAATCCCGAGCGCTAAAGCCGTAAGACGCTTGACTAAGGTTAGATGAAGGTGACGTGTCAGGGAGACGACATGAGAAGATACTTAAAAAAAAAGTTGTCCATGGTAAGAGTGGCTGGATTACAGTTTGAATATGACTATGCAGGTATCTCAGTTGAGTGAGGTTGCTGATACACAATAGCACCTTCATTCCAATATGTCACATTTGTTCACTGGCATTCTTTAACGTTGGAAACTTTTAAAAGCACTCCCGTAGGTTGATCCATTCATGAATCCAAGTGAATACCTAAAACATCACTTAGGAAGGCCGTCCGTGGAAGGGCGCCAGGGGAGAAGGAATAGAAAGAGTCTAACCCCATGGGAATATGACTCACACACAATTTGCTTATACAGTAAAGTTCATAATTATTTTTTTAAGAAACAATTGGGTTGGAGAGATGGCTCAATGGTAAGGTGCTTGCCTGCCAAGCCTAAGGACCCAGGTTTGATTCCCCAGTACCCACATAAAGCCAGATGAACAAAGTGACATGAGTATCTGGAGGGATTTTTTGCAGTGGCTGAAGGCCCTGGCGCACCCATTCTCTTTGTCTAATCTCTCTTCCACCTATCTCTCTTCTTGCAAATAAATAAATAAATAAAATTTTAAAAAGAAATTGTTAATGAGATAGGGAGATTGTTCAATTGTTGAAGGCACAAGTTTGCAATAAATAAATGGACTCTCTCCCTCCATATATATATATTATATAAGTATATAATTTTACTCAGCATAAAGCTCTGATTGCAGTGACCGTTCAGCCACGTGGAATTTAGTGAAGTAATTTGCAAAGATGCACTTCCAGCACCTGCATGGTTCTTTCATATGCGCAGGACTTAGATGTGCATATTAAAACCAATTTCTGAGAAATTGGTCTACACCCCACACACACACACACACTAGAAAACATATTAAAACTTAGACTCTGTGTAAGCAACATGGAGGATTCAAGGAGTATCCAGGTGAAAATTGGATTTTTTTGTAGTGAACTGATCAAATAAACTGGATTTATGTAGACTAAGCAGTGGTTGACATGTTTTACTTTCCAAGTGGTGTGGTCAGACAACATACCAGACAAATTAAATCACATTTTTGAAGGCCAGGATCAACGACAATATATTTGGAAGCTAACCAGCTTATCCCAAGGAAGGCTGAGAACAAGGATGTGATATGATGATGTACATATGTTCCTATCATGTGTGTTCATGCCAACTGCCCAAGGATATAATAATATGAATATGTCCAAATAATAATCAAAAAATCTCTAAATTTAAAAACTGCAAAAACACACTCATGTGCAAATATAGCATGTTTAGTTCACTGACTGGATTTTGTCATTCAGAATGGACTTGAATTATTTATTTTTTAAAAAGATTTGTTTTTATTTATTTATTAGAGATATACAGAGGGAAAGAGATAGAGAGAGAGTGAGAATGGGCACACCAGGGCCACTAGCCACTGCAAATGAACTCCAGATGCATGTGTCACCATATGCATCTGGCTTACATGGGACCTGGAGAATCAAACCTGAGTCCTTAGGCTTCGCAGGCATGCGCCTTAACCACTAAGCCATCTCTCCAGCCCCTATACTTGAATTATGGTATAGTGAAAGGAAAGAGAATGTTTACGACCTCCAAGTTCTATTATGGATTCAAAAGAGTTCTTGAATAATGGGAATTATCTAAGAAGAGACAATCCCACCAACACACACAAAAAGCCTGTCTTTGTAACCAACCTATAATACCTAACTTTGAAAAAGAAAGGCAAAACTAGTTCACTCTTAAGGACTGTATTCTTTTTAGTATATTTTTGACTGTCACTGTGTAACAACAATAGTCTTTGTGGGAAAAAACTAACCTCACATCCATTTTCAATAAACTGTTTTCTCTACGCTAGGAGTTATTAAAGTTAGTCCCAGTGTTTGACTTTATACTCTCACAACCTTGCAAGCTGGTGTCTTTTATTGTTAGCCCATAAGGTAATGGTTTCATATCATAAACATTTCCATTTCTCTAGTTAAAAAAATTAACATTTGAGTTG
This sequence comes from Orientallactaga sibirica, assembly GCA_036365145.1. Lineage (NCBI taxonomy): Eukaryota > Metazoa > Chordata > Mammalia > Rodentia > Dipodidae > Orientallactaga > Orientallactaga sibirica. Next base: position 2,850,396 of record JAEOAD010000054.1, on the reverse strand, counting down.
ACTTTTCTCTCTACAATGAATGTCTTGTCTCATTTCCTTCATCCTCATTTTGGTCTAGAGTCACAGACTTTTCTCTGTCCTATACCCTAGGCCAATAATTCTAAAAGTGTATCATGTTCTTGTCAACCACTGGGCCAGCCAGAGCAGGACTCTAGTGCTGCTCCACTTGCTGAGATGCCTGACTCCAGCATCTCTAAAGAGCCAATGAAAACATTAAGGACTGGCATCCAGGATCCTCCAGGAGCCAATGTCAATGGGCAGACGTATACCAGTAGCACCAGACGGTGGTCCAGGGACCATGTGAGCACACTGCTTTGTAGAGCTAGTTTGCCTCAGTCATAGCTGAGTGTGTTACCAAGGACACTAAGGGTGACCTTTAATCATTATCTTCATGTTCTTTCTGGCTCGGCTTCGCACTCTCATGATGTTTTGAATATAAATGATTATTGACACCATTATCAATATCATTTGTGAACAAATAAGGTCTATCAGCTGTACCTAATAAAGTTAAATGCACTAAGGGACGTCTATCCCAGGTGGCTGAATCCTTGAACAGCTTAATTAAGATACACTCCTGTTTCATTTTTCATAAGAATAATCTTGTCTGGACATCGGCCAGAAAACAAAATAGGAACAGGGCTCAGAACTGAGACTGTTTGCGCACCGTTCCCATCCAAACAATTAATATGATTGCTCCCATAAATATAATCATTTCCCAAAATTAATGAGATTTTTGCACCCATTCAACCACAAAGACAGGATCATCTTTACGAAGCCTCTCCTATATTATGGCTAACAGTGATGCATTCATTTAACACATCACATAAATCCTAAACTAAAAACATTCTCTCATAAGCTTATTCATTTATATTTTGTGAAACCAGTTATGGGTATGTTTCTGAGAGACATCTGCCACTTAACCCCCCAAAAAAAAATTAAATGGAATAAATTAAAAATGAACATTGAATTTTTGTAGCTAAGTAGTAGTTTCTTGTTGATTTAGTGTAAAATCATAAAAATAAATGTTCTTGACTTTGGGCAAATCGCAAAGAGAATGGTCAGCTCTAGTTACAAGCTGATTGTCTGAAACAGTTTTAAAAAAAAAAAGAGAAAGAAAAGCACAACTAAGCTTGTGACAATGATGGGGCATCCTAATTGAATTGTCCACTTTATGTTGCCCATTCTGTGCTGTAAGCAGTAGGGTAAATCCTGGTTTTAGCTATCCAGGAGAAAAGTCTATTTGAAGTTGGTGGCTCTCGCTGGCTTTTCACAGTGCGTTGACCTTGTTCTGCACACCAGCATCGTAAAGCTCTGCTTTATCTAGGCTGAGAGGGAAAGATCGCAAATTGCTTCTGTGTGATTAGTTCTGCCACTTCAAACGTGTTTCCTCTGAGGTGGCGTCCACGCTTACGGTTAAAGATACATGCCACTGGGAAACGCTGATCCCACTCTGAACTCCTCCGGTTCAATAACTCTTTAACTGCTGGTTCTTACGGACAAATCCACTAGAGTTAAAAGGGACCCATCTTTTCACCAGTGTTCACACAAGAGCATTTTTTAAAATCAAAGTTGAATTTGAAAAGCTAGCAAACATTTAAATCAATAGATTCAGGTATCCAGACTTTTTTTTTTTTTTTTTCCAAAAAAATATCTGGACAACTCTAAAAATTATTATAACACACTGCAAATTTATGTTCCTTTATTTACAGAAATTAGCACTCTTTTTATAAATCATTGAATTTGGTTTTTTAGAAAGAATAAAACACATGACACAAGTGCATATGTATAAAATCCCAAGGAATATACAAAAAAATCACTTAGAAAGGATACATATTGACCAACCAAAAATAATCAATTGTATTTATTTTTAACTTTGCCTTGACAGTTCTAGTACTTCTACTTAGTGGTATTTGTAATCCTAATCTCCTACCATTTGCTTGTTTTATCCTCCTATCTTTTCCATACAGTTATAAAAACATAAGAGGTAAAATTGCTGTTTGGTTTTCTTAAAATAAGCCAATAACTAATAACTGTTTATATTTTCACTTAGAATACCAGAGACATAATTTTCTAATTATCCTAATTTTGTGTTGTTTTGTTGAATTTCTTTTTATAATTTTATTTGTATTTATTTATTTGAGAGGAAGAAATGAGAGTGGGGGTGGGCAGAGAATGGGCACTCCAGGGCCTTCAGCAGCCTCAAACAAACTCTGGAAGCGTGCGTATGCATCTATCTTACATAGGTCCTGGGAAATCAAACATAGGTCCTTTGGCTTTTCAGGCAAGCTCCTTAACCACTCAGCAATCTCTCCAGGCCATTGCACTTGTCGAATTCTAAACTGCCTGGGAAGCAGAGCCTTGAATAATTAAAACCTTGGATCACATTTATTTATTTAAATTAAATAAGTGGTTAACTCCCAAGTGTTCAAGAAGGTTCCTAGAACCTATTTGCCACTGTACCATCCTTCATGTCATTTTGGTGGGGGGGACCTTGGCTTCTACATAGAAACGTGCAATGAGTGTCTTTAAAACATATTTATTTTCCCCCACAATGCATGCCCCACAATCCCAATGGAGTTGACCTGCATCCCCAACAAGGAAAGCCTCTTGAGAAAAGGGGCAGGGAGGAGAGAAAGGATGATACCAACATGTGTTGTTTACATCCTAAATATGTCCATATCTAATAAACATAAATTGTAAAAATAGGTTTACTTTTTTATGAAAAAGGAGGGGGAAATATACCAATGTCACAGGACTGGGCTGTGTTAAAACTTCTCTATCAGATACTAATGGGCTAATGGGAATGGCGTGAAATAGATAGATCCACTCAGAAATGAGGAGATTTGTTACCTGACAAGAATTCTGTATACAAGAGGGTTAGTGAAGCCGCCTGACACATCAACCGCACATGCCGTCAACTTCTATTAATCACGGCCCTATAAGGACAGCCCCAAGAAAGCTTTTTTCCTTGACAAGTAATGTTATCACAGAGTTCTCGACCTTTTTCTTGATTGAAAAAAAAAAATGCATGTATTTCTAAGTAGGGAAAAATTATATTTATTTGCAAGCTCATTTGAGGATGTGGAAGTATTATTAAGAATTTTGTGACAGAATGTTCAGAAATGGCTCACATCCTTCATAGACATTTTATAGGTTTGATAACCCTGGAACTCTGTATGTTGAACCTCTAGAAATCACTAGTTCTCTATATAAAATTATACTTTTTTAAAGAGTGCTTTTAAATAAGCTTAGTTCTTGAATGAAGTTGTTGCGTTTTTCAGAAGATGCATACTAGTGTGTGTTACAGGTTTTTAAATAATTTCTTCTGAGCTAGATGTAAATATACAAGCTGCATACAGGATAAACCATAGTGACATGAGTGAATTCCACGGTTAAAGACCTACAGAAACATTAGCAGTGTTGATATAAATGCAGTTGGTTATTATACACCAGAGGTTCTACGTGGGATGTATTGAAGCAATTATTAATTTATGTTCTTCAAATGAAAACAAGGATATGCTAGTATGGACACGGTGAAAGAATAGTGATTCCAAATCACATTTGCTCTTGAAAGCCAGCCTCCGAACTCGGGACCCCATGTTGCCGTTTACTCCCTTGGCCAATTTTCTTCAAACCTCAAAAGAAAGTATGCAAAGGTCAGACGTAGGATTAGATTCCAACATGCTTGAACATCCCCAATTTAAGAAAGAAAGAAAGAAAAAAAAAACTTCCCTTAAATCCTACACTCGGGCCACCAGAGTAGCACTGTGCCCTGGAGAAAAAAAAAAAAAAAAAAAAACAACGATCCTCACCCTGGCGTGAGCCTCAGCTGGGTGGGAGGCGCTCAGCAGAGGAGTGGGCTCCACCCCAGCTTGCATCAAGTTGGGGCCTTGCTTCATGTCCCTGGCTACTCCTCTATCCACTTTCTATCTGCCTCTGAACATACTCACACATTCTTTCTCCACCTTTTTTTTCAAATAAAAAGCCATGGAAAGAAGTGAAAGTTACATGAAATTATGTTTTTAGATGTTTATATGCCATCTGTATTTTTTTCCTGTTTATTAACAGCTTCCGTAGTTACAGACAATAAAACATGATAATTCCCTCCCCTCCTCCACTTTCTCCTTCAGAACTCCCCTCTCCATCATATCCCCTCCCTCTCTCCGTTAGTCACACTTTTATTTTGATGTCATCATCTTTTCCTCCTATTATGAGGGTCTTGTGAAGCTAGTGCTGGGTTCTGCGAGGTCATGGATATCCAGGCCAATTTCTGTCTGGCTGCCCGATTGCATTGTAAGCAGTGCTCGCCTTCCTTCTGCTCTTATATTCTTTCCACCACCTCTTCCGCAATGGACCCTGAGCCTTGGAAGGTGTGATAGAGATGTTTCAGTGCTGAACATTCCTCCATCACGTCTTCTCAGCACTATGTTTCCTTTTGAGTCATCGCAGAGATCACCGCCATCTGAAAAGAGAAGCTTCTCCAACCAAAAGTGAGAGAGGCATTATTATTTGGGTATGAACATTAAGTGCCTACAGAACAGTTTGGTGAGCATACTATATGCATTTAACCAGACAACAGCAGGCATTACACTCAAATGCTCAAGACCTCACCCACCACAGGCTTTTGATTAGGTTGTCAGTATCAGGCATGTATTCCCTCCCATAGAGCAGGTCTCCAAACCAATTAGAGAGCAGATGGTTTTCCTCATAACAGACATGCCACTATTGCACCTGTTGGCTCATTTGGCCTGGCTGGCCAATCTTGAGACTTGCAGTGTCTGCTGTTTTCATGGCTTCTGTCTCCCAAAGGGCTGCATGCAGTGCAGCTTTTTCCAGCTTTCTGTCAGCTGGTCTACAGGGAGGAGGTTTTCAGCTCAGCACCAGCTTGATTTCTCCATGACGTTGCAGTCCAGACATGTGGAGTCTTTAGCAATTGGGTGTTACCATCTATTCCTGGTGGGAAACCAAGAGCCTTCGCAATGGCCTGTAATGTTTTGAGGGCATCAGGGACCTCCCTGGTCAAGAACTCACTGGAAGGTATCCTGTCCCTGGCACTGAAAATTTTCTAGTAAAAATCTATGGCTTCTGGCGGTGCCATTATCCAAAGAAGTAGGTTATCATGTGGCTTATTCATAATATCCTGAATTTTGATTACCCCTCCCCCCACACTCCTTGTACTCAATCTCTTCCCCTGGCCTCCCTTAGGCCATTCCACCCACAGTAATCTGCCCACCTACTTCCATAGATACAGTACCATCCCCTTCAAGTCCACCCCTTCCCCCTCCCTCATAGCCCTTTTCTACCTTACTGGCCTCTGCTCCCGATTTTTACTTCAACTCACACACAAGTCTGAACATTTGAAACTAAGATCCACATATGAGAGAGAACGTGTGACATTTGGCTTTTGCTCTGCCTTGACATTTATGTGTGCTTTTAGGGTTGTTTCCAAATTCCTTGAAATATTCTTGATGTTCTCTGCTTCCTTCCTTGTGCATACCTCCTTACCTGCCCATAGGTAAGCCCTCCCCTTGTCATTACTGTCATTACTGGTCACTCAGTTGAAGAGAGTGATTCATTGGTAGCATTTCCTCCATCTCAATTCAAGCTGATCTCTGTTTCAATGTGGCGGATTACTTTTTTGTTCACAAATGTCCTTTTTCTTGTTAGTTCTGTACAACTGTGAAAATACAGTATCATAGTTTATTCCCACATCAATCAACCCAAATAAGCCATTATCTTATGAACTTTGATTTTAGTGACAAGACACTGCTCTAATACAATCTGTTTCATTACTCCTGAGAAGTCTAAGACTCTCTCTCTCTCTCTCTCTCTCTCTCTCTCTCTCCATATATATATATATATATATGTTTATGAGTTTTTTATACTTGGACATTCAGTTTGGATTCAGGCATATTATTTCTAAAATTCCTCTATATGTATCTTGGTGCTCAGAAAACTACCAAGTTGGTGCTATTTGCCATTCTTCAAAGCATACAGCAATTTTTTCTTTACCTTGTCCCTGCGTCCACCTCCTGAAGGTAACAGTCCTCTTCCATCCTTTAGTAAATATTCTCAAATCTTTTAACCCTAACCATACGCAGCTCCTTTCTCTCCCTCAGTATTAAGCACAAGATGGTTCTCCACGTTGGGGAATCCCCTGCAAGGAGTTCACTCTAAAGTATGGATGAAAGTGCCACCAAGGCTGAGCTCGTGAGATGGATGGGTGGCAAGAGGAGGCTGCAGGTGACTGACAGGGCACATGATGACACATGCAAGATGTGTGCACCATTGAAGAGGCATTTGGTGAGAAGTCTTAAGCAGGCAAGTGATGACAAGTGCCCATCTCAGGGCACTAGGGAATAGGTGGTAATTTCAAGTGACTGTGGAAACGTCATGGGAAGAGATCGATATAGAGCATGCCTATTGTTTTTTCCTTTATGATAGTAATGATTGAAGTTTTGAGCACTGAAGTTTTGAGGCTAAAGTCCTTGGAAAAGCTAAAACATTTGGAGACAAAGTAAGTTTGTTGGGGAGGAAGCTTGTTGAACTATATGGGCTGAGCTAGGATTAAATTGGGAAGGGTAAATAAATGATTTGATCATGGAGGTTTGATCCTATAATCCTAGAGCTTGGGAAACCAGAGCAGGAGGACTGTCAAGAGTTTGAGATCTGCCTGGGATAGAGACTATAAGACCTGGCCTTTAAAACAACAAACAAACAAACAAAGATGAATCTGCATGGTGATAAGACTTAGGAATGCAAAGTCGTAAATTTTCACTGACTTAGAAATTAGAGATGAAAAGTACGGGTAGAGGATTGCCAGTGTCAGCATAGAAGAAGTTCTGTTTGTTTGTTTGTTTGTTTGTTTGTTTTTAATACTGTCGGTACTTAGGAACCTTGTAGCAGACAGCTTCAGGTTCACTGAGATGAACTTCCAGACCAGGCACAGTTATGGAGGAAGGGATATTATTTATTGAAGCTTACAGATCCAGGGGAAGTTCCATAATGGCAGAAGAAGCGGCCTACTCTCACAAGGCCAGGCAAGAGAGAGAAAAAACCAACCAGCCACCACAGCACACAGAGCAAAACTACAGCCAAAAGGTCACACAGCACACTTCAGGAACTCCTGCTAGGCACATTTGCATATCTTTACAATGGAATCTCAAACCCACCATTAACACCTTAAGACCGGCCCCCAGTGACATTGCCTCTAGTAATGTGATTGCAGATGCAAACTATAACTAATAAAACACTGAATATATTGGGGGACATATATTCAAACTACCACATTCCACCCTTGGCCCCCAATATATTTAGCTCCTGGCCCCCAATAGATTTATAACTATCACACATTATAAATTGTACTCAGTCCAATTTCAAAAGTTCTCACAGTCTTGATCAACTTAAGATAGTGAGTCCTGTAAAATCAAACAAGTTAAATACTTTCAACATGTAAAGGCACAGAGTAAACATTTTAACTGGTATAAGGCATAGCAAGGAGAGACTAGAATAATGCAAACTCAACCACCATCAGCAGTCATCAAACTTCTGCAGTTCAAGTTCAATATAACCAGAGACTGCCAGTCTCCAGGTTTTCCAATTCCGCCCCTCCAGCTGGGCAGAGTCGCCAGGGAAAACTTTCATCCCATGCCAACACTGCACTCCATGGTAGCCCTTTTGCACAGTCCTGGTATATCAAAACATCTTCAGGTCTCCATGCAAACCACGGCCCATCTTCCAAAGGCTCTTGCATCCTATTCCTGAGGGTCTTAATGCCCTGCCTCATGCCGCATCTCAGCAGCAACTCCTGGAACCGTGTGCAACTCATGACCACTCCATGCATTTTTCATGCTTCCAAAACTAATACCAGGTGTGCAAGACACAGCCATATCCTTAATCCAGGGACAAAATAAATCATAGCCTTGAAAAGCAGGTTCCTTCTCCAGTCAACTCTTTCCAAGAGTTTGCATTTCTAACAGTCTTTCCTCAGGCATCCTCTCCATTGTTTTAATGTAAAGCCGTCTGACCACCTTCCTTCCACCTTCCTTAAGATTGCAAATGTGTTGACAATAGCAGCTAAACCAGTCTCAATGCCTCTACTTTTAACTTGCTTGAGGTTTTCCAACTTAAAATCTTAAAATCTCCATCCGATATCTTTAGCCAAGCACATCAGTCCATTACAAATTTAAGTTTGATCAAACATTCTGGGCATGGATAGCGGAATGTAGCCATCCCTTATGCCAGTAGCCCAGTTCTAACAAAGTCCTCTGCACTCTTTCCTTACCCTTAGAAAGCTCATAAGCCAAGCCTCGAAGTTCAATACTGTCTGCACTTAGCATCCTCAAACTCTCATCAGAATTGTCCATAAAACTTGGCTTACCACTCCAGAAGGCACCTTCAGTTGCAAGCACCAAGTCCATGTCCATTCCTCTAAAACAAAGGTTCCAAAAGACAGTTATGGAGGAAGGGATATTATTTATTGAAGCTTACAGATCCAGGGGAAGTTCCATAATGGCAGAAGAAGTGGCCTGATCTCCACAGGGCCAAGCAGAGAGAGAGAAACCAACCAGCCACCACAGCACACAGAGCAAAACTACAGCCAAAAGATCACACAACACACTTCAGGAACTCCTGCTAGGCACATTTGCATATCTTTACAATGGAATCTCAAACCCACCATTAACATCTTAAGACTGGCCCCCAGTGACATTGCCTCTAGCAAGGTGATTGCAGATGCAAACTATAACTAATAAAACACTGAATATATTGGGGGACATATATTCAAACTACCACAAACCTACAAAGCTTAAGTAAGTGAATTAAGCTTTTTTAGGGCTGGCTTAGAACTCACAGCAATCCTCCTACCCGTGTGTCCCAAGTGTTGAGATTAAAGATATGTGCTATCACACCTGGAAAGGAAAGCATTTTTAAATGCATTTTAGTGTCATACATTTCCACTGAATTAATTTCACAGAAGCAATTTTGTAATTTTTTTCTAGTTTTATATACAAATTGTCATAGCAAAGAATTTGAGAAAACTGGTAAATTGTTTGTGCCAGGATTAACTGGCAATGTGAAACACATGTGTCAATGGAGATAGAAAATATAAAAGAAGGGCTGGAGGGATGGCTTAGTGGTTAAGGCACATGCCTGCAAAGCCTAAGGACCCTGGTTTGATTCTCTAGGTCCCACATAAGCCAGATGCACATGGTGGAGCATGCGTCTGGAGTTCATTTGCAGTGGCTAAAGGCCCTGGCATGACCATTCTCACTCTTCCTCTCTCTCTCTCTCTCTCTCTCCCTCCCTCTCTCTGTCTCTAATAAATAAATAAGTAAATAAAATTGAAAAAAAATTAAAAATATAAAAGTAAAGGTGCAATGACATGATTAGGGTTTGTGCATAAGTAGGTAGAAAAGGATTGATACAGACGTGAAATCAGATAGATTAAGGAATTAATGTCAGCGTGAGGTCAACCACGGTGTTCAGTAATCACAGGACATGGAGAAGGATGGCTAACCGTTGTGTCAAGATAGAATTTCAAAATACGAGATTACAGGTGTGGAACATTTTTTTAAACTAAGCAAACTAAGAGAAATTTGGGGAGACCTGACCCTGTCTCAAGCAGGGAGGAAAGAGCAGACAAACACTTCAAGGCTGTCCTCTGACCTCTACATGAGCACCATAGCACACACATGCCATATGCATGCACATCACACACACACACACACACACACACACACACACACTAAAAAGAGAAAGGTAATTTGATGAAGACCCATCTAGTGCACGTGCATAGTTTAGGAGAGTATATGGCACAAAATGATCCAAAGACAGTATGAGCAAAGGCTAGCGGCTGCTATTATTACTGCTGTGACCAGTGTGATTGATAAAGTGTGAGCTTTCCAGGTGATAGAGTCATGAACGATTCAGGGCAAGCAATGAGAAGATTTGTCTGCAGGATAGTTAGTGGAATGAACAGAAGCTGCCAAACATACCCCAAGTGAACTTGAACACAAGAGCCTAACAGTCACATACTTTGCTACTCAGTGAAGTGCAAGCCTATGTTCTTTCCTTCGTAAGTAACCAAGTTTTTCTTTAGTTTAACAGGAAGCCTGAACATGGTCTCCTCTAACGCCCTCTCTCGTCTGGTTTCAAGTAAAATGACCCCCCACACTGTCTTTCCTTTGCATGGGTTTTGTGTGGGAAGAGAGGCACAATGCCCGTGTTTTCTGTCTTCTCATAAAACTTCAGGTGCTCAAGGGAAGGAAGCATTTTGAAATCTCTGCGTGGCTCAACTGAACTACCAGTTTCTATGCATAGGATTATCACAACCTTTACAGACTTTTCATGACAACTTTAGACTGACAAAGATTAAGAGAACTGAAGCCAAGAATATAAGTCATTGACAGTCTCAGAAGTCAAATAGCTAGTCTCAATTCAGATGTGAAAGTTTTTGACGAATATGATTTAGAACAATAAAAATTTTAATTCCTGGGCTGGAGAGATGGCTTCGCGGGTAAGACGCTTGCCTGTGAAGCCCAAGGACCCATGTTCAATGTCTCTGCAGGTCTCGCATAGGCCAGGCGCACAGTGATGCAAGCGCACAAAGTCACATACGTGCACTAAGTGGCACAAGCGTCTGGAGTTCAATGTCAGTTGCTGACGCCCTGGTGCCCCATTTCTCTCTCTCTCTCTCTCTCTCTCCCCAACAAACTATGTATTTATTTCCTACCTTTCTTAAATCTATACCTGTGTAAGACCTCTTGGTTCAGCCTTACAGTAATGTTCACTCACACATGGCTACAGTGTCATAATATTTTATATATATATTCTTTCTGTCTACAAACCTTACATTAAAATCAAATGGCTTTACTTACTCAGCTGAGTATTTCTTATATAATTGTAACCAAATCTGACCGGAATCCATCTAAGAAGCAGTTTTAATTTATACATAGATAGGTAGATGATAGATAGATAGATAGATAGATAGATAGATAGATAGATAGATAGATAGATTAGCTTTTTGAGGTAGGGTCTCACTCTAGCCCAGGCTGACCTGGAATCCACTATGTAGTCTCAGGATGGCCACCACCCTCTGCATCCTGAGTGTACCACCACACCCGTGACTTAATTTATATTTTATGAAATGTTTTCTTTTCCCATGACTATGTTAAAGATTTAGCATGACTGGTACAGGTTCTCCTATGAACCTCTTCAAAGTCATGGCTTCAATTGCTTCCCTTAGAGCCAGTTCAGGTGCGTGTTCCGCCTGCCACCATCATCAGGCTTCCTTCCAAATCATCAGGCCTCTACTCAGTGCCCAACACAACTGCTCCTCTGAACTGCAAATGAAAGTGTCCCCAAACACTCCCTGTAGCAGACAGCTTCAGGTTCGCTGAGATGAACTTCCAGACCCAGCACAGTTATGGAGGAAGGGATATTATTTATTGAAGCTTACAGATCCAGGGGAAGTTCCATAATGGCAGAAGTGGCCTGCTCTCCACAGGACCAGGCAAGAGAGCAGAGAAAACCAACCAGCCACCACAGCACAAAGGGCAAAACTACAGCCAAAAGGTCACACAGCACACTTCAGGAACTCCTGCTAGGCACATTTGCATATCTTTACAATGGAATCTCAAACCATCACCACACCTAAGACCTGGCCCCCAGTGACCTTGCCTCTAGCAAGGTGATTGCAGATGCAAACTATAACTAAAAAAAAAAAAACCACTGAATATATTGGGGGACATATATTCAAACTACCACATTCCGCCCCTGGCCCCCAATATATTTAGCTCCTGGCCCCCAATAGATTTATAACTATCACACATTGTAAATTGTACTCAGTCTAATTTCAAAGGTTCTCATAGTCTTGATCAACTTAAGATAGTGAGTCCTGTAAAATCAAACAAGTTAAATACTTTCAACATGTAAAGGCACAGAGTAAACATTTTTAACTGTGTAAGGAATAGCAAGGAAAGACTAGAATAATGCAAACTCAACCACCATCAGCAGTCATCAAACTTCTGCAGTTCAAGTTCAATATAACCAGAGACTGACATTCTCCAGGTTTTCCAGTTACGCCCCTCCAGCTGGGCAGAGTCGCCAGGGAAAACTTTCATCCCATGCCAACACTGCACTCCATGGTAGCCCTTTTGCACAGTCCTGGTATATCCAAAACATCTTCAGGTCTCCATGCAAACCACGGTCCATCTTCCAAAAGGCTCTTCCAGCCTATTCCCGAGGGTCTTCATGCCCTGCCTTCATGCTGCATCTCAGCAGCGGCTCCTGGAACTGTGTGCAACTCATGACCACTCCATGCATTTTTCATGCATCCAAAACTAATACCAGGTGTGCAGGACACAGCCATATTCTAAATCCAGGGACAAAATAAACCATAGCCTTGAAAAGCAGGTTCCTTCTCCAGTCAACTCTTTCCAAAGAGTTTGCATTTCTAACAGTCTTTCCTCAGGCATCCTCTCCATTGTTTTAATGTAAATCAAGTCGGGCCACCTTCCTTCCACCTTCCTTAAGATTGCTAATGCTTTGACAATAGCAGCTTAAGTAACCTAAAACCAGTCTCAGTGCCTCTGCTTTTAACTTGCTTGAGGTTTTCCAACTTAAAATCTTAAAATCTCAGTCCGATATCTTCAGCCAAGCACATCAGTCCATTACAAATTTAACCTTGATCAAACACTCTGGGCCTGGATAGCGGAACGTAGCCATCCCTTATGCCAGTAGCCCAGTTCCAACAAAGTCCTCTGCAGTCTTTCCTTCCCTTAGAAAGCTCATAAGCCAAGCCTCGAAGTTCAATACAGTCTGCACTTAGCATTCTCAAACTCTCATCAGAATAGTCCATAAAACTTGGCTTACCACTCCAGAAGGCACCTTCAGTTGCAAACACCAAGTCCATGCCTATTCTTCCAAAACAAAGGTTCCAAAAGACAAATATCCACACGGTCAGGTTCATCTCACCCCACACTCCTCGGTACCACTTTACTGTAGCAGCCAGCTTCAGGTTCGCTGAGATGAACTTCCAGACCCAGCACAGTTATGGAGGAAGGGATATTATTTATTGAAGCTTACAGATCCAGGGGAAGTTCCATAATGGCAGAAGTAGCCTGCTCTCCCACAGGACCAGGCAGAGAGAGCAGAAAAACCAACCAGCCACCACAGCACAAAGAGCAAAACTACAGCCAAAAGGTCACACAGCACACTTCAGGAACTCCTGCTAGGCACATTTGCATATCTTTACAATGGAATCTCAAACCATCACCACACCTAAGACCTGGCCCCCAGTGACCTTGCCTCTAGCAAGGTGATTGCAGATGCAAACTATAACTAAAAAAAAAAAAAACACTGAATATATTGGGGGACATATATTCAAACTACCACACTCCCTTTTTGATTTTCTCCAGACTTTGTGATCACCACCTACCAGGAGCCCTCCACCAGATTCCCCCGTTTACCCTACTGCAATGGTCTCTTTAGAATTGGCTCCTACATGACTGAAACAATTTGTAAAAAACCAAAGAAAATGCAAAAGACTTCTGACATCAAGAAATAACCCTTTCTTTAGCATGCTCCCCCTCCCCAAATCATGCACAACACCTGTGACTCTCCATAGCACCGAGTGTGTCATATTTGGCATCTGCCACCCCCGCGATAGCCGACTGAACAAACAAAGACTGAGTGTGGCAGTTTTCATCCCACCCGCACTGATAATCATATAGTTGTAGTGAGCGCCAGATGTATGAAATGCAATAGTGGGGAGACACTTTGATTTGTACACGAGAGTGAGTTCAGATTTACTCTTGAAACTGACCGGGCATGTTTTCTCACAAACATCCACCACAGCAAACTTGTGAACTAGTGATTGGAACATGACAAACATCTCATACCAGCCAAACGGCTGAAAACCATCATTTCAAATAACACGGATCCGTATCACACTCTTCCTTTTTTGTGTGCTGGATAGCAATTTCCTTGAAAGAAAGCATTCTCTGTTGGAGAGACTCGGGGTGAGGGGGTGGGGTGGGGTGAGCAGTTCACAACTGTCAGGGAGCTCATGAAGCTTACACGGTCCCCAGGGCCCCTCAAGGGGGATAGAAGCGGTGAACGACTGCAGAGCCTGTAAGCGCGGTGCTCTTGGGGTGCCAAGGTGAGCCTTTGGGTGCTGCAGCTGCTCTCTGAGCCATCCATGATTCTGTCAGTGACCCCACACCCAGTCTCTGTAACTACCAATAAACTTACCTGTTCACCAAATTGGGTTTGCATCTCCCCAGAAGACACTGTTACCACCATGCCCCACAGCGAATACCAACAACCCCACTGAGGAGGGTCCTCGGGGTGGGGGTGCGTGGGAATGGGAGCAGAAGCAAGGGGATTTGAATGTAGAATCTTTTATAAAAATTAAAACTAAAATGACTAAAAAGAAGAGATGGTACAATTCAGGACAGTGTGGATTTCTCTGGTAACAAACCAATTTTGAACAGTAAGTACTTTTCTTTCTTATGGGGTAGGAGAAGAAAGCCTGGCTTTTATATACTAACAAATCATTTCTCAATAGTAAATATATTTATGTGTGTGTTTGTATATATATTTTTTTCTCATTCCTATGGGAAATTAAAACAAAAAAAAAAATCAGGCAACACTTACACAATTTTAAAATACATTTTAACCTGGTTCCATTTCCTAGCTATTGTGAATAGAGAGGCAATAAACACTGTTGAGCAAGTATCTCTAAGGTAGTGAGAGGAGTCCTTAGGATATATGCCTAGGAGTGCTATAGCTGGGTCATATGGTAAATCTATTTTTTGCTATCTCAGGAACCTCCACACTGATTTCCACAATAGCTGGACCAGATTGCATTCCCACCAACAGTGTAGAAGGCTTTCCCTTTTTCCACAGCCTCGCCAGCATTTATGGTCATTTGTTTTCATGTTCAGCACTGAAACATCTCTAACACACCTGCCAAGGCTCAGGGTCCATTGTGGAAGAGATGATGGAAAGAATGTAAGAGCCAAAGGAAAAGTAGGACTCCTTACCACATGCTCCTCCAGACACAAAATGGCCTGGATATCCATGACCCCACAGTGCCTGACACTACCTACACAAGACCATCATAATAGGAGGAAAAGATCATGACATCAAAAATAAAAGGGAGACTGATTGGGGGGGGGGATATGACGGAGAGTGAAGTTTCAAAGGGAAAGTGGGGGTGGGGAAGTGCCATGGAATATTGTCTACAATTAAGGAAGATATCAAGAAAAAAGTAGCTAATAAAAATAAATTTTAAAAATAGAGTCAAAAAATACATTTTAAGTCATTAATGCATTAGGTGTCAATACTCTTTTATTTTATTTTATTTTATTTTATTTGTTTTGTTTTGTTTTGTTTTGTTTTGTTTTTCAAGGTAGGGTCTCACTCTAGCCCAGGCTGACCTGGAATTCACTATTTAGTCTCAGGGTGGCCTCGAACCCTTGGCAATCCTCCTACCTCTGCTTCCCGAGTGCTGGGATTAAATGGGACTAAAGGCGTGTACCACCACGCCCAGCTTTTTTGTTGTTGTTAATTTTAATATATTAAAGGTTGTAATTTCAGAGGCCTCTGAGTCCATTAATACTCAAGTACTGACCACGTGCTATGACCAGGAGGGTTTCTGAGAAAACTATGTTAAAAATAAAGAGAAGCTTATTTTTTTTTCTTTTCTTTTCTTTTCTTTTCTTTTCTTTTTTTTTCAAGGTAGGGTCTCCGTCTAGCCCAGGCTGACCTGGAATTCACTCTGTATTCTCAAGGTGGCCTCAAACTCATGATGATCCTCCTACCTCTGTCTCCAGAGTGCTGGGATTAAAGGCATGTGCCACCACACCCTGCGTGAGGCTTATTTTTATATAAGCATTTCCAAATAAATCAGTTATTAGCCATGTTCTTTCTACTCACCAAAATGTACTCTTATGACAATGACCAAAATTAGCAGCGCCCCGAAAACAGTGGCTCCCTTCTTTGATGTAAGAATTCTTCACGCTTTGAAATCTCTATTTTAATGAACCATATTGAGATGTAATTCACTTGCGACAAAGATCACCAATGTTAAGTGTTGGATGAGTTTTGGCAAATGACCCCTCCATGAAAACACCAGGGCGATCGCTTCGGGTTTATCTCAGAAGGACTATCTGCGGTGGTTAATTGAAGGGTATGCAGTAATGACCACAGAGCTGATCAGCACTTGGACACCAGCACCCCCTCCAAACGTGCTAAGTACAGTCATTACGCAGAGTGAATACTTCTAAAGGTGAGGATCTGCTCGACAAGCTGACTCCTACTTGTGGGTAGAAAAGTAGGCATACGAAGGAAGGCCAGTTGTGAGATAACGCTCTTGCTCTCGGGTTGTGTGCAAACTGAAAAGTTGAAGTGCACCCTTTCAGCACCACCACCCTCTCCTTCCACCCGCCAGAGCAAGCGTGCCCACAGCCTCCCGAGCATCCTTCCCCACGCTCACCCTGTGGACAAGCATCTTGTCCGCGGAGGATCCTCTTCACCAACACATTCCAAGCTGCTTTGGCCCAGGGAATCTAAACTGGGACCTGATGACAGATAACTGAAATCTCTTAAGGGAACTCCAAAAAGAAAAAGAAAAGAAAAAAAAAAGCATTAAAAGGGTGGGGGAAGGGGGAGAAACTAGAGGCCCGCATGTCAACTCACACTGTGTTGTCAGCTACGTTAGGCGACTGAGAAATACAATTCTTTGGAATGGAAGAAGTTTCAGTGATAACCTTTATTGGATATGATAACAAAGGACAAAGGTGTCACTTTTAAAAGTGTAACTTGGTACGATCGGCCCTGTTCTTGTCTCTGGGCACTTTAACTCTTAAAACGGCTGCAATGTGAGTGTCCCTTGGACAGAAAACCAGTGTGTCAGTAGGAACAGGGTTGCGTCTGTGAAGAATGACCATGCTGCCTTGGAGGAAACCATCTAGCATATTTAAGCAACAACCAAGTTAAGATGAACATAGTTATCCGACTAGGCAGATCTGGTGTGTTAGTTGTCTTGAATGAGGCATTCGTCTCAGTGATTCTTGGACCCACCACTCTCCTTTGAGATGCCTGTTTTGTGTTTGGGGTGATTGTCACACAAAAGAATAATAGCAGCTTTAAAAGGAACAGTGGCATTAATTTGGAAATGGCAGACATCAAAACCAAAAACTTCGGCAGGGCTGGAGGAATGGCTTGGCAGTTAAGGCGTTTGCCTGCAAAGCCAAAGGACCCAGGTTTGATTCTCCAGGACCCACGTTACCCAGATGCACAAGGGGGCGCATGTGTCTGGAGTTCATTTGCAGTGGCTGGATGCCCTGGTGTACCCATTCTCTCTCTCCCCCCCTTTCTCTCTCTCAAATAAATAAATAAATAAATAAATAAAACACATTAAAAAACAGAAACCTCAGTGGAAGAATAAAATAATCCTTAGAAGTTACTATTTGTGATTAGGTTAAAAAATAGAGATTAATGCCTTATTTATCTGGATAAATGGCTGAAGACATTCATATACATGCACGTGTATTTAGTGTGTGAAGTTTTATCAATCCAATTCTTGGTTTGCTTTGCCTATTTTCCTTTTGTGATTCAAATGCTTATATTCTGTTATTACTTATATAATCTCTGAAGGCTAAAGTGGGAGGAGCACATCACATCAACACGTTTCCACACCTGATTTAAAGGTTTTTCTTTGCTCCAACCTCCTGCATGATAAGACAGTCTCCTAACCTACCTATTCACTTCTTGAAATTTTAAATAGAAACTAACTTCAATATTATGTTCAATAAATGAAGAATAAGATTTTGGGGAAACATTTTTTTAAAAAATAAGGTATGCTGTAGAGATTATAATGAAAATGACTATATTAATAACTGGGGATCTAAAACATGTCAGCATTTCACCTTGTCTTACTTCATTAATGAATTAAAATATTTTAAAACTCAATTAAGATCACCTTGAAGGCACATAAATTTACACTTACTTTTCCTGCATCAGTCACTTTCATAGAATAACATGTTCTTTTATATAGTGTTCATTTCTTCAAGGTGATTTGACACTGCTTTTTACTGCTTTCAACTTGAACTATAGTTTAACACACATACTTTCTTTGCTATTTAAATTTAATTGTGGCAGGATCAAATAGTCCATGGTAAAGTTTATGAGTGTATTAGCAATCTGCTACCGAAAAGACACTTTGAAAGTTAACCCTGTGCGAGAGCAAAGACTGTCAAGGACCCCGACATCCTTCCATATTATCTCATCCTGTTAAATATTCCTTAAAGAAAGGTTTCGAGCCTGGAGTGGGGGCGCACGCCTTTAATCCCAGCTCTTGGGAGGCAGAGGTAGGAGGATCGCCAAGAGTTGGAGGCCACCCTGAGACTACATAGTGAATTCCAGGTCAGCCTGTGCTAGAGTGAGACCCTACCTGGAAAAAAAAAAAAAAAGAAAGAAAGAAAGAAAGAAAGAAAGAAAGAAAGAAAGAAAGAAAGAAAGGAGGGAGGGAGGGAGGGAGGGAGGGAGCAAGGGGAGGGAACAAGGGAGGAAGGAAGAAAGGTTTCAATGTACACCTCAAGAAATGATCTGTTCTACAGGGAATCTGTCCAAAATGTTAATTACTGTTTTACTTATTACTACTTTATTTATTTATTTTTTAATTTTATTTATTTATTTGCAAGCAGAGAGAAACAGAGAGGAGAGAGACAGAGACAGAATGGGCACGCCAGGGCCTCCAGCCACTGCAAATGAACTCCAGATGCGGGTGCCCCTTGTGTATCTGGCGTGGGTCCTGGGGAAATGAACCTGGGCCTTTTGGCTTCACAGGCAAATGCCTTAACCACTAAGCCATCTCTCCAGCCCTACTTTACTTTACTACTAAGAAAAATGTTAATTAACATTTTACTTTAGTTTTAATTAATTATTTTAATTAACAAAATATTTTGTTAATTAAAATAATTAAAAAGTGGAGCCAGGCGTGGAGGCACACGCCTTTAATCCCAGCACCCGGGAGGCAGAGGTAGGAGGATCACCATGAGTTCAAGGCCACCCTGAAAATACAGAATGAATTCCAGGTCAGCCTGGACTAGAGTGAAACCCTACCTCAAAAAACCAAATAATAATAATAATTAAAAAGAGTGAAGGGAGACAAAGAAAAAGTGACACCATCTTTTATTCAGTTCTTATGCTCCTTTTCATGTCTTTCTGACTTCAGAGCCTGCTGTCTGCTTGCCCACATGTGACACAAACACGAGGTCCACAAATGCACAGTGTCTCCACTGTCAACTTGTAGAAAAGTCACATCTCTTTTCTGAGTCTGATAACAAGACGATGATTCCACTTTATGAAAAATATCAATATAATTTCATCACAGAATTCTTTCACATCAGAAGGATCTTCTTTTGGACAATCATGTCTCCGAGGATGATTAAGCAGCTCTCCTTCCAAAAGCATCTCTGAAGGACAATATGATGAGATCATAGGAGCATCAACAAAATGGTTCCTATTGCTTTACCTCAGAAAGAGCTATGAAACATACATGCAATGTGAAATATATATATATATGGCTATTATTTGCTAGGAAGAGTGAGTTCTGGTGTACTGTGTCATGGCAGGGTAAATAAATAACAATTATAAAATACATATCTCAAACGCCATTAGGATTCAAATAGATACACTGTCAAGAAATGATAAACCTCAAAGCTCTGGCCATAATAACCTTGCTAGTTGATCATCTCTTGATGTATTTGAACCAATGGTTCCTCATGTATACATACAAATATTATGACAACAACAAAAAAAAATCAATAGATTTCTACATTGTTAACTTGAATAACTGATTTCTTGAAACTAACTCTGGATAAATTGAGCTGGTATGCTCTTATTCACCAACTGAAGGGAAGTTCTTTAATTATTAACACTAAAAATGATAATGATTGTAAAATCAATGCTACAGTTTTACTGTCTCAATGCAACATACATTTACTGTTTTCATGGTCTCTTGTGTTGGTTGTGGTTCGTGGTACAAACATTTGAAGGAATCCGTAAAATGATTTTTCAACATATTAATTTCCTATGTTCTCTTAAATGTCTACAATAACCAACATTGATGTGAGAATTCTCAGATATTAGAATTAGCCCTTTGGATCATTATCAGTCTTTATAGCTAACACAACTTAGTTATAAAACTTCATTTAGCTCCTTCAAGAGCTAAATAAATTATACACAGTCAAATCTGCCAGGATCCCCAATCTAATGTCCATGGAGATCAATGAATTTCATTCTGCTTATAAAAACGTAACCACAGTAATCAATATGACTCACATTTTAAGTTGGAGAGTAGAGAAATTGAACAAAAACATCTCTTCCAAGGGAAAGGACAGTATGTTAAAATTCTAGAGGCTGAGAATGTAGCTCAGTGGCAGAAAAAGAGTGATTTCTAGCATGCTTCCAGCCATCTGGGGTGGAACTCTAGTATTCCATACAAAAATAAATAAATAATATAATTAAATAAATAAATAAAGAATACTGGAAAATGATACATATCAAACCGAATCATTTATACTCTCAAATCTAAATCTTTAAAATATAATCATAAAGAATCATAACAAACATAATTTTTTAATATGTTATTTCTTTACAAGCAGAAAGAGAGAGAGGCAGATAATAAGATAAGAGAGCAAGAGAATGAGTGCACCAGGACCTTCTGCCACTACAAATAGTTCCAGATGCAAGTGCCACTTTGCGCCTCTGGCTTTATGTGGTACTGGAGAACTGAAACCAGACATGCAGCCTTTGCAATCAGACACTTTAACTCCTAAGCCATTTCTCTAGCCCACAAACTTATAATGTTAAAAATTATGAATTTAAATAACAACGTTCATAAAATAAGTAAAACTAGCAACTTATCATGAAACAGTAATAACTAATACCATTTATCAGGGTTAGGATTTGACTCACTTTTATAAAAGATAAATATTTAAAGAGTCTTCCTTTGTAAAGCTTAGAAACTAAGAACATATTCAGTATAACAATGGCTAGTCTAGAAGACATTGTTTCATGATTTCAAGGCTAGAGTCCCAAATATTATATATACTCTTTGTATAGCTAACTATTTAATTATTAAAAACACTACAATATAGCTCATAACCAAATATATCATCTCTAAAATCATTGTTAGTGAAAAAAAAAAACTAAATGCTAATAGTTTTCAACCCAAATAATGGACACATGTTTAAAAAGGTATACTAAATATATAAATATATTATATATAAATGTATAACTAATTGTATATATAAAGGTATAATAAGTAGCTGGTCTTGTTTTTTGTTTGTTTTGGGGTTTTTGTTTTGGTTTGGTTTGGTTTGTTTTGGTTTGGTTTGGTTTGGTTTTTCGAGGTAGGGTTTCACGCTAGCCCAGGCTGACCTGGAATTCACTGTGTAGTCTCAGGGTGGCCTCGAACTCATAGTAATCCTCCTACCTCTGCCTCCCGAGTGCTGGGATTAAAGGTGTGCACCACCACGCCCAGCTTATATTTACTTTTTAGATTGTAATTATTTATTTGAGAGAACAAGAAAAGAGACAAATAGAAAGTGAGAGAGAATGGGTGCACCAGGACCTCCAGCTACTACAAATGAACTCCAGACACATGCTCCACTTTGTGATCTGGCTTTAGGTGGGTCCTGGGCAATGGACCCTGGGCTGTCAGGCTTGACAAGCATGCATCTTTAACCCCAGAGTCATTTTTCCAGACCTAAAGATGTAGATACATTTAACCAGGTTTAAACATTATATAATCTATATATGTATCAAAATATTACATGCACCCCATAAATACAGATAACTTATGTTATTTTATATCAAGTAAATATAAGTTTAGGAAACTAAGGACAAACTAAGGACAAACACTCAATATTACTGATTTCCTAATTATTTCAGACATTTTGAAGAACAAGAACTTGTTCAGACTGCCATCATGTTCACATGTTTTATTTTATTTTATTTTATTTTATTTTTTATTTTATTATTTTATTTTATTTTGGTTTTCTGAGGTAGGGTCTCACTGTACTCAGGCTGACATGGAATCCACTCTGTACTCTCAGAGTGGCCTCAAACTCATGGCAACCCTCCTACCTCTGCCTCTGGAGCACTGGGATTAAAGGCGTGAGCCACCACGCCCGGCTAATGTTCACATATTTTAAAACAATGATGCAAACTATCCGATTAATCACTACTCTGCTCACATACTAATAAATGTCTTGTGATTTTTTTTTCAGCACTTAGCTCCAAAATCAGGGCCATGTGCTTGCTAGGAAAGTGCTCAACTACTGAGCTAAACCTGCAATCCCATTAATCAGCTTCTTAAAAAATGCATGTTCTGGGGCTGGAGAAGTGAGTCAGCAGTTAAGGGCACTTCCTTGCATATCCTGATGACCTGGGTTCGATTCCACAGGACCCACCTAAGCCAGATGCACAGGGTAGCGCATGTGTTTGGGGTTCGTTTACAGTGACAGGAGGCCCTGGAGTGTTCGTACTTGTTTTCTCTGTGTCTGCCTGTTTCTCCTTCTCTCTGTGTCTAAAATAAATAAAGAAAATATTACATAATATTAATAATAAATAATAATCAATTATAAGTTAATAATAATTATAAAGTAATAGTAAATAAAATATTAAACAATATAATAATAGTAAAGGAGTAAAATATTAAACAATATAATTACCTAACCACTGTTCTTATGTTCTGTTCTTGTCAGTCAATACCACTGTTCTCATCACCTAGACACCACTCTTCTTGTCACCTCCACTGTCTGTACCTGAAACCAGTTACTTGTCACTTAGACACCACTGTTCTTATCATACACACTGCTGTTCTCGTCACCTAGACACCACTGTTCTTGTCACCTAGACACCACTCTTCTTGTCACCTAGACACCGCTGTTCTTGTCACCTAGACACCACTGTTCTTGTCACCAAGACACCGCTGTTCTTGTCATCTAGACACCTCTGTTCTTGTCACCTAGACACCACTGTTCTTGTCACCCAGACACCACTGTTCTTGTCACCTAGACACCGCTGTTCTCGTCACCTAGACACCGCTGTTCTCGTCATCTAGACACTGCTGTTCTCGTCACCTAGAAACCGCTGTTCTTGTCACCTAGATACCACTCTTCTTGTCACCTAGACACCACTGTTCTCGTCACCTAGACACCGCTGTTCTTGTCATCTAGACACCGCTGTTCTTGTCACCTAGACACCACTCTTCTTGTCACCTAGACACCACTGTTCTTGTCACCTAGACCCCGCTGTTCTCATCACCTAGACACCACTGTTCTTGACCTAAACACCGCTGTTCACCACTGTCTTCTTGTCACCTAGATACCACTGTTCTTGTCACCTAGACACCAGTCTTCTTATCAACTAGACACCACTGTTCTTGTCACCTAGACACCGCTGTTCTTGTCACCTAGACACCGCTGTTCTTGTCACCTAGACACCGCTGTTCTCGTCACCTAGACACCACTGTTCTCGTCACCTAGACACCACTCTTCTTGTCACCTAGATACCACTGTTCTTGTCACCCAGACACCACTGTTCTTGTCACCTAGACACCACTGTTCTTGTCACCTAGACACCGCTGTTCTTGTCACCCAGACACCGCTGTTCTTGTCACCTAGACACCGCTGTTCTTGTCACCCAGACACCACTGTTCTTGTCACTTAGACACCACTATTCTTGTCACCCAGACACCACTGTTCTTGTCACTTAGACACCACTGTTCTTGTCACCTAGACACCACTGTTCTCGTCACCTAGACACCACTGTTCTCGTCACCTAGACACCACTCTTCTTGTCACCTAGATACCACTGTTCTTGTCACCCAGACACCACTGTTCTTGTCACCTAGACACCACTGTTCTTGTCACCTAGACACCTCTGTTCTTGTAACCTAGAAACCACTGTTCTTGTCACCTAGACACCGCTGTTCTTGTCACCTAGACACCGCTGTTCTTGTCACCCAGACACCGCTGTTCTTGTCACCCAGACTCCGCTGTTCTTGTCACCTAGACACCACTGTTCTTGTCACCCAGACACCACTGTTCTTGTCACCTTGTCACCTTGTCACCCAGACACACTGTTCTTGTCACCTAGACACCACTGTTCTTGTCACCCAGACACCACTGTTCTTGTCACACCCACTGTTCTTGTCACCTGTTCTTGTCACACCACTGTTCTTGTCACCTAGACACCACTGTTCTTGTCATCTAGACACCACTGTTCTTGTCACCTAGACACCGCTGTTCTTGTCACCCAGACACCACTGTTCTTGTCACCTAGACACCACTGTTCTTGTCACCTAGACACCGCTGTTCTTGTCACCTAGACACCGCTGTTCTTGTCACCCAGACACCACTGTTCTTGTCACCTAGACACCGCTGTTCTTGTCACCCAGACACCACTGTTCTTGTCACCTAGACACCGCTGTTCTTGTCACCTAGACACCGCTGTTCTTGTCACCCAGACACCACTGTTCTTGTCACCTAGACACCACTGTTCTGTCACCTGACACCTTGACACCACTGTTCTTGTCACCCAGACACCACTGTTCTTGTCACCTAGACACCGCTGTTCTTGTCACCTAGACACCGCTGTTCTTGTCACCTAGACACCACTGTTCTTGTCACCTAGACACCACTGTTCTTGTCACCTAGACACCACTGTTCTTGTCATCTAGACACCTGTTCTTGTCACCTCTTTGTCACCCAGACACCGCTCCCAGACACCACTGTTCTTGTCATCTAGACACCGCTGTTCTTGTCATCTAGACACCGCTGTTCTTGTCACCTAGACACCGCTGTTCTTGTCACCCAGACACCACTGTTCTTGTCATCTAGACACCGCTGTTCTTGTCACCTAGACACCGCTGTTCTTGTCACCCAGACACCGCTGTTCTTGTCACCCAGACACCACTGTTCTCGTCACCTAGACACCACTGTTCTTGTCACCTAGACACCGCTGTTCTTGTCACCCAGACACCACTGTTCTCGCTATTTCTTGTTTTGTACATGCAGAAAACAGGACCCAGGTAATGTAAACATCTTCCTTGAGGTCACTCCTAAGCAACTGTGTTCTCCCCAACATCTACGTTTATGCAGTTTACACTATACCATATTATTTCTTGGAACTTCCACAGAGCCAACGTAGAACTTGCGTTTTAAACAGATACATGCAAGTCACAGCACGAATAATATTGCATGTCATATTCTATTTAATATGAGAACTAAACTAAATATTTCACCATGCCATCATGGGTGTATTAAGAACCCACCTCTTCCAGTATCCTTTTCAAACCATATCTCATGCATTTGAAATATCTCACATTTTCTCCTTCACTCTCCATGCACACAGGGACTGGCTATCTACCCCAGGCTGATCATAACTGATCATGGTCCTGCCTCAGCCTCCAGAGCGCTAAGATTACAAGCATGTATCACCAGTTCCAGGTAAACCCTCATGAAGGATTTTTCTTATCATTGTTGGGCATATGAAGGAAACAAATGAAGAATCTATGGCATTGCATAAAGCCATATCTATGCTAACTGAATGGAAAGATGAGACTGAGCTGTCCTGTCCTGTTGACTTTCTCTCTCTCTCTCCCTATATATATGACAATTATAAATAAAAAAGAGTTGTCAGTAGTGTGAAATATTACTCACAAAAGCAAAGTTCATTAGGAACATTAAAATTTGATAAAACTTGAAAACATACTGAGCCAACAATTTCATTCAGAATATGTCGCTTCTAAGATTATACTCCAGGATAGTGATGACATTTAAGTAATTAGTATTTGAAATGTTTTCTTGCATAAATTTTTATTTTTTATTTGCACAAATTCTCACCCCAAGGTTATAAGCTTGCAGCCAGGAAAATATACTTGATGGATGAACCAATAAAATATTTATGCAATACCTTTCTATATAATTTTTGGCCACAAAACAACAGGGAAAAATTCACATCCCAATGGTCTATATTTAAACGTGTTCCTTGTTAAAAAAAAAAAAAAAAAATCATGACGACTAGTTTTTCATCAGAACTGAACTAGAAGAATCTAAATGGGAAAATTTATATCAGTACATCCTGCTTCTATCGTTTCTCCACAAACAGCTAGCCAAGACTCTTTGAGCTATAAGACTCATCACTGTCCATGTAAATAAACCATTTCAGCCTTGGGGCTTGAGCACTAAAAGTTAACAACAACAAAAAAAAGGTTTTGCACTTCAAAAACTTCAGTGCCTTAATTAGTACGTATCTCCCAACCATTCTGTGTAGGTGAGTGTTACACCTGTGGGAATGTATGCTGGAGGTCTGTTGTAAAATAAAACCTCAGGCACAGAAAGTATCGCTTTGCATTGCAAAGATGTGAGGTATTGCGTTCCCCGCCAGCCCCCCTGCCTTCCTAGAAGGAAAGCAGTACTCTCCCTCTCCCGTTTGCTCCCTGCAGCAAAGGGGACACAAGGATGGGACAGGAACCCCATTTTTGTACACTGGCTCAAAAACCTCCAACTGAGAAAGGTTCCATCTCAACATGTGAGGCATTTAGGTAATTTTTCATCATTTTTCTAAATATTTGTCTAAATTTTCTTCTGGAAAATATCATCTACTTGATAAAAATGTAATGGCATTGTTCATACGGCCAAGACAAAAATTAGACCTCGTGAAGGAGGTTGCCTCTCTCTTTGAAATTCTCCACTGTTCAGAGATACCCACCTTTTTTTTTTTTTTTCCTGGTTCTTTGCTATTATTTCATAGTGAACTTCTAGTGACTTGGGACAGTCACCCAACACCTCTCCTACCCCCTAGGAAAGCAATATCCCCAGTATTTAATAGCATTAACACCACAGAGCTATGCCATTACTCCTCGCGGCCTCAGAATATGCACCTATAGCATGTCCTGTATTGTTTTACACCTTTTAATAAGATTTATATCTTTCCATGTACGGTTTCCTCTACTCACATTGAAATATAAAGTCTTTGTGAACAGAGGCCATGCCGTCTATATGATAAGCACCCCTCAAAGCCATCTAGAAGCGTCACATTGTTTGTTGTTGTTGATAGACTGTCTATACTGATTAAAGCTTTGTCCTGTCTTTGTCACATTAGACAAATTAATTAATAGGTTGACCCATTTTGTCACCTACAACATGGAGATAAGTATCCAGAGTGTAGAGAGCTGCTATCAAGTTAAATGTGGCTGTTCTTCATTTTAAAAAAGGAAGCAAGGTACCTTAAGTACACCTTAGTTGCTATTATGACTGATCTATCTTGAAGAAAGAACAAAGTTTTGGGAAAGAGATGGGTGGGTTTTTTTTGTTTTGTTTTTCTTCCATTTTCTAATTATTGTCCATTCAGAAAATGTATCTATTGCAGGATTTTAGAAGTACAGAACTCAAGAGCACAAAACACCTCTGGATGGACTTACTGTACACAGAGGAGCGCCTGAGCATTCCAAATCCATCCCATGCTCTTTCCTCCTGGGTCTGTGACGCTCACCTTGTCCCCCTCCCCGCCAGGCTGAGCACCACCGGGGATTAAGGTTCTGATCTGTCAACAGTGGAGAAAGTAGCACTTCACAGCTCATTAATTTTGAAAAACTACATCTTTGGGGGGGGGGCGGAAATCTGCCATGTTTCATTCTACATCTTGTTCAGCCTTTCTTCTCCTGCAGAACTAAGCATAGTTTCTATACCATGGGAAGACGGAAATAACGCTGCCTGAAGAATCTAGTTCAAAATGACGGTGAATGATGCTCATTTTATGTTGCTCGATCCGGGTCAAAGATGCAGCAAGATCACACTGTAGATGCCCTAGCATATATGCAAAGTGAGCGTTTCTTGGCATGCCAATGAGCAGTTCAGGTCTGATTGGGAATGGGCAGGGAGGGCGCCTCTCCAAGGGTCTCCCTCGGCTCACGTGTAAGCACTTGCTCTGTCTTGTCCGCCGCTGCCCACAGCACCCACAGCGCCCACAGCACCCGCAGCACCATGTCTCTTGCTCCTCTCAAAGCCGCCCAGGCTAAACCACGCAGGGATGGAGCGAGGGCTCCAGCTACTTCCCATCTCTGTGCATCTGTCTCTGAGCCTGACTTGGCCTGACAGGGTGACTTCTGCCATCAAGCTTTGGGTACTGTGGCACAAACCTTTCTATGTACAGAGCAGTCTCCACCCCAGGATGAGCAGGGATGGTCAGGCTGCCCAGGCATGGCCTCTTGGTACTTGCCCTTAATCTCTAGGATTTCCACCGTTAGAACCAGTCATTCCCTGTTACAAACAAGGTGGCTTTTTTTCCCATAGGGCGCTATGACTGCCACCTTTTGCCTTAGTGTCTTTGGAGTAATCTAGAGTTTTTCCATCAGGGTTGCTTTTGCTCTGAATCCATGATCTGGCTTCATGTCTTTTTCTCACTGGTCTTTTGATGCAAATTATGGAACTTAGCCAGGCCACTGCTTTGGGGTAATATGCTTGCCTGAAAAATAGAATCCCCAAAACACTCAATGTCATTGAGAGATTCCTCTGTCCAGAGCACACATCATAGACCCACAGGAGGCTGGGCCGTGCATGCCACTTCCTGACAGAATGTCACCTGTGGTCCATCCAGTGCCATACTATATAGTATGGTAAACTCCATCAAGGAGGGACGCAGGGCTGGAGAGATGGCTTAGTGGTTAAGGTGCTTCCTGTGACGTCTAAGGACACAGGTTCAACTCCTCAGAACCCACGTTAGCCAGAGACACAAGGGGACACATGCACACAAGGTGACACATGTGCACAAGGGGACACATGTGTACAAGCTTACACATGCACACAAGCTGGCCCATGTATCTGGAGTTCGTTTGCAGTGGCTAGAGACCCTGGCTGCCAATTGTCTCTCTCTCTCTCTCTCTCTCTCTCTCTCTCTCTCTCTCTCTCTCTCTATAAAGGAAAATAAACAAAACCAAAAATAAAGCACATAAGCATCCAGGTGTGGAGGAAAAAAAAACTTTCATCACTCGGGAGGCAGAGGTGGGAGGATCACTGTGATTTCAAGGCCAGCCTGAGAATACATAGTAAATTTCAGGTCAGCCCAGATTAGAGTGAGACCCTACCTCAAACAAAGGAAGGAAGGAAGGAAGGAAGGGAGGGGAGGGAGGGAGGGAGGGGAGGGAAGGGAAGGGAAGGAAGGAAGGGAAGGGAAGGGAAGGGGGAAGGGGAAGGGGGGAAGGAAGGGAAGGGAAGGGAAGGAAGGGGAAGGAAGGGAAGGGAAGGGAAGGGAAGGGAAGGGGAAGGGAAGGAAAGGGAAGGGGAAGAAGAAGGGGAAAGGGAAAGGAAAGGAAGTAAAGAAAGAAGGAAGAAAGGAAAGAAGGAAAGCGAGAACACAAGAAAGAAAGAAAGAAAGAAAGAAAGAAAGAAAGAAAGAAAGAAAGAAAGAAAGAAAGAAAGAGGGAGGGAGGAAGGAAGGAAGGAAGGAAGGAAGGAAGGAAGGAAGGAAGGAAGGGAGGGAAGGAGGCAGGCATGAGAGGAATGCAGAGGGTAAGGCTGGATTTGTGGTTCTGCTGAGAATGTGGTCTAATAATTAAGTCTTGCAGCATGAACACAATTTCCAGACAAGCCCATAAAAGAGGGAAAGGTTTTCCATTTGGACGGAGCAGGAGAAATGTCATAGAGGCCAAAGACTACTGCACGCTTCTGCTCGGTATAGACATCTTGTGATGTCACGACAACAACAATGGGGGATTTGCAATAATGCTTTCAGGAATGCACTAAACAGAGGTGGGAGATGTTCTAAATGTGAATTTTCTGGTGTGTATTTTTATTAGGAGATTTTTGTGACACAACAAAACAGTATCCCAACATAACAACTTCATTGTTTTATGACTATTCACATGTTGATACTAACTTGGCTTTTCTTTCATAAATCATACGCTTAAAATGGCAACTGTGAAAAGTAGTAAATTAAAAAAAAAAAAAAACACTGTGGGCTAGAGAGATGGCTTAGCAGTTAAGGCACTTGCCTGCAAAGCCAAAGGACCCAGGTTCAATTCCACAGGACCCACGTTAGCCAGATGCACAAGGGGGCACACGTGTCTGGAGTTTGTAATAATTGGAGGTCGTGGCACACTCATTCTCTCTCTCTCTCTCTCTCTCTCTCTCTCTCTCTCCCTGTTTCAGTCTCTCAAATAAATACATAGAAGTATTTTTTAAACAAAACTGTAATGAAACCCTCTGAGTGTGAGTCCTGATGAAATTTTATAAATTCTAGATGAAGTAAGTGTGGCCATTCTAAAAGATACTACATTTTCAGCCATGGTTTTCAAAACTAGAGTCAAATTTCTCCATACAGAGAAGGACAAGTGTACCTTCCTTTCATGTGTGCTTTTTGCTAACAAAAAAATGTTATTATTTATCCCACTTTTATGGCAAAAGTTTAAAAAATAGGCTAAATTTAAATGTTGAGATGAGCAATAGTCTAACACATTACCAGTTTCTTAGCTTTCATGTGTTTCCTTGGATCCTGAGAGGCAGAAGGCACAAGAAATTCAAGTCAAGAGTCTGATCACAGGCCGGATGTGAGAGAGTTAAAAATTAAACTTTACTTTTTCCTTTCTCCCCACTCCCTTGTCAACGGTTATGAATGTCTTGAGGGCATGCACTGTGTTATATTTGCCATCTTTTAAATCCCTTAAGACAGTTTCCAGCAGACTGTAGGAAAATTGAAGCAGGAGGAAAAGAAAGTCAGAGACGAAATGGGCAAACTGCTAGGGATCAAGAAATATACAGAGCACATTAAAAGAGGAAGGATCATCCACATCTTTCCAGGAATAGGTTGAAGGAGGCCCAAAAGAAATGGGAAGAGCACTGAGGGTATTTGACATATAGGCAGATTCACAAATGAATGAGCTGAGGATGTCGCTCACTGACAGAATGCTAGCCTAGCATGCATAAAGCTTTGGGCTTAATTCCTACAGATAGATAGATAGATAGATAGATAGATAGATAGATAGATAGATAGATGATATAAATAAGGAGGCAGGGATGGATATAGCTAAAGAGAAAAGGAGGGAGGGAAGGGAGGGAGAAAAAGGAGAGAGGAAAGAAGAAAGGAAGGAAGGAAGGACGGAAGGAAGGAAGGAAGGAAGGAAGGAAGGAAGGAAGGAAGGGAAGGAGGGAGGGACGAAGGGAGGAAGAGAGGGAGGAAAGGAAGGAGGGAGGAAGGAAGGGAGGGAGGAAAGAAGGGAGGGAGGAAAGAAGGAGGGAAGGGGGAGGGAGGGAGGGAGGGAGGGAGGGAGGGAGGGAAGGGAAGAGGGAGGCAGGGAGGAAGGAAGGAGTACATGAAGGAAAGAAGGAAGGGAAAGGAAGAAAGGAAGGAAAGGAGGGAGGGAGGGAAGGAGGGAAAAGGGAGACAGGGAGGAAGGAAGGAGTGAAGGAAGGAAGGAAGGAAGGGCGGGAGGAAGACATTTTGTTCTCAAGAAAACAACTGATACATGAGGGCGATGTCTTCGAAGCACAGCACATAGTGGCACAGGACACACGTATGACACAATGATACACTAAACACAAGCCACATAGCGATGCAGCACTTTACTGGAGCCTAGTGGACTGAAATTTAATGCAAATCAAATTTTTACTGTTCTGGCTCCTCTCTTTTCTCAGAAACATATATAATGTCACATGGTTTGGAATAGAGATTTAGACTCTAAACACACTTTCTCAACGTTCTGATTTTTTAGGACCAAAAAAAAAAAAAATTATAACTGGAGTACCTGGTTGCCAGGCTAACAATGGGTAGGGTCTGTCCTCAAATACCACAAATTTTCATAACGAGGCAAATGTAGAGATTTGCACTCTTATATTAGCTCAGAAACACAAACTACCATTAGATCAGAAGTTCAAAGATTAGCAAACCTCTCATGTTCAGTCAACCAAGATTTCCAGTTTGAACGTCTATCTTTTGGCACATTGTCGCCCCCTCCACCCCATAGAGAACACTTACTCCCAAGAGTATTTTAGACCTGACAAAGTAAGATTTTATCTGCCTTGAAAGAATAGTTATCTTGTTTAGAAACAACTTATATTAACTTATATTTATATAAACTTAATGCAATGTTTTCCACCTGCCTAGATGTGTCTGAATAATTACAGAAGTACTTTTTGACTACTGCCAACATGACTTCTCTTAAAATTTGGAAACCAGTGTTTTACATTTATGAAAATGCTGTTTGGAAGAAAGAAAGAAGATAGACGAGTAAAAATAGTTTAAAATAATAAGTTATTTCCCTATTCTTTTGACTAGTCAATAGGACTTTTCAAGCAGAAGGAACCAAGATCAATGTCAAGACATGGACTGGCTCAAACTTTCTACCGATGAATAGAGTAGAAGGTAGGGACCTATCTCAGCACGCACTCCATGCATGCGTTCAAAACTTAAAGGGAACATTTTTATGAACTTAAAACACTGTACGGGGAACCAGTATTCTTAGATTCGTGAAGAATCCACTTCCCTTTCTCCTTCCTTCACTTGTTGAAACACTGTGCAATTTACCTGACACATACAGTCACTGCCACTGAGAGGGGGATTAAAGAAAACATTGTAACACAAGTTTGCAACAATGTTTTCGTTTTCTACTTTTTTGTTTATTTCAGGCTTGTCAGTCTGGAAACTGTAACACTGTGGACGGTTTGCTTGTGTCTGGCTTCAAAGATGGTCTTTTTTTTTTTTGTCTTTCTTTCTTTTTAACCCTCTTTCCTTTTCTTCTTGCTTTTTTTTTTCTCTTATACACAAAAATGCCTGCCAAGAGGATGACGCAGATCATGTTTCTGAGTCTGAGGTGGCTCTCACCAGGCAGTCAGTCTGTGCTGGAATTACAGTAGGGTGTGGGGCGGTTGCAGGAGGCTCTGCCCCACCGCTTTTGCAATCACATCTAATCTTATCAAGACGCTGTCATTGTTGCTGCAGGACCAGGACCGTGTACAGTAAGGCTTTTGTTCTGGTCAGTAGCTCTGTTGTATAAAGTGGAGGGAAAAGCCAAGACTAAATCATATTCTTTCAGTACCTCATGTACTGGCTGGGAAAAAAAAAAAAAAACTAAAGTTACCTTTGAAAGAGAAGGAGAAAAAAAAAGTGGGGGTGGAAGAGAGACAGGTTAAATCACAATAGAAAAGCAGTGTCAATGTAGTAAGCAGAAGCATGGATTGAAGGTTTGGAAAGGGAGATAGAACAGGGAAAACGTGTTCCAAAAATGCCTTCATTCTTATCGCTTGAAAAGCAGTGGTTTGTTTGCTTTGGCTAACTATGAACGTAAAATCCAGGGAACGTATTTGGAGTATTTCTTCTCCCTGAGAAAATGGAAAGCTAATGCAAGACTCCCTTTTTTTTTTTTTTTTTTTAAAGTGGCAATGCTAGCAGAGAGCTTTCTCTCACACACGAATAAATGGTCTCAAACCTTGTTTGTACCTGTTGATGTTCCTGTCCTTTTCCATGCAAAATACAAGTTTCAGAGTGCCTGTCACAGCCCTGGAGCTTGTGGTAGACCTCAGACCAGTAAGGCGCTAACAAATCCAAGTTCAAAAAACGTGCCCTGACCAGCTCTGAGCAAAGAAGTGACAGTGTAATTCGAACAGGCAGAACGATGTAATTATTCAGGGGAGGAAAGAAACCTCCGCGTCTTCCTGTGTCAATAAGGATTGCAAGTTAATTCAGACAGAAATAACTGGCATTAAGATTTACCGAAGACTATATTATTGTCATTTGAAAATTAAGATGAACAGTAGCTTGTTCAAACATGTGAGGTTCAAAAATATGATAAATTAACCAGGCTATTCATAAACATACTTACTCCAGAAAGCAAGTTTTCTATAAAAAAATGACTGGTTTCAATTTTTAATCATTTAAAAAAATTACATTCAATCTGAAAATATTTTTCACTTGGTGCTTTCAGCCAATTAAGAGTCAAAATGATCCAACTTTCTGACCAACAAATCCTACAAGAATTCGATCATCAATGATTTTCACATTTTCAGCCTCAGTATACACCGAATAATATTTAATTTTAACACAACTACTGTGAAAGCCCCTTCCACAACTCTGTGCTTTGGAGGAGAATAGAAGCATAAATTCTAACCCACTATATTTTAGTAATGCACTTTTTTCCCGCTATGTTAAAGAGAGAGCTACGCTGACAATTTTTAAAATAATGTGAGCAGAAAATGAAGATTTTTAAAAAATCCAAGAAATCTCAAAATCGCAGAGGTGTGTGTTATGACTTGATTGTCACTGTGCTTATCAGAACAAAAAACAAGGTCCCCACAACATTGTTGTTCCTTAACAGGTTGACTCATTTCCAGCATACATTCTCTGACTGGATCAAAACCTGTAACTCACATATAACTAAAATAAGCATTCACACT
This sequence comes from Orientallactaga sibirica, assembly GCA_036365145.1. Lineage (NCBI taxonomy): Eukaryota > Metazoa > Chordata > Mammalia > Rodentia > Dipodidae > Orientallactaga > Orientallactaga sibirica. The sequence goes on along the minus strand of JAEOAD010000054.1, from coordinate 2,815,930 downwards.
TGTTTCAATGGATTCAAAGCAATGTACACACGTGCTTGTGGATGTATTAGGTTTTTTTGGTGGGGGAGAGGAACTTGAGTTAGGGTCTCACTGTAGCCCAGGATGATCTGGAATTCATTATATAGTCTCCGGCTGGCCTCAAATTCACTGTGATCCTCCTATCTCGGCCTCCCAAGTGCTGGGATGAAAGGTATGTGCCACCTCACCAGGCTCAAAAGTATACTAGAACTTATCTGCCACGCTTGATCCTTATTTCTAACTGTGTGGCTTACCAGAGAGTCGTTTGAAGCACAGGTCCCAAGTCACTGTGCATGGTTGCTACAGTGAATTTTCACCCTGGCTCCCATAGACACTCTTTAAATCAAATATACCCAGAGAGTCTTCATTTCAGATTTTGTCATTTGCATGGATCTCAAACCATCTATCTACAAAGAGTAAAATAGCATCAAGTTAACTATCCTTCTCTATTATAAAGACTTGTTTATTTTTCTTTATTTGTTTGAGAGTGACAGAGAGAAGAAGAGACAGAGAGAGGAAGAGGCAGAGAGGGAGAAAGAATGGGCACTCCAGGGCTTCCAGCTACTGCAAACGAACTCCAGATGCATGAGCCACCTAGTGCATCTGGCTTACGTGGGTCCTGGGGAATCGAACCTTGAACCGGGATCCTTAGGCTTCACAGGCAAGCACTTAACCACTAAGCCATCTCTCCAGCCCCTGTATTATAAAACCTTTTAAAACTCTTTAAACATTTCACTCTTAGTGATCATTATCACCTGTGATGATCTCCTACAAGCACCAATGACTACTTTCATTGGCACTGTTTATAAATTGGTATCATAAGTCAAAAAAATAAGAATGCATGACCATATTCAGGGATGTCAGATCCATTCATGTTCCATTGATAATTTTCAAAATAGGTTTTCACAAATTACCTAATGGCCCTGAAAAAAAAAAAATGCCTTTTTCTGGGATGACCTTGGTTCTGACCTTGGTTCTAGATGTGCTTTATTTTCCTGCTCCTAAAACCTCTCCTAGATCCACAATCCATGCAGTACTGAAGTGTTATTTCCATAGCCAACCACACTGTTTCAGTTCACAGGAGACATGACGTCATGATTCTCTTGCTCATCATGCCAAAGACCGCATTGTAAATGTTTTTTGTTTTTATTTTTTTATATAGGAATAGGACAGTTGGGTATTAACTTTTTATTTGCTAGCCAATATCCAAATTATGTGATTACTTTTATCTTCCTTAATCATTTTGTAATTTTTTTTTTTTTGAGAGAGACACAGAGAGAGACAGAGAGAGAGGGAGAGGAACACAGGAAGACAGATAGAGATGGGCACGCCAACAGCCTCTCAGCTGCTGTGAACGAAATCCAGATGAATAAGGCGCCCCTTGTGGGCAAGTGTTTTCGGCGCCAACAACAGCCTCTCAGCTCAGCTGGAGATTGGAACTGGGTTCTTAGGCTTAGGAGGCAGGCTCCTTAACTGTGAACACTTCACTGTGTTCTCTTATCCAGATTAATTAGGGTTTGAGCTAAAAAATGTTCCCTAATTTCTTCTGATGCCAGGCAAAGTTTTCTATAGCCCTCAATGAGGCATTGGGTCCTTGTGTCACTTTGCATCTGGCTAAACGTGGGACCTGGAGATTGGAACTGGGTTCTTAGGCTTAGGAGGCAGGCTCCTTAACCGCTAAGCCATCTCTCCAGCCCTCATTTTGTAATTTTTAAGGGATGGATTACACTTCACTGTGTTCTCTTAGATGACCCTATACTTAGTGTTCATGATTAATTAGGGTTTGAGCTAAAAAATGTTCGCAAGAATAAGGCCCTTATTAATTTCTTCTGATGCCAGTTTTTGTGTTCAGTAAGTTTTCTATAGCCCTCAATGAGGCATCATGAAGGTAGGTTCAGTAGAAGGTCGCAGGGTGCTGGGGATTCATACAACTTTTAAAAAGTCAGGGAAACATTTTTAACTTAATAATAATAATAAAAGGTTTCACACCACCTAATAATAATAATAAAAGTTTTTGAAGATACACACCACCTAATAATAATCTACCACTACCTATACTTTTTGCTGTGTCTTCAGCTGATTTTTGTGACGCTTTAAAGCAATAAAATCTGATCAACCACTATTGAGTTTAACAAATAAGGAAACAGGCACATGAGAAGATCAAGTTTTGAAGATACACACCACCTAATAATAATAATGCTATGTTAAGAGCTAATAATAATAATAAAAGTTTTGGCGATACACATCAGTTTGACATCACGCTGGGTTTGGAGTCCACATTGAACTAATAAAAGGTTTGGAAGATACACACCACCTAATAATAATAATAAAAGGTTTGGAAGATACACACCACCTAATAATAATAATAAAAGGTTTTGAAGATACATACAACCTAATTACTTTCGCAATTTGGAAAACATATTTTCTATTTCAAAATGTTCTTTTTCCCCTTCAAAATTATTTGTATTGTCTGGAAGCAGTTGTGCCAACTTTTTTTCTTCCTTTGTAAAATGTTGATTTATCTTTTCTTTCCTGAAGATAGACATGTCTCCATGAGTAACGGGATCTCTTAGCCCACCTATTGCTGTGGCGTTCTTGGATCAAATTTGTCCTACATGGACTATGGGAAAGGGTGCTCCAGATTAGAGATGACTTCTCAAGGGTTTTTCATTTAATTATGGAAGAGTTCTAGGGTTTAAGATATAGTTCATTAGGGCTAGAGAGATGGCTTAGCAGTTAAGGCACTTGCCTGTGAAGCCTCAGGACCCAGGTGAGCCATACAAGCTGACACATGAATCTGGAGATCATTTTCAGTGGCTGGAGGCCCTGGCACAACCCCCCCCATGCTTGCTCTCTCTTTCTCTCTCTCAAATAAAAAATATGTAAATAAATAAAATGAAAATATTAAAAACTTTTTAAAAGGTATAGTTTATTAATAGCCAATGACAAAGTTTTCTCATCACATGTTTGCAGTATATTATAAAAGTCTAATTTCTTTTCCCTCCACCAGAGCCTGTCCCATCCTTGCTGCCTTTACTCTCCGTGGCACCATGAAATATTTTTAGGCTGTCACCAACCACCCTCTCTCATATTCTCTCGCCCTCGAATTCTAGAAGCTCAAGGTGTAGGAAGTAAGTCTGGGAAAAGGAACTGAATTCCCAGCCTGCGAGCCACATCTGTCTGTTCATTGTTCATGGCTCCATATTATTTCAGTCACAGCTTAGGAACGGGTTAATAGGCCCTGAGGAACAGCGTCGTAGTCATAGATTTTAGGCCTTTTGCCCCTGTTTTCCATAGGCCAATATAGTCTGAGAGCCCACAAAACAGTTTAGAAAAAGATTGTTTTTGCAACCAAGCCCACACAAAACTGGAAATACATATATATATGGTGTATCAACACTCAGATATACCATTATTAGCTCAATGTCAATTCAAATATCCAGCAACAAAACTAATAGCCGTATACGATCATGAATGTACAGACGTGACAAGTGTTCTTCTAGCTTAGTCAGCTACATCCCTAGCCAAGGATTTTACTTGTATTTCTTCCACTTCTTTAAAGCTATGTCTCTACTTCCTGAGGAAAGTATACTTCCAAGTCATTATCGATATGCAATGATCAATTAAAGTTCTGGAGAGTTTAAAATCAAAGCTGTCTTGTTTATGACTCATAAGACCTTATCAGACCTTCTTTACACGAGTTTTGCTCATTTTTGCCATGCCAGCACAATCAAAGCGTGTATAAGTTATCTGTTCCTCAGCATATAAACTTGGGCTAGAAAGCTTTCTGATAAAGCTTCAGTAAGATGCAAAAAGTTGTTGAACTGATATCTCTGTGAAACACAAATTCTGGGTAAATTAGACTCCTTGTGAAGAAAATTAATACTGCCTTGTTTAAAATTTAGCCTTCAAGATTTTCATTTTTAGCACAGTCAAGAAAATGTGTGTGAATTGTCAAGGCCATCATATCCAACAAAATAACACACTGACAAGCCAGAAATCCAAGATACCTCTCTGTCTCTGACATTAACATTCTTCCCTCAGCATTTATCAGCCTTATGAGTTTGAAGTTATTGAAGCATTCCGGAATTTAGTGTAGGTGCATGGGCAAAAAATAATAGAAATACATTTCAATTATTATAATTGGGCAGAATATATCTTTCCTCTCAAGAGCTTAATGGATGCTACAACTTAACCCCTCCCGGTTTTTAAAAATGCATTGATTGCTTTTCTAATGTTCCTTAATAAGCTCTAATTTCTTTGTGATTTTAGTTGATAGGGGTACTGTACTTGGGAAAGATAAAAGAGATGGTTTAAGGAGGTTTTTCTCTCCTTTCTTTCCATCACAATATTATAAGGAACAAGGAATGATGTTCTATGCTCCACCTGCTTTTGATATTCTCCAACCAAATTGTTCACCAGAGAGAAAGACAAAGGATAGAAGTCTGGGTTTTAGCATAATGAAGTTTTTTTTTTTGTTTGTTTTTTTCTGTTTTGTTATGGAGGCTGTCCCCAGCACTTTTCTATACGCAGGGAGGCAAGCTGAGCCCTAAGCTCGCTTCCACTTTGCGTCCTTGACTATAAGACACCTCAGACGTTCCATCTTTCACTGCAAAAGAATGAAGCAGGTGAGCCAGCCTCCGCTTCACCTGCTGAAATAGCCATCAAAGAAGTGTAGGTTCCTCTGGCTTGAGAAACAGTGGTCAACTGGAAATCTGAAACCAAGTGTGTGGTCCACTTACAGCCATAGCTTTCTTTACCCAGCTACACTGGCCAGTTCTGAACAACTAACCACAGAGAGACTCCGGTAGCCGATCCAGGTCGCCAGGGTACCAGCCTCTTGCTTGACGAAATTAATGGTTGCTGCCTGTTTCCAATTATGTAGTAATAGAAATACTCTGAAATCTAGTTCTTCCAGTAACTTACTCAGCCAAAAAAAAAAATTATAGAGAGTTTAACGCTGGACATATATTGTCCAATAAGACTAAGAGTCACCCCCTGTCCTCGTCCTGTGGGCTTTAGGCTTTATTATACACAGGTCAGCATGCAGAATAACAAGGGAAGTAGAGAACATGGGGACCCTTTGGAAGAACATGGTATTCGTTTCTGCTGGTAAAATAATTTGATGGATTTATCACCTATTGCCATTTCCAGCACCAAGGTCAATTAAGTAGAGAGATAAGGCTTTGAGGCAAAGAAAACATCATTGAAAAGCTGAATGAGGAGATGCAGGACTATTGCCCAAAGCCCATCTTGTTGGGAAACAAAAGTAGTGCTGCTTTATATAGTTTCTTTATGAGTGTTGACAGGCCAACGAGAGCCTTCTCACCGTGGGTGAAGTTTCTGGGTTTATGGCAAGACGATGCAAACATAGTTTTAATAGGTTAGTCATAAAGCATTTTTGAGTTCTGCAAATCTCATCTGATTTTGTTGGCTACGTGTAGTTCCTGAGATGTTATACACTGGCTACCCATAGATAAAAGACAAAGGCAATTAGATAGATATATATATATATAGATATATATAGATATATATATATATATATATATATATATATATATATATATATATATAGAGAGAGAGAGAGAGAGAGAGAGAGAGAGAGAGAGAGAGAGAGCCTTTAACGTGTGGTTCCAAAGTGCTATAAACTGATAATAGCACCATGGAAACAGTTGATTCTTCCAGATTCTTGACTCCCCACCTGAATAATGGAGCAGACAGACAGACAGACAGAAAGACAGCAAAAGGTGACTATAAGAGGAGGCTTTTATTTACACAAGAGCACCACGGTAATGGAAACTGGACTCTTGGTGACTGCAGCATCCAAATCAAGAGGGCACAAAGGTGGCAGTGACAGCTCTGAAATCACAACTCTTGGCACTTGAACACTTGGGTACCAGTTAAGAGGGATCTGGTCCAAGCAGGAGCCAGGACTTCCAGGTAAGCGGGAAGCTGGGACAGTCCAAACGGCAGATCCCGTTGAAGCCTGAGGCCTCTCAGCCAGGCAGGAGCCAGGACAGACTGTAAGCGCACAGGTCTGGGCACAGGTGCAGGTCAGGCCTTGAGAGCCGCTCTGTCCCTGGAGAAGCAGTAACAGGTGTGGAATCCCCAAGTGCCAGCAGCTCCCTGGGGGGAAGGGGGGCTCAGTTCCACAGCCCTAAGCACAAGGGGCTCTCGGAGGCAGTAGCATGTCCACTAGCCCCCACAGGCTAGTGCCTCCAGGAGGTCCAGCAGCTGGAACACAAACTGCTCCAGAGAACCAGACCTAGACATATACTTCTGGCCTTCCTCTGACAAGGGTCTGACAATTCTGAACAACTAAGGACACGAGGCACGGGTTTGTATGATCCCTGATTGGCTGGATGCATGCAAATGAGGTGAAAATCCCAGGGACCAATCAGGAGGGCTGGCCAACCTGGGAAGGGAGAAGTGGAAACCTGCCAAAGTGGTGTCAGCCTGAAGACAGGTGGAGCACAGCCATGCCTGGAGAAGAGCAGAATCATTAGAGGAGGCAATGCTCGTTGCAACCTGGGGTGGGGTTTGGAGGGGTCTTACACCTGCCTGCGATCACCACAGTCTTGGATCAAGCACCTCAACTGCTCTGGGCCGCCGTTGGCAGTCTCCGATCACGGCCAAGGGCTCTGTCTTCCCTCTTCGCCATTCCAGAGGCTGCAAGTCCAAAATGGATCTCACGTGGCTGAAATCAAGGTGTCAGCAGAGGCCTACCCCTTCTCAGTTCTCTTGCAGAGGGATCGCTTTGTCTTCTCTAACCCCAAGAAGCTAGCTGTGTTCTCCGTGCTGTAGTTCCGTCCACCTTCAGAGGCGTCACTGGGCAAGGGAAGCCTTGCGCATGCCAGGCCTCTGGGCCCGGGCTCTTCATTCTTCCCTGTCGCGCTGGTAAGGGTTCTGTTAATTCCGTTTCATTCACGAAGACAGTCTGGAACGGGCTCGCCATCTCACCGTCACCTGATCACCAACTTCAATTCTGTTTACACCCCTAAATCCCCATCTCCATGTCATCCAATACATTCATAGATCCCATAGGCATTTCTGAGAGCCGCTGTTATGTCGACCATAAACTCCACCCTAGCCGGAGCAGTGAAGCTAGATGGAAGATGGGTTTCTCAGAGGGCCTGATCTTCAGAAAGGACTCGAATATGAAGAGGGGACATAGCTCATTGGTAGAGTATTTGCCTAGCATGCACAAGGTTAGATTCCAGTTCTGCAAGAAAGCAGGAGTTTGAAGGAGAAATGCTTGTACAGACAAAATATGTGTAGGCTTGGGACTGGAGAGATGGCTTAGCGGTTAAGGTGCCTGCCTCCTAAGCCTAAGAATGCTAGTTCCAATCTCCAGGTCCCACGTTTAACCAGATGCAAAGTGACGCAAGGGCGCAATGCCACACTTGACCACAAGGGGACGCACACATCGATTTCCTTCGCAGCAGCTGAGAGGCTGCTGGCGCACCCATCTCTATCTGTCTTCCTCTCCCTCTCTCTCGGTCTCTCTCTGTGTCTCTCTCCAAAATGTGCGTGTGTGTGTGTGTGTGTGTGTGTGTGTGTGTGTTGTATCTTTTTTTTTTTTTTTTTTTTACTTGAAACACAGTATAGGAGGCAGGGTAAAAACAAAACCACAAAAAGGCCACAGCAATAAGAAGGTGTAAGGGAAAAAATGAGCAACAGGAAAAGCCGGTGATGAAGCGGTTATGCAAGACCTTACAAAGGCTAAGAGAGTTTAGGAGTATCCTCCTGAACCCCAATATGACAGGCCACAGAAATGTAGACATGTGGGGACAGCAACGAGGTACACAGAGGAGATCAGGTGTGGTTAGTATGTCCGGACCATGTGCTGAATCACCTTGGGCGGGTCAAAAGAGAGGAAGTGTTGCTAACCAGGTTTAGAGAATCAAGGAGGAGGGAGGCATTAACAATTCAAAGAGGGGCTGGAGAGATGACTTAGAGGTTAAGAGAAGCCAAAGGATCCCTATTCAACTCTTCAGGACCCACGTAAGCCAGATGCACATGGTGGTGCATGTGTCTGGAGTTCGTTTGCAGTGGCTGAAGGGCCCATTCTCGCTTTCTTTCTGCCTCTTTCTCTCTCTCTCAAATAAATAATATATTTAAAAAATAATTCAAAAAGGAAAACTTTCCCTGTGGGACCTGTACATAGAGGCACACAGGCCATACTCAGAAAGCTTGTATGGAGTGTTTACAGCAAGGGGACTTTTATAGGTAAAAATGGATGAATTAGAATTCTTCTGAATGCTAGGAAGGAGGTGTGTGGAGTACATGAAAAGATTCACAGGAGCCCCAAACTTAGCTTTATGTCAGAGAAAACTCAAGAAGAAACATGTGAGCTGAGGGCCAGAGAGAAAGGACAAGCACTCAGGGACGCATGGCGGGGAGCAGCACAGGTGAGGCCATCAAAAGGCCACACGTCAAGAGAGAATCCAGCCATGGGGAGCCTCAGACGTCGGGCTGGTGACGTCCAAGCACGGCACGGGGCAGGAGGGTCACCAAGCACCCCAGGATCATTAGTTACCACTCACAGTTTAGGCAAAGGATCAGCAGTTACATTGGGCCTCTGTGAAGATCATTTGGCTATAGTGTGGCCAATGCATGGCCAGTGGCAATAGTAATAATAAAATAATAATCATCATCATCTAGCTATGAGACAATACTGTACTTTTCTTGAATAGAACTATTATATGTGCATATCATATAAAGATCAGCTGATGGGAGAAGGAAAGATTGATCCTCCTTCCGTAGTAACAGCATAGATTTTTAAAAAATATTTTCTTCTCCTTTTAAATTCTTTATTTACTTTATTTTTATTTATTTGACAGAAAGAGAGAAAGGCAGAGATGACAGAAGGGCATGGCAGGGTCCCTAGCCACTGCAAATGAACTCCAGATGCATGTATCACCATGTGCACTTGGCTCACATGGGTCCTGGGGAATCGAACCTGCGTCCTTTGGTTTTCAAGGCAAATGCCTTAACTGCTAAGCCATCCCTCCAACCCATGACAGCATAGTTTTGAGAAATATGCCTTAATGTTATAAGATGCTTCCTCTTTTGGTTGAGAAAGGCCAGAATCGAAAGTTGGCCTGGATGGGTATTTGTGATATTCAGAACAAAGCTATGGCCAACCTTAGTGGCTCAGGCCTTTAATCCCAGCACTCAGGAGGCAGAGATAGAAGGATCTCCTTGAGTTTGAGACCACTCTAAGATTACATAGTGAATTTCAGGTCAGCCTGGGCTAGAGTGAGGCCCTAACTCAAAAAAAAAAATTTTAATTTTAAAGCTATGCTGTTACTGAGCATAATAAGGTGAAATTAGTTTGATTTTTGTGGTGGGCAGACTAGGAAAGGAGATTGGGAATAAGGAGAGATGAGAATTGCAAGGAAGATCCAGGACAGGGTTCTAACCTTTTTTTCTCTCCACTGGTCACATTAGACAAAGAAATATCTTAGGCCAACACATTATAGGCAAAAACGCAGGAAAATGGTGATTTCAAGAAAAAAGAATAGTGGAGCAGGATCACTTCAAGCGACTGGACATGTTGATATGTGTTCCTGACTTTAAAGAAGTGCTCCTGACCTGCCATCACTTTCTGTGCCTTAGAAATGGTCAGGAAAAAACAAAACAAAAGAAAAAAAGCACACAAGGCTGTCACTGGTATGACTATGGGTTTCTGGAGGGCTGAGGGTAAGCACCCTACAGCGGGCCAGGCTGGGCAGACAGCACCTGGGGAACAAACAGCGTTAGTTCCGAGCACATAGAAGTGTGCAGGATTCCACAGATGTGTGCTTGCATGGAAGCAGCCACACTCCAAAGCCCAGGTGAGCATGGACCATCCTGGGCAGAGGCTCTGGGTTCCCACAGCCAAGGCAAAGGCATGTAACACTGGTTCTATAGCTATGGGTGACCCTGCGAAATCGGTGCTCGTGAAAGTGGGAAAGAGCTTGTTTCCAGTTGTTTATGTGTAGGGTTAAAAACCACACATGATGGATATTTTTTAAATTTTGTTTTAATTTTTATTTATTTATTTGTTTATTTATTTGACAGAGAAAAAAGAGAGAGAGAGAGAGAATGGGTGTGCCAGGGCCTCCAGCCATTGCAAATGAACTCCAGATGATTGCGCCCCCTTGTGCATCAGGCTAATGTGGGTCCTGGGGAATTGAACCTGGGTCTTTTGGCTTTACAGGCAAACGCCTTAACTGCTAAACCATCCCTCCAGCCCCTTTGATGGTTATTTTTTAATCAAAGTTCACTCTGAACAATAAAGTCTTGACAATTCCTTGAATATCTCCAATAGGGCTATTTTGACAGATATTAAAAACCTTACCAAGTGTTACATAAGATACAAAAAAGAATGAAATCCCAACGTTCTCCTCATGTGAATTACCTAGCTGTCAAAAAAACACATTGATATGCGGGAAGGAGGCTTGGTACTTTTCTTGTAAAAGCTGGATAATGTGATAAAAGTCTGAAACAAATTCTGATGATCTGACTTTAAAGAAGTCTGCTAACATTGTCACAGAAATGGTAATATGAGTGAGTTCAACCGCAAAATAATCTTGTATCGTATGGTCTTGATTAAAATACCAAAACAGTTGAACAAAACACATGTAATAAAAAGGATGTTTTCAAGTATTTTTAAGAATGTCTAGTTCACTTGCGTTTATGGGAAGAGTGCATCAGGTTTTACATATTTTCTTCTCATGATGAGGCCAACAACTAGAATTCCGTGAGCCTCTGAAATAAAAGGTGTGTGTGCTCGTGTGCATGTGCGTGCATGTTTGCGTGCTATTGTGTGAAAATTTAGAATTGTTATATAAAACCTTTTGATTAACCTATGTAATAATAGATATCGATATGTAAGTCATGGCAAAACTTTGAATTTGTGTTTAAGTATCTAGACAATGGTGGGAAAGGTGGAATCTCACATCACGTTAGACATGATATGACATGAGATTCATATTTGTGACAAAGTGTTATTTCTTAACTTGGCCAAGTTTTCAGTTCACTTGTGATTATTTATGGATTTTCATACTCAGTATTAATTTCAAATTCAAAGAATCATAGTCTTTTTCTGCAGGCACCTTCTTTTGCTTTTATTTAGTTAATTTTTCCAAATGCCAACTGCATAATCATATGGCTTTCAATGCTATCAATTACATGAAAGTACAAAAAAAAATAAATCATTGGGGCTGGAGAGATGGCTTTGTGCTTAAGGCATTTGCCTGCAAAGCCAAAGGATCTCAGTTCAACCCTCCAGGACCCACGTAAGCCAGTTGCACTGGGGACACATGCATCTGGAATTCGTTGGCAGTGGCTGGAGGCCCTGGTGCGCCCATTCTCTCCCTCCCTCTCTCTCTCTCTCTTTTTCTCTCCCTCTCTCTCTTTCTCTCTCTCACTCTCTCTCCCTGTCCGTCTTTCTTTCAAATAAGTAAATAAACTATTTTAAAACTTTAAAAAAATAAAGGGTGGGCATGATTATGTACGGTTTCCCTGTACCCTCCACCTATTCAGTTGAACCTGAGCCAGATCCACAGTGATGACTCAGCAGCTGTCTTCGAACACACATGGGTGTGTTCCAGCTATATTACAAGTATGTTCTACTTGCAGGGCCACAGAGAAACAAGGACCCAGAAAGGCCGTAAAGGTGTTTTGTTTTCAAAGTTTTCAATCCATGCTTCCCTTTTTTTTTTTTTTTTTTTTTTTTTTTGTCAAGAATTTATTCTGCTGGAGTATTTCTTTTATCAAAAAATGATAGTTACTAAACTAATAGCCACATCTTCTATTCCACTTCATTGATCTATGTGTTTGTTGAAATCAGGATCGGTGATCCACCAGTAACATTCCTCATGTTGAGGACATTTGGGGCTATCTGAGGTCTTTTGTGCTTCCATGTGAATTTTGAGACTACTTTTTTTTTTTATTTCTGTGAAGAATGGTGCGGGAATTTTGATTGAAGTATGTTGCTTTTGGAATATGGCAATTTCTTTAAAATATTTTATTTTTATTTATTTATTTGACAGAGAAGGAGGGAGGGAGGGGGGAGGGAAAGAGAGAGAAAGGGAACGAGAGAATGGGCATGTAAGGGCCTCTAGCCACTGTAAATGAACACCAGATGCATGTGCCCCCTAGTGCATCTGGCTAACGTGGGTCCTGGAGAATCGAACCTGGGTCCTTTGGCTTTGCAGGCAAATGCCTTAACAGCTAAGTCATTCCTCCAGCCCTGAATATGGCATTTTTTTGTGATATGAATTCTTCCCCATCTTTTTGTGAGGTCAGCACCAAATGGGACTGATCCCCAATCCCAGCATGTGCACAGCTGGAGGTGTAGGTGGAAGGGTGTGCTCACCTGGGCCCCAGGTGACCTATGACCTGCACGAAACTATGGAGTACAGTCAGCTCGAGAGTCCCCATTCCACAGGCACACTGAAGTCAACGTTTTCAATTATTGTGCTTTATCAATTTACTTAAAGAAGATTTATCTCCTCTCAAATTCTTTCTCGTTACTTTAGTTATGTAATTCTTGCAGAAGACTGTTTTATAACAGTTATCTATTTAAAATGAAAGAAAAGTATGATCAAAATTAAAACCCACTTAGTTCCACCCTTATGATAATATCTAAGAAAAGATTACCACTGCACAGCGGGCTAGATTACCTCTGCACAGCAGGCTAAGTCCTGCCCATTGGTACCTCACTGGTTCTCACAAAAAACTTGAAGTGGTTAAGAAGCATTATCTATTGATCAACCGTTCTCAAACTTAGCATGCACCAGCTCCACCATGAGAGCTTGTCAAAACATTTGTAGCGCCCCACCCCAGAGTTTCCGAGGAGTCGTTAAGTGAAGGCCAAGGCCTCAGAGTTTACATTATGAAAAGGTCCCCAGGCACAATTGGTGCTGAGGGGTCATAATTCTTTCATGGGCTTATTGTGAAAATTACTGATATAAATTCCATTTCAGAAAACTGTAGTCCAGAGATCAAATCGAAACTATTCAGTCTGTTTCCTGTTTTGACTGACTCACATTGACCTTTTCCTTTTAAATAGTAGAGAATTTCAAAAGAATATTTGTGTATATAAATATTACAATTAGTCAAACTTCTGAATCCATAAAATAACAAAAAATAAGCAGAAAGCCACTAAAGCTATTTTTACAGACATTATACATCTAACTGAATAAATATCCTAAAGCTTATTCATTCATGTACTTATATGCCTATGGGTATTTCACTTTACAGTGGCAGAATAGTTGTGAAAGAAAGAGCACAGCCCATAAAACGTACATGTTTACTATAGTCCTCCACAAGAAAAAATTAACTCACCATTGTAATAAGTAGACACAAATCTTAAGTCATAGTTAGCAAGTGGCAGCCTCAGGATTCAAATCCACATAAAACTTTAGAGGCCATATTCTTACGAACACTTTTTAAAATTACTTTAGAGACAATTGGCACACCAGCCACTGAAATCGAACTCCAGATGCTCACGCCCCCTAGTGGGCATGTAAAACTTTGCTCTTGCCTCACCTTTGTACATCTGGTTTACGTGGGACCTGAAGCATAGAACATGGGTCCTTAGGCTTTGCAGGCAAGCACCTTAACCGCTAAGCCATCTCTCCAGCCCTAGAGGCCATATTCTTATATCATCTTCGCCAAGTATTGAAATTCACTATTTGTGAAATAACCCTTTCAAGTTGTTGATAACTATTTCAGTCATTTTCTTATTAGTTCAGTCCAACTCCCTACTTCCTCCTCTAGCAATGCTCTTCTTTTTTTTTTTTTTTTTTTTTTTTTGGTAGGGTTTCACTTCAGCTGACCTGGAATTCACTATGTAGTCTGAGGGTGGCCCTGAATCACAGCGATCCTCCTACCTCTGCCTCCCAAGTGCTGCGATCAAAGGCGTGCGCCACCACGCCAGGCTTACTCATGCTTATTCTATTAACATCATATCTCTTTGGGATTTGTGCCTAAGACCATTTGCATCAAGTGAAGCATTTTAAGCCACCTTGAGGGGATGAAATTTGGTGGTTCTATAGATCAGAAAAACAGTGCTCCATGGCACACTTTGGATGGACAGAATTGTACGGCTCATGAAAGATCCTAGAAGTTATCTTTGTATTTCAGAGTCATAACTAGTAGTGGGAAAACCAGGTGGCCTTCTAAAGTTCAGCCTGCATTATGTCAGAATTAAAAAGCTGAAGAAATAATGATAACCCCGTTGGCCAGACAAGAGGAGCGGACTGAAGTGGCTAAGTTCGCTGCAGGCAGATCAGGTGATGTGTTCCATAGAACCTCAGAGCAGAAAATGGTGGAAGCTCCTCAGCTCTCACCCAGCCTGCCAGCACTTAGCTGCTCAGACAGCGATCACCCAGCTGAGAAAGGGTTGTCTTTTCTCAGTGCATCATTACAGGTTTCTCTGTTTGGGGGAACTGAAAGAAACTCAAAAGCATCGTTCAAGATGCATAAGCAGAGTTGAGAGAAAAATGTTCTAAAACTTGTATTGAGGAGGTACCCCGATGTATAAAGTGCTTGCTGCACAAGCAGATAGACCTGAGTTTGCATCCCTAGCACCCATGTAAAATGCCTGGATATATTTTTTTTTTTTTGATGTACACCTAGAGTCCCAGCAATAGGAATGAACACACACACACACACACACACACGTTCTAAACCTTCAGCGAACAAGACTTGTGCTAAAGCACATAGCTCTTTAAGATCATGACTAAAATTTCTCCAATATTGGTCAAGACTATTTCAATAGCTCTGCCGATTTTCATTATCATAAATAAAGCATCATCTAGGTGGACAATTTAATTAAAATGAGGTGGAATTAGATTTACAGATAGAATACATAAATAACAGACATTTGCTCCAGTTCATATTTTGATGAACTACCAAAGACTTCATAATAGAAATGGGAGATTTCTCCTTGCCAAGTATTTCACTGAAAGTCTTTGATCCATCTGAAATAAAAACCTCACAGTTTAAGTCTAATTATATCACTTCCAACTTCAAGCATAGTAATTATTAGCTCTTTTCTTAATTAATATTTTCAAGATTGCTACACTAATTACCTACAGATGTTTAAGGTGCTGTTTGAGAATATACGTCCAGATGAGACTCTTTACTCCCACTGGTATTTGCCAACTTGCCAACTTGGCTATTTTCCAACTTGTCTCCCTTTTGACAATTCTGGCATTGAATCAGGAATTAAAAAAAAAAAAAAACAGCTGACATACGGAAATCAAAACTTTACCCTCCATAAATATTTTAAGTAAGACATAGAAAAGAGAAAGTGCGCTGGGGACCTAGCTGGGTTGATAAAGCTCTGGCTACTCAGGTTCTATCCCCAGCAGCTTCCAGACTACGTAAAAACCGGAAGGCCTGGCACACTTCTATAACCCTAGTATGCTAATGCTGAACAGCGAGATGAGAGGCACAGACAGGAGAATTTCCTGGGAAGCTTCCTTTCAATGAGGCAAAGAACAGTGAAAACAAAATTCCAGAAAGAAAAACACTGTCTCAAAGGAGACACCCTCAAAGTTGTCCACTGGTGTGCATGATGCATGCACACCACGACACACAGGTGTCTTCATCACACACAGGAACGTGCACACATTGTGCGCACAAACATGTGCACACACACTACAATAATTACAAAACAATAAAGGCAAGGCCAAAATAGGAAGTGACTTGATTTAATCTAGAACAACTGGTTAGAATACTAAAATTAATATTCTATTTTTAAAATAAAATTTAACCAAAAACCATAGCTCCTTACAAAGTAGGGGATCTTCCTTGCAACTGTTACTCAAACACATGTTGACTCTTTTGTTGATAATCTAAGAATCATTATTATTAAAACATAAACATAATGGCAAAATCGTGATGGGTATTTAAGCTGGAAATGGATACATGTGGGTTTATGGTAATTTCTACTTTGGGAACGTTCATAATAAAAAGGTTTTTTAAAGAAAAAAAAAACATAAATATAACCGCTCATGTTTCCTTACTGATGGACAATTAAACAGATTCAAACAATTGAAAGTTCAATAAATCTTTTGAAGACCTAACTAATGACATAGCTCAAGCATTTATGTCTGAAGTTCTTATGCTGAAAATGTTAATAAAAGAATTATTGATGTTCAAGCCCAGAGTGCATACAGTGAGGCGGGTTAAAATGGAGCTAAGACAAACAGGCCATAATTTTTTTTTTTTTTTTTTGGAAAACGGAAACCTCTGATTCAATGCTAGTCTGTTTTGAATAAGTCATAACAGCAAAGAAGAATGAAACCTAATGAAAAAGAGAAGAAAAAAAAAAAACTACCTGGCCAAATTTTACTGCCTCACTAACAGTTTCCTTTTTAAAGTCTTCTACCTCTCGCTGCTGTTTTCCATGGTGAATGCTCTCTCTTAAAGAGGTGAGCTATGAAAGCAAATACCAAGGCTGTGTCCAAGCTCTATGGTGAGACTATGCCTCACCCATTAAAATAAGCCCAGGGAACTTTCAGAAGGGTTAGTTCCAGCTTTAATGTCTTCTACCTGGGCTAAAATTCCCAATGTCAAAATCATACATAGGCCCCCAGACGTATGTCAGCAAATGTTTTAGCCTTCCTGTACACACAAAATGAAATCGGCCAACTATCAGATCTGATTAATTTGAGGAACAGCTAATAGAGCTGTCAGTGTGCAATAAAATGTCTAGGATTTAAACGTACCGACTGGGGAGAGACCCAAGGAGACGACATCACACACATTCTACCGACAATAGCAATAGCAGAACCGAGAGATTTGTTTTTTTTTTTAATACCAGTCACACACATTTGTAAAGACTATGGATTATACCATCGGAAGGCGAACCAACTGTCTCAGAGCCAAATTTCGGATGCCAATATTTCCTCTAATATGGTAATAAATTTTCCAGTGGCTCTACAGATTGGAAAATTAAATTGGTCCAAGCAGACAAAGGGGATATATAAAAGAAAGGGAGAAGGAGAAAGCAAAAGAATTTTCGGAACTTTCATAGGAAAAGCATGGCAATAAAGCAAGTTTA
The DNA here is from genome assembly GCA_036365145.1 of Orientallactaga sibirica. NCBI lineage: Eukaryota > Metazoa > Chordata > Mammalia > Rodentia > Dipodidae > Orientallactaga > Orientallactaga sibirica. The sequence goes on along the minus strand of JAEOAD010000054.1, from coordinate 2,798,844 downwards.
AATCCTGGCCTAGGATGTCTTTTGGAAAGGCTTTAATAACAGATGAGTGCTCTCTGCAACCTTCATCAATGCATATACATCATATAATTCACTTCATCTCATTGGATTTCCTATCAGTACTTATGAGTAAGGACTGGTGAGTGACAACACAAGGCTGCAAGCAAGCAGATAAAGGGATAGTTGTAGGTCCATGTTCTAATTGTTTCATGTTTAGAAAGTATGGGAAGATGCACATGGTTATTTTTCATTCATTATTTGGGGAAAAGTGTTAAGCACAATGGAAAGTCAATAATATATATTTTGAGGGGCTAGGTAGTTTAGTGGTTAAGGCATTTGCCTGAGAAGCCTAAGGACCCAAGTTCGATTCCCCGGTACGTACGTAAGCCTGATGCACATAGTGGCGTATGCGTCTGAAGTTCGTTTGCAGTGGCTAGAGGCTCTGGAACACCCATTCTCTCTTTCTCTCCCTCGCTCTCTCTCTCTCTTTGTCTCCTCTCTCTCTCTCAAATGATAAATAAATAAAAATATAAATATAATTATAGATATTGTTATAATATATGTCAACATATATTTTGGGATATATTACCATACACACCAAGATGTTTATCATACAATGTTAAATATTTGTAATATAAAATAAATTAAAAATAGGCATAAAATGAAAAAAATAATATATGTCCAGAGGGTATTTTGCTGAGAATCCCTCCCATGAAAGATTAGAGCTAGAGATGAGCTGGTGATAAAACCTTGTCCCCGCCTTCTCTGAGAGACTCTTCTCTCTGCACATTGATAATTCCAGTCACTCTCCTTCCTGTGAGAAAGAAGGCACTTGCCATTGAAACTGAACATGCGCCTGGCCCTCTTCAGCCACATGTCACTAAAAGCCAACACACGAACAGTGATTAACAAGTATTGGCTGAGGAAAATCATGTTCTTCATGTTTCTGAGATAATAAAGTACAAAATGTGCAAGATTCCACACTTTAAAATTCTACAGTTTGAGGGGGCTGGAGAGATGGTTCAGCAGTTTCAAGCAGGCGCTTGCCTGCAAAGCCAAGGGACCCAGGTTCATTTCCCCAGTACCCATGAAAAGCCAGATGCACAAGGTGACGAATGCATCTGGAGTTCTGGAGTTCATTTGCAGTGGCTGGAGGCCCTGGCACATGCTCATATTCTCCTTCCTAAATAAATAAAAATATATTTTTATAAAAATTCTATAGTTTTAAATTCCAATGTATATTCCATTATCCTCTGGATAGGTTTGGCATTTCAATTTCTGCTTCTAGAAATAAAGGCTAACTTACAAAATTCAACTACAAAGAATAAGGAAACCACGCACCTTTTGTGACTGGCAAAGTGTGGTCAAAACTAAGGGAGGCTAGAACCGCAGTTCACGGCTCACTGGGATAATCCATTCGCACCCACTTCCTCTCTGCCTACCCCAGTGTGGATTGCTCAGCTCCACCTGCCCCTCCCACACTGCGGGCTCTTTTCTGGAGTGCTGGGGATAGGAGGAGACGCAAGAGTGTTCAATTTTTGGAAACACTTTTTTTTTTTTTTTTTTTTAACCCCAAGAGCTCCCACTCAGGAGTTACATTCTTCTAGGATAACTTGTTCAGCCACAGTTCCCATCCTGCATGGATTTCACACTTTTCATCAACAGAATTTTGGATTTCCTTGGATGAATCTACTACCTAACAGATACCTGGATGTTTAAAACGCCAAGGACCCCAATATCCTGCATTTTCAAATTCCCGAGCATGTGATCCCATAGTTCCTACTTGATCCTTTATTCCCCTCCCTGGGACAAAAACAAATGCTCTCCACCATTCATTCTTCATTTACACACAGCCAATCCAAGTGGGAGCATGAAAAAAGCAGCGGCACTTCCAGGGCGCTTTGACTGGCATAGGCTCACTGTGCCTACTACCACGTTTCATAGGGTCACTTCCATCCAAGTCCTGCGTTCACCTGGAGCTCATCTCCCCATCCTGGCAAAGCGTCCCATTTCCCCTCCTAGCTCGCCTTGTTCCTCTAAAGAGTTACACTTGGGTTTATAAGGCATATACACATACATGATTTTATGTGTCTATATAAAATCTATGATGTGCAGATAAGAGAAAACATGTTTTGTTTGTAAAACTGATTTAATTCTCTTAATGTGATAAGCTTGCATTCATTTTCCTGTGGATGACACAATTTCATTCTTCTTCATGTCTGAACTATATATATATATATGATATTCTTTATCCATTATTCTGTTGATGAATACCTAGTCCAGCCACTATGGAAATCAGTGTGGAGGTTTCTCACCAAAAAAAATGAAAATAAAAACAAATCAAAACAGATCTACCATTTGACCCAGCTACGTCATTCCTGGGTATTTACTTCAAAGTCAGTGTATCCTAGAGCTTCTCTCTCTCTCTTTCTCTCTCTCTCACTCTCTCCCTCTCTTGTATACCATGCCTTGTAATTTATGTATTTAAATTTTTATCTTAGTTTAAATATTCCAAATTTGGAAAGGAATATACTAAATCATAAATTCCCATACATTTTAAGATGGAAGCTAAAATGTAAAATGTGATCATTACATTCTCTAGCAATATGAGCTGACTTAGCCCGACACTCGTGGGAGGGCCACATGGAGGAAGAACAGGAATACACAAAGACCCAGGCTCTGAACTGACCACAGCTTCTGCATGGGGCTCACAGACAGTCCAGCACCATCTGGTACCTAGAACCAGACGTCTGCAAAGAACTAGCGAGCATTTACAAAGGAAACTCAGGATGTGCACGAGATGCCTCAATTTAACTTAGCAGACGAGGTATTTGCGCTTTCATTGAAACTCAATTCAACCCTGAAATCCTTAGCTGAAATGATTTTTCAGTTAAAGAGCTGAGTTTGGACCTCCAGTATTCAAGTAAAATGTTGGCCATGATCCCGGTGCCGGGAGACAAAGACAGGGGGATCCATGAGGATGCTGTGTGGCTATGCTAGCTGAGCAGGTGAGCTCCAGCTTCAATGAGAGACCCTTCTCAAAGTAGAACGTGAAATGCGTTTCAGGAAGACACCTGATGTCAGTCAACCTCTGGTTTTCACATTCACGTGTGCACACAAGCAACCACACACCCACAGACACATATTCACACATGTATACCACACACACACAAACACACGCACACACACACATACTCACAAAAAATAAAGTAAAATTCAACTTTTGCTCAAATCCTTTATGCTATTAACAGTTCGTTTTGATAAGCTGATATTATAAGGAAGTATATAACGTGCCTTTTGACTGTAATACAGTGAACTGAAGTGAATTCCAACCAACCATAGATTAAAGAATATATAATCAATGACAGCTTCACACATTTCTGACTTATTTATTTGTTTGTTTGTTTATTTGAGAGAGAGAGAGAGAAAGAGGCAGAAAGAGAGAGAGAGAGAGAATGGGCACACCAGGGCTGCCAACCACCACAAACGATCTCCAGATGCACACACCATCCTGTGCATCTGGCTTTATGTGGGTTCTGGGGAATCAAACCACACACTGGGGTCCTTAGGTTTCAGAAGCAAGCACTGAACCACTACGCCATCTCTCCAGCCCTTTTTAAAAATATTTTACACATGTTTTTAATAATTCTCAATAAAAAAAATCAAATGCTTGGAAATAAAACATTTCATACGATGAAGCGGAGGAGGAAAGGCACAGGGGAGCTATCAACCAAAGAGCAAACAATGTTTTATAACCATATACAGCAGGAAGAAATAGTCAGAGGGGGTGGACATAGACACTCAGTATAATCTTTCCATTTTGACAAACAGTGGACATTTCCTTCCATGGAGTGACCTTCCAAGCCATAGGCGTCTCACTTGATTCTAGAAGCTGCTGTGAGTTCAACAATGGAGGAGACTTCCAACACACCCTCCAAGGCTGCAGATCACTGAGGAAGAGAGAAAACGTAAGCGCCACATGGTGGGAAAGTGCCAGGGGCAGCACTGTCCTCCCAGCATCAACCCTTCTGGGGCATGCACGGCCCAAAGTGATTACAGTGAGGAGCGCCCTTAGTGGAACGGGGGCGGGAAGAGGGAAAGAGGGGGAAACCTTCATGGGAATATTACCAATTTATGGTATGTTCACATATCAAAATTCCCAATAAAATGGTCTTAAAAGGGACTGGAGAGATGGCTTAGCAGTTAAGGCACTGCCCTGCAAAGCCTAAGAACCCAGGTTCCATTCCCCGGTTGCCACATAAGCCAGATGCACAAGGTGGCACATGTGTCTGCAGTTTGTTTGCAGCAGCTGGAGGCCCTGGCATACCCTTTCTCTCTGTGTATCTGTCTCTCTCTCTCTCAAATTTAAAAAATAAAAACACAATTTTTTTATTTTAAAAAGTCAGTGATATAATTAATTGCACTTCTAAATAACAGTGCTGTTTATTTGGAGGTATATTTTTAGTTGATTTCCTTTGATACGAGGCAGTTACTGGCTGATGGCTCCGATTCTTGTATCTCTGCCCCTGTAAAATTCGATATATCAATAGATGCATAAACACTATAAAACCCAGTTGTTACAAGTCTTTCCTTTTCTTAATGAGATCAGATGTAACCAATTTTCCCATGCAGTAACAACCCTAATCAAAATATAACATCTTTTGAGAAAATAAAACCACATGGAAATATATTCTAACAGACCATTCCTGCTCCGTACGTGTCAGTGAGAGAGTGACCTGGAGCAAGTGCTGATATCTCTCCAATCATGTCTTCAGCTGGTCAAGTCTTCCCAGCTGCTGCTAGCCACTAGGCTTACAGTCATGGGCAGGAAGATCAAACATGTGCTGCATGGAGTTCTCATTCTAGAGACGGGGCAAGGAAGACAGGAAATATTTAAAGACTGAGGCAGATAAGTGGTTCTGAGGGTTGGCAATAGTTCTCTTATACCTGAGTGAATGAGAAAAAGGTGGCTCTAATGAATTGGGAGCAAGCTTTTCTACTCATGGAAAGATCTAGCAAGAAGGAGTGTGGTGTGGGTGGAAGACAGGGGATCAATGTGCTATTCTGAATGCTGGGAGGAAGGAAGGCCATGGACCAGAGCAGCCTTGTGAAGAGTTTGGGCAGAATCCCTTCACGGCTACACAATACTTAGAGGTATTAAGCAGAGTAGGCATGAGACTTGGTGCTCTAGAAAGATCTTTTTGCCTGTTCAGGGGAAAATGAAGCAGAGACTGGGCCAGTGTGAAGCGAAGAACCCAAGTCATAAGAAATGTTACAGTTGTGCAGGCAAGTGGAAAACAGGGGACATCACTGAATTGATAGAAGTGTAGTAGGTGTGAGAAAACAGAAGAATCAACAGCTCCCTAGGATTCTACTCGGTGCCACTGATGGATGATAATCTTGGATGAAAGAGGGCTACCTGGCCCCTTCTAGAACAGGACGTGGCTAGCGGAAGTGACCGCAAAGATGGCAAGAGGACTGAAGTCAAGTTCACACCAATATCGCAGAACGTAAGCACAGATAATTGCTTCACATAGTAGAGAAATGACCAGTTCCAGTAAATACCGTGTGGAGCTGAGGAACAGAGAGGCCAGGCCTGGGGAGACTTATGTTATCCGTTACCCTGATGAAGGGTTGATTCTTTACACAGCCCCGTGAAATGTGAGCTACCACGTCTCATTGTGGAGACGCCAAAACTTGGCTTTGAGGAGTAACGTCGCACACTCTTTTCTTTTACCTTTTTTTTTTTTTTTTTTTTTTTTTTTTGAGGTAGGGTTTCACTCTGGTCCAGGCTGACCTGGAATTAACTATGTAGTTTCAGGGTGGCCTTGAACTCACGGCGATCCTCCTACCTCTGCCTCCCAAGTGCCCGGCTTCTTTTACCTTTTATATTCTCTCCCTGGAAAAGAATTAAATAGCAGTTTGAATATCATTTACATAGCATCTTATACTTTTAAAAAATATTTTATTGATTTATTTGTAAGCAGAGAGAGATAGAAGAGAGACAGAAGAAGAAAGAAAGAGAGAGGAAAAAAGAGAAAGAGAATGGGCACGCTAGAACCTCCGGCTGCTGCAAATGAACTGCATATGCATGCACCTCTATGCTTCTGGTGTTCTGTGGGTTTTGGGAATCAAGCCCTGGTGGTTACACTTTGCAGTCAAGCTCCTTAATCGCTCTCGTCAGCCCCTAAGTATTACTTTAAATCTTTCTGTGTGAAATACTGGTTTTTGTTGTCCTTGGAAATATAAATTAAGAATATATTCATTGGAGACTGGAGGGATGGCTTAGCGGTTAAGGCGCTTGTCTGCAAAAGTTAAGGACCCAGGTTGGATGCTTCGGGTCCCATGTAAACCAGATGCACATAGTGGAGATGAGTCTGGAGCTTGTTTGAAGTGGCTTGAGGCCCTGGCATGCCCAATCTCACTCTCTTCCGCTCTCTGTCTCTATCTAATAAATAAATAAAATAAATGTTTAAAAAGAATATATTCATTGGGAAAAGTATTTTTCAATAGGTATGGGATCTTTAATCAGCAACTGCAAGCATAGATCAATTATGTAATTATCATAGATGTCTATTCTTTTTTTTTTTTTTAAATGATGGATTGTTAAGTACCTGGAAAATGCCTGCTGAGGATCTCAAATACTTAAAGAAACTCTTGAGAGGTTTAATATAAAAAAGTAATAATAATAAAACACTTTAGAATGAGGTCTCCAGAAATACAAAATCCATTTTCTTCCTTTGAAAAAGGAAAGGGCAGCTTCCTTCCCCCTGATTGCTTTGCGCCCAGAGCAGCACTGCGCCCAAGGCGGAGGAGAACGTCTTTCCAGGGCCCCTTCTTTTCCCCACTGTTCACAGATAGGTACTGAGCCGTAGGAGGTTCGTTCAAGCCCGGCACGTTCTTAGAGCAAAAAGGGGAATTTATTCCACTTTTAAATTTCCATGTTCATCTCTTTCCTCAAATCTCAAAAGCTAATACACCATTGATAGAACAGAGTCGGGGGGGGGGGGGTAAGTGCAGGTTTTACCTGAAAATTCTTCACTGAATGTGTAAGCCCTATACTGGGTATCTATGAATATTGATGAACTGGAACAGTAGCCAAGTTAATTCAAAAGATAAAAGAACCTAAAAAAACAAGGTTGGCTTCGTATGGCATTATTATTAGTCGTAACAAATTCTAGCTCTCCCTTAGAGCAGCTCAAATTTGAAACACAATCCGTGTTGATATGTTAAAATTATGAGATGTATTTTCAACTATCACTCATTCTCAAGGGAGGTCGTGAAGAAATTCTTTCCTTAATTTCTGGGTTCACAAAAGGTTTTATCCTTTTTAAAAACAGTATATTTACTCATTCATTCATTCATTCATTCATTTTCATTCATTTAGAGCAGGTGCACCCGGGCTTCTAGCCACTGCAAATGAATTCCAGACGCTGGTGCCACCTTGTACATCTGGCTTATGTGACTACTGGGGGATCAAACCTGGGTCCTTATGCTTCCCAGCTAGGCACCTTAACCACTTAAGCCATCTCTCCAGCCCAGATTTTACCTTTGATAAGAGTTTTTTTATAGAGTTTTATTGGCTTTGGGCAGTTATCTAGGAACAAGAACAACAAAAAAGCCATATCTTGCTGTTTTCTCCATCCTGACTTGCCAGAGAATATGACAGATGAAACAGACAGAGTCCACTTGTTTCTAGTCGTGAACAGGATCTTAGGAGCGGCGCACAGGCCCCCTGGATCCCCAGAGTCTATTGTAACTGTTTGGCGTCCACTTCTTTCCGTTCGCTGTGCCACAAAACTATCCTGAAGCCCACAGCACTAAAGAGGTGAATGTAGTTCAGTTCACATGGGGTTGGGGAGAGTGGAGCAGAGAAATAAAGTGGAAGATACAAGAAAGGAAGGAGTTGGGCTGGAGAGATGGCTTTGTGGTTAAGGTATTTTTCTGCAAAGCCAAAGGACCTAGGTTCGATTCCCCAGGACCCACGTAAGCCAGCTACACAAGGTGGTGCATACATCTGGAGTTCATTTGTGGCACCTGGAGGCCCTGGCATGCTCATTCCCTCTCTCTCTCTCTCTCTAAAATAAATAAAATAAGTAATTTTTTTTAAAGAAAGGAAGGGGTAACTCAGAGAGTATAGCTTGGTAAGGAGAGGCATGGATGGCCATGCCCTGTTCCATCCACTGGGATGAAACCCTACAGCTTCAGCAGGCTTCCTAGGAGCTCAAGGAAAAACCCCAGAAGCAAAACACAAACCTGCTCTCTGGCTTCCACCCCAAAGCTCTGTCGCCAAGCTTTACCACTGTCCGAAAGCCAAGCTTCAGCGCCTCAAGGGTCAGTGGAGCCATCTTCGCAGGCCTGCATTTCCCTTGCGTATGGGCTGGCTCTCCCAGTTGGCCCTCATGATTTTACAGGGGATCCATATAAACTCCACATTTGTCTCTTCGGTGGAACAGGCTCTCTGGGCAGCTGAGAGAGAAGACGCCAAACATCTGTGCTTGGAAGCCACTTGTGCTCAGATTTTCAGATGCAAGCCCTCCGCTCTCCCCTCCCCCTTCCCACCAGACCCACAGCCTTTACTGGGACTGTTGGACCTGCTTCTACCGCCGGAGTCCCAGCTGCTTGTCCTCAGGGCGCCAGGCCTGAGATCCTGGAGTTGTTGGTGCTCTGGGGACTGGACCTATTCCTTTCTCTGTAGCGCAGAGCGTCTCTGGATCAGACCTGCTTCTACCGTTCTACCTGTTCCTGCCTGTACGCAAGGTGCCAGGGCTTGCTTTTGCTTTGGAGACAGACCTGAAGCTCCCAGAGGGACCTGCTGCCTCAGTAGCTCCCGGCCTCTGCTCAGAAGGGACTCGTTGATGTTGTGATGTTGATGGGGGTCCCAGTTCCTCCTTGCCTTGGGTCTCAGCCTCTTTTTGGGCTTGTACCAAACACACCGCAACCACTCCCGGTTGACATTCTGAGGTGTTGGAAGCCACAACTGTAACTCCCACATTTGCCTCTTCTAGGAAGGTGTAGAAATTCTCTGCAAAGATCACGCCAACGCCAGGATGAGGGAAAGTGGAGGAGTTTAAACCCCGGGGGCCAAGGAGCTTGAGGTAGCCCTCCAAAGACGCTTTGGCCCCGAGTTAAGGTTTTATTTCCATTTTATAGTTTTCATAGTGAGGGCAGGGGTAAGTGAACACACAAAATGTGGCCATTAGCATATCAACCATTTCTGTAGTCAGGCCACCCTAACAATGAGCTCCATTTGACTTTGTTTTAGCCTAAGCCCTTTCTGGACACTTCCTTCTTTAGGATTTTTTTTTTTTTCCCCTCTGCTCAGGAAGATAAGTTTTAGTTCCTCAGCAATTAATGAACTCTTAACAGTAACCCGGTGAATCACTTCACCTTTTACCTTCGTTTCTACCACCAAGGTACCAGGTCACTACCCTAAAGCTCAGCGTTCAGAGATGTCACCATCCACTCTGTACCCTCCCGGGTACCAACCAGCTGCCACCCAGAGCTGAGACCACAGCTTTCTGTCACAAGTCGTTTTCCCCACGTAAATAGCTTCCTCTTTGTTTTTTTCACCCTTTGCTGTCTTTCTGTCCGCTGCAGAAACAGACACAAGAACCCAGAACAGACCGGTTCACTAGCATATTAACCAGAATAAACTGAGCCAGGCGGTGATAACAAATACCACAAGCTCCTTAAATCTTACTTATTTCCAAGTCTCCATGGATCTGGGAGATCTCCCCAGGACTCTGTTCCATCCAAGATCAAACTTGATCTTCGGGGATCCAGCCCTCGTGCCTGCTATGAAGTCAAATCATTGAAGCCTGGTACCTAGGTTCTCTCTATATCACCCCAACCAGTCAGGTGTGCAGACTCAGAGCTATTAGTTAAGGCTAATCACGTGGGCCAGCTCCAAGGCTTCCAAACACAATGCTTTTCAGAGCCCAGAAAACGTGACATTACTGCTTGTTAAACAGCATATGATTTACCACACCCAATACAAGTTTTGTAATTTTCAATGAATATTATCTTCATTCTAAACTTAATGAACTTCTTTTCTCAAAAGTTAGGCAGGCTACTCAGAAATAATATCTTGTCAGCACAGCCACCTCTCCTTTCCTAAGTCCACCATGAGAGTCAATGGAGAAGTGAGTGGGTTGAGGAGGCTGGAAGAGAACGTGAGTCAACAGTATGACGTAGTCTTCCCTGCCCTCTGCCCCCCACCCCCGCCCGCCCAGCTGAAGATTAGCAGGCAAGATTCCAAAGAGCTTGTCAATCTGTTAGACACAAAGAGAAGCCTCCTTGGTATGTGATTTTATCTTAGTGATTTAGTGTTTAAACTACATTTGGGTAGTTTACTTTCCCATGTCCATTTCTCTTGCTATTTTGTTTTGTTTTGTCATATTAGAAAACTCAAAAATGAGTAACAGGAGATTTCTCAGAAAAGCGTATTTTTATATAGCTTGGTAGAATGCCCTTTGGAGACCCTTGTGGAAAATAATCAAAGATGATTGCAATTAAAAATAAAAATGTCTCCATATCCGTGAAATCTATCACAAAAGGATTATGGAGTGTTGTACCTTAAGAGCATAAGGAAGGCTTTTATAGATGAGTTTCCCAGAGGTGAAAAAAAAGAACTAGAAATAAAATAAATAATCTATAATCAATGTTGTTGCAGTTTTAGTAGATTGTTATCACATACCCATTATCAAATAGTATTCTGACTCAAAAACAGCACATTAAAATTTCTCATGGGCTGGAGAGGTGGCTTATGGGTTAAGATTTGTCTGCAAAGCCTAACAACCCAGGTTCGGTGCCCCAGTACCCATGTAAAGCCAGTGCACAAAGGGGTGCACATATCTGGAGTTCATTTGCAGCAGCTGGAGCCCCGGGCTCACCCATTTGCCCTATCTTTCTTCTCTCTCTCTAACTGCAAATAAATAAATAAAAATATTGTAAAATAAATAAATAAATCAAAAGATTTGTCAGTCAGGGAGTTTTTGGAGTACCTCACTAATAACTCTTCATAAATATACTGGTAGTGAGGCAAAATTAAGCTTGAATTTTTATATTTGCAACTTTAATCCTATTGATTAATATTCCTAACTACTGATGCCTTATTTCAGTTATTTTTAAAGTAAACAGACTTTTAGCAGTTTAATCATTTCCAGTCATTTATCTGTCACTGATACAGATTTTATAAACTTAAGTTTCCTTAAAAATACTTCAAGTGATAGATAGGTCATCATCCACATGGCTCAAAGATGAAGATGCTTGGCTCAGCCACCAGACAGAACTGATGTTCAAAGTAACCCGATTATCTCTACTGTAGATAAATCCTCGCACATCGATAATGTTATTGTGATAGAACACCTGGAAAAAAAAAAAAAACTTAGGTGAGAAAGGTTATTTTTGGCTCACAGTTTTAGAGGCTTCAGCCCGTGGTTAGTGGCTCTATGGCTTTTGGGTCCTTGATGAGACCAAAGGTGGAGTTGGGAAGACATGACACAGGAAAGCGTCTTATGTAAAAATAACCAGGAAGCCAGGAGATGAGGCAAGGTCGAGTGAAGGTTCTGGGAACAGGAGATGCTCTTTGGAGACACGCACCCTCCTTCTTCTCACACACACACCCTTACTGGCTCGTTTCCTATTAGTCCACTTACCTGTGAATTAATCAATGTTTTAATCCATTGATGACGTTAAAGCCATCCTGATCCAATCACATCTAAAAAGCCCATCAACCAGTCCTCAACATATGAACTTTGCAGAATGTGAGGGACACCTAATTTCCAAGCCATGATGACACGCAGACACAATAAGCGGATATGCAAAAACACCATAAAGTGCTCCACAATTTGGCATGTGTAGTGTGATAGAAATATATTTATATTCTGGTATTATTTTTCAGTAACGGCTACTTTGGCAAAATTTATTTATTTCTGAAAAGGCTGTTTTCTAACACACTAATTGACAATACAGAGAATCCTGCTTCTCTCCTTCCCAGTATGATGGAGAGAATGAAATGAGAACTGTATGTGTAGTAATTCAGGCAGGGCCAACAATATACACACATATTCAATAATAGAAATAATTACCTTTGATACTACTTTTTATCAAAATGCAGGCATGTGACATCACATCAGATTATATTTTCCCACCAGTAAGACTGTTCCTCCTGACCAACACACCAGAGTTCCTCAGATAAACATTGACAATATCCTTAGCTTCTTCCTCACCTTAGTGTCAAAAACATTCTATTTTTTTTTTTTTGTCCTTTTTAAATTTTCCTTTGGGCATCAGATTTTAAGAAATACTTTCATCCTATCCCTCTCTTTTCTAAATCACATAGAAAATATTTACATTCATGATTTTCCATGGGAATATTCCCTTCTATGGGACAAGTAGTAAAAATTTAAGGGGAAATAAAAAACACACCCAGTCTTATTTTGCAAAAGAATGCCAGTTCTATAGAAGAAAGTTCTATAGCAACTTCCTCCAAGTGGAAACATTTTATCCTAGAATCCTCCCAAAAAAAAGTAGGTCCTTAGGGAGTGTTCCAAATTGAAACACAGGCTCATTAAACTCAGGAAATAAACAAGGTCCAAGAAGGGAACAAGGTTCAGGATGTAAACAAAGCTCAGGAAGTTCCTGAAACTTGCAAGGTTCACAGGCCCCTCTCAAAGGGCAGAGAAACATTTTTTTAAAAAAACCTGCTGAGAAAGTGAGACATTCTGACTAGGAATGCAACTTCTGTTGACGTCTCACCTACTCTGAGCAGAGAGCTTCCTGGGTTCTTCTGCCCCTGTAAATGACCTTTCCCACACGAGCAGCTGCAAGTGACACCAATAAGCTGAACCTGAGTGGAGTCCTTTCTCTGGCCTGTCATCAGTGCCCTGCCTGAGGTGGATAATATTTGTTCACATCTGTCCAGAAACAGATCACAGGAACTCTCGAAAGCAGTGCGTATCAGGGCCATGCTGTCTGCACCAATACAATGCAATCTTAGGAGTAAACCTTGTTTTTCAGCTGCTGGTTGATAAAATGGTATGTTCAGCCAGGCGTGGTGGTGCACGCCTTTAATCCCAGCACTCGGGAGGCAGAGGTAGGAGGATCACCATGAGTTTGAGGACACCCTGAGACTATATAGTTAATTCCAGGTCAGCCTGGACCAGAGTGAGACCCTACCTAGAAAAACCAAAAAAAAAAAAAAAAAAATGGTATGTTCAAAAGATGGTGAACTGTGTCGTTCATTACTGCTTGGGTGCAATAATACCAAAATGGATTCAAAGGTAAAAGTTGAAAACAAGAACAACTTTTTAAGTGGAATCTTGTGTTAAGTGACTTTTTTTATATCAGAAAAGCTTTTTGTTTGAAGCTTTTGGTCATTTGAATTTGTGAATGATCTAACCACATTCATGTATACTCTTTTGATTTTAGTGATTTCCTACTTAGGATTATAAGAGTATTGTATGTATTTACACAGTTTTCTGTACTTGGTAGATTTTATTTTTACAGTGTTGAGGATCAAACCTACATTTTCACCAATGCTAGGAAACTGTGGTACTGTTGAACTATATGCCAAGCCTCATCTGGTTGGTATATCAAAAGCATAATAGCCAGGCGTGGTGGTGCACACCTTTAATCCCAGCATTCGGGAGACGGAGGTAGGAGGAGCGCTGTGAGTTTGAGGCCACCCTGAGACTACATAGTGAATTCCAGGTCAGCCTGAGCTAGAGTGAGACCTACCTCAACCCCCCCCCCTAAAAAAAGCATAAAAATAGGGGCTGGGGAAGTGACTTAGTGGTTAAGGCACTTGCCTGCAAAGCCAAAGGACCTAGGTTCGATTCCCCAGAACCCATGTAAGCCAGATGCACAAGGTGGCGCATACATCTGGGGTTTGTTTGCAGTGGCTAGGAGCCCTGGCACACCCATTCTCTTTCTATCTGTCTCTCTTTCTCTCTGCTGCTTTCTCTTTCAAATTAATTAAATTTTTTTAAAAGCATTAAAACATGACATTATAGTAGCTGTGCAACAGCAAAAAAAGAAAGAAGGGCTGGCGAGATGGCTTAGCGGTTAAGGCGCCTGCCTCCTAAGCCTAAGAACGCTGGTTCCAATCTCCAGTGGTTCCAATCTCCAGGTCCCACGTTTAGCCAGATGCAAAGTCATGCAAGGGCACAATGCCACACTTGACCACAAGGGGGCGAACACATCTGGATTTCGGTCTCAGCAGCTGAGAGGCTGCTGGTGCACCCATCTCTATCTGTCTTCCTCTCCCTCTCTCTCTGTCTCTCTCCAAAAAAAATAAAGAAAGAAGGAAGGAAGGAAGGGAGAGAGAGAGAGAGAGAGAGAAAGAAGTTAACATTAGAAGCATCTACTGCAAAGCTCCTAAATTCCACACCATTCATTAGGTTGTTGACTACAATGAAGGGCATGAGGTGGGGCGTGTTCAGTATAAAACGTGTTCTCTGCCCTCCAGAAGCGTGGGATCAAATCATAGAGCCAAATGTAAAGAAAAGCAATGGAAAAGAAATACTAGATGGCAGATCATATAATCCAGGTCTACTTCCAGAGGAAGGAGTGACCACTGTGAGGTGGTCAAGTCCGGTCAGTACTAACAAACAGGCAAGGCAGGACTTGGGTAAGTTCCATGGAGGGAAGAAAGGAAGGCGTATAGTCAGGGATGGTTTTGTGGAAGTCCTGACAGTGGAGCACGTGTCTGAGTCCAGGTTGGTTTCCCGGGAAGCTAGGAATAGACCACCCTTGCAGTGGAGAAGACCTTTAATGTATGTCAAAAAAAAAAAAGCTTTTAATTTGAATGCTTTCATTAGAGTTGAGAGGCAGAGCCTCGGGTGCAGCACTGCCCCATATCAGTTATCATGTAGGATCCCGTGAAGAATGTTTAGAATAAAGCCTATTTTATTGTGGCACTCCCCTTTAGATCTTATTCCTAGATGAAATCTCCCGTCAGCTCAGCTTTACATTTGGAGTCCAGATGTAAAGCTGACTCCTCTCCCCGCCGTGCAGTGGTCAGTGAAGCAGCACATTTGCAGCTGCCGTGAAAGGGAGCAGGGGTCAGCAGTGGGAGGATGTTGGCAGCGGTCCAGAGGCCCAGGGACAGCGAGGCCAGTCAGTCTGATTTTCAAGCTCATTGTCACGACTTTGCTGTTGCAACTGCTCCCATCGTGTCTATGCACTCCCAAACGAGGAAGACAGAACACAGCCACGGCTCTCCTTTGTATGAGGAAGCCAAAACGTTTCAGAATTTCCTTGATCTCTAGTCAACAACATCACCATCCCACCACCTTCCTTTGCTACCAGGGAAGTCAGAAAAGCAAATTTTGAGGAATAGAAAAAGAAGGAATGGAAGAGATTAGGATTGGCATGGAAATGGCCAGTCTCCAGGTTGGCTACTGTGAGCACCACGTGAAGAATGCACCAAGAAATTATCTCACAAGACATGGAAGCTTCGTCGTTAACAGCAGGATCACAGGAAAGGACAAGAATGTTCAGAAATTCATGTGAACTTTTTTTTTTTTTTCCAGTTTGAGTGAGTAAAATTTAAAACAAACAAGTTCAGCATTCAGAGAGCCCTTGTGGTATATACTTAAATAGAATCAGTGTCTAAGTGCCAAAGCGTAGAATATCTGACGTGCAAGGTTCCCAAGGTCAGAGAGGATTCCTAAAAAGGGTTTAGTCTCTGCAGTTAGTAGTAAGGCCTGACTGAGCAGAACCCCATGGCTGCCTACATTATTGATGAAGCTAACTGCAGAGATGCAGATGTTGTGCCAAGAGAGGAAATATGAATCATTGTCTCTAATAAGATGGGGATCCTAGGAAACAGTCCACATACCTCATGAGTGAAGCTCAAATTAATCTTGACATGTTTTATAAAAGGTTTGGTTGCTCAACATTTCTCCCCTTCTTTCTTCTTTCCTTCCTTCCTTCCTTCCCTCCCTCCTTCCTTCCTTCCTTCCTTCCTTCCTTCCTTCCTTTTTCCTTCCTTCCTTTTTTCTTTCTTTCTTTCTTTCTTTCTTTCTTTCTTTCTTTCTTTCTTTCTCTTATTTTTAGGCTAGCTGCAGGCAGGCAAGTTAAAAAAAAAACTGATTGTGTAGGAAACAACTTTTCTTTCCTCCAAAGCCAACTGTGCCAGGGCCTATTGAAATACGAGGTGCATCGGATGATAGGAGATTAGTCAAGGCGTTCACCAACGTGCCCTCAGTCCCAGCTTGTTACAGGAAGTGATGAACTGGCGCCATTGGAGACAAGGAGTCGTGACCAATTTATTGCTCCAGTCTCAATGCTGCACATGCATGCAGTTTTATTTATAAAGATAATTTATGTGGCAGTTGGCTTATGGGGTGATCAGAAAGACGTACTGTCTAAAACGACATCATGTCACCCTAGTATATAGACAGAAATTCTCACGTTGATTTACATAGGAAAGCTTCCTAAGAAATATGCTGCAACCATTTCTATCTGCAGATGCTCTATTTGCTTTGAGGAAGAGGAAAAGGGAAACCTGATATTTCTAAAACGTATTAACATTGCCCCTATTCCACTCTTTAGTTTGCTTTTAAAAAAAAAAGTGCTATGAAAATCTTGCATCAATAACTCAATGTGATTTCTTTATTTTTGTTTTTCTGTTTGTTTGTTTGTTTGTTGTTTGTTTGTTTTGTTTTTCAAGGTAGGGTCTTGCTCTAGCCCAGACTGACCTGGAATTCACTCTGTAGTCTCAGGGTGGCCTTGAAATCATGGCGATCCTCCTACCTCTGCCTCCCGAGCGATGGGATTAAAAGCGTGCACCACCACGTCCAGCGTCTTCTTTATTAGAAGCTTTTCTTGGAAAGCTTACTTTTTTTTTTCCAGAGAATGTGGGAAACTCTAAAACAAAAAGCTTTGTGTTCTCTCTCTCTCTCTCTCTCTCCCCCCATCTCCCTCTCCCTCAAAAGCTTCCACTATTGCATGAAGGCATACATGTCACATTCTTACATTTGAACTTGCCTTCGTTATGATCAAAGCACAAACCTCTGGAGCCAAAACAACAGAAAAGCGAAAACCATTGAAGGACTAGGATTCCATAAATGACCTTTCCCCCTTTTGTTTCTATGCGGTTGTGAGATACCCATTGCACACTGACTGGAAATGTTGGGGAATGAGGGGAGCAACGTTGTTCCTGGCAAACACTTAAGGTTCTTCAATCGCTTTAAGGGTTTGTCAGTTCATAATGGATTGGAACATCACATTAATTCCTTCTCTGGCTTCAGCAACAAAGTACCTGACAAAGAAAACTTAAAGAAAGGGCTCCTTTGGGCTCACAGTTTTAGGGGTACATTTCATCATGGCAGGAAAGATGTGGTGGCAGCAGCTTTAGGCAGCTAGTCATATCGCACCTGTAGTCAGGAGGCAGAGAGAGAGAGAGCATGTGAGAGAGAGAGAGAGATGTCCCACTCACAGTTAGGGTGAGTCTTTGCACTTCAATTGACCTTATCTAGAAAATCATTCAGACATGCCCAGAGGTGTGTCTACTGCATCATTCTGGATCCTGTGAGGCTGACAATACCACAAACATACATATGGGATGTGACTTCTGTGGAACTAGTTCAGGACCTCTAGGAAGCAGATGCCATCACTGTGCTAGGCATACAAGAGATTCACTTGGGTGAACATCAGCTGTTGGAATCAAAGGAAGTGGGGGAACCTTCAAACCTTGATGTGGATCTGACACCTGTGACAGAGATTAGGAGCAAGCTCAAAAACTAGAAGAAAATGTTCTGAACAAATCCAAAAGGGCTCTGTCAAAAGTTCTCGCTGGGCATGGTGGATTCTCTTTCTATCTGTCTCTCTTTCTCTCTGCTGCTTTCTCTCTCAAATTAATTAAATTTTTTTAAAAGCATTAAAACATGACATTATAGTAGCTGTGCAACAGCAAAAAAAGAAAGAAGGGCTGGCGAGATGGCTTAGCGGTTAAGGCGCCTGCCTCCGAAGCCTAAGAACGCTGGTTCCAATCTCCAGTGGTTCCAATCTCCAGGTCCCACGTTTAGCCAGATGCAAAGTCATGCAAGGGCACAATGCCACACTTGACCAATAGGGGGCCAACACATCTGGATTTCGGTCTCAGCAGCTGAGAGGCTGCTGGTGCACCCATCTCTATCTGTCTTCCTCTCCCTCTCTCTCTGTCTCTCTCCAAAAAAAATAAAGAAAGAAGGAAGGGAGAGAGAGAGAGAGAAGTTAACATTAGAAGCATCTACTGCAAAGCTCCTAAATTCCACACCATTCATTAGGTTGTTGACTACAATGAAGGGCATGAGGTGGGGCGTGTTCAGTATAAAACGTGTTCTCTGCCCTCCAGAAGCGTGGGATCAAATCACAGAGCCAAATGTAAAGAAAAGCAATGGAAAAGAAATACTAGATGGCAGATCATATAATCCAGGTCTACTTCCAGAGGAAGGAGTGACCACTGTGAGGTGGTCAAGTCCGGTCAGTACTAACAAACAGGAAAGGCAGGACTTGGGTCAGTTCCATGGAGGGAAGAAAGGAAGGCGTATAGTAAGGGAGGGTTTTGTGGAAGTCCTGACAGTGGAGCACGTGTCTGAGTCCATGTTGGTTTCCCGGGAAGCTAGGAATAGACCACCCTTGCAGTGGAGAAGACCTTTAATGTATGTCAAAAAAAAAAAAAGCTTTTAATTTGAATGCTTTCATTAGAGTTGCGAGGCAGAGCCTCGGGTGCAGCACTGCCCCGTATCAGTTATCATGTAGGATCCCGTGAAGAATGTTTAGAATAAAGCCTATTTTATTGTGGCACTCCCCTTTAGATCTTATTCCTAGATGAAATCTCCCGTCAGCTCAGCTTTACATTTGGAGTCCAGATGTAAAGCTGACTCCTCTCCCCCCCGTGCAGTGGTCAGTGAAGCAGCACATTTGCAGCTGCCGTGAAAGGGAGCATGGGTCAGCAGTGGGAGGATGCTGGCAGCGGTCCAGAGGCCCAGGGACAGCGAGGCCAGTCAGTCTGATTTTCAAGCTCATTGTCACGACTTTGCTGTTGCAACTGCTCCCATCGTGTCTATGCACTCCCAAACGAGGAAGACAGAACACAGCCACGGCTCTCCTTTGTATGAGGAAGCCAAAACGTTTCAGAATTTCCTTGCTCTCTAGTCAACAACATCACCATCCCACCACCTTCCTTTGCTACCAGGGAAGTCAGAAAAGCAAATTTTGAGGAATAGAAAAAGAAGGAATGGAAGAGATTAGGATTGGCATGGAAATGGCCAGTCTCCAGGTTGGCTACTGTGAGCACCACGTGAAGAATGCACCAAGAAATTATCTCACAAGACATGGAAGCTTCGTCGTTAACAGCAGGATCACAGGAAAGGACAAGAATGTTCAGAAATTCATGTGAACTTTTTTTTTTTTCCAGTTTGAGTGAGTAAAATTTAAAACAAACAAGTTCAGCATTCAGAGAGCCCTTGTGGTATATACTTAAATAGAATCAGTGTCTAAGTGCCAAAGCGTAGAATATCTGACGTGCAAGGTTCCCAAGGTCAGAGAGGATTCCTAAAAAGGGTTTAGTCTCTGCAGTTAGTAGTGAGGCCTGACTGAGCAGAACCCCATGGCTGCCTACATTATTGATGAAGCTAACTGCAGAGATGCAGATGTTGTGCCAAGAGAGGAAATATGAATCATTGTCTCTAATAAGATGGGGATCCTAGGAAACAGTCCACATACCTCATGAGTGAAGCTCGCAATTAATCTTGACATGTTTTATAAAAGGTTTGGTTGCTCAACATTTCTCCCCTTCTTTCTTCTTTCCTTCCTTTCTTCCTTCCCTCCCTCCTTCCTTCCTTCCTTCCTTCCTTCCTTCCTTCCTTCCTTCCTTTTTCTTTCTTTCTTTCTTTCTTTCTTTCTTTCTTTCTTTCTTTCTTTCTTTCTCTTATTTTTAGGCTAGCTGCAGGCAGGCAAGTTAAAAAAAAAACTGATTGTGTAGGAAACAACTTTTCTTTCCTCCAAAGCCAACTGTGCCAGGGCCTATTGAAATACGAGGTGCATCGGATGATAGGAGATTAGTCAAGGCGTTCACCAACGTGCCCTCAGTCCCAGCTTGTTACAGGAAGTGATGAACTGGCGCCATTGGAGACAAGGAGTCGTGACCAATTTATTGCTCCAGTCTCAATGCTGCACATGCATGCAGTTTTATTTATAAAGATAATTTATGTGGCAGTTGGCTTATGGGGTGATCAGCAAGACATACTGTCTAAAACGACATCATGTCACCCTAGTATATAGACAGAAATTCTCACGTTGATTTACATAGGAAAGCTTCCTAAGAAATATGCTGCAACCATTTCTATCTGCAGATGCTCTATTTGCTTTGAGGAAGAGGAAAAGGGAAACCTGATATTTCTAAAACGTATTAACATTGCCCCCATTCCACTCTTTAGTTTGCTTTTAAAAAAAAGTGCTATGAAAATCTTGCATCAATAACTAAATGTGATTTCTTTATTTTTGTTTTTCTGTTTGTTTGTTTGTTTATTGTTTGTTTGTTTTGTTTTTCAAGGTAGGGTCTTGCTCTAGCCCAGACTGACCTGGAATTCACTCTGTAGTCTCAGGGTGGCCTTGAAATCATGGCGATCCTCCTACCTCTGCCTCCCAAGCGATGGGATTAAAAGCGTGCACCACCACGTCCAGCGTCTTCTTTATTAGAAGCTTTTCTTGGAAAGCTTACTTTTTTTTCCCCAGAGAATGTGGGAAACTCTAAAACAAAAAGCTTTGTGTTCTCTCTCTCTCTCTCTCTCTCTCTCTCTCTCTCTCTCTTTCTCTCCCCCCCATCTCCCTCTCCCTCAAAGGCTTCCACTATTGCATGAAGGCATACATGTCACATTCTTACATTTGAACTTGCCTTCGTTATGATCAAAGCACAAACCTCTGGAGCCAAAACAACAGAAAAGCGAAAACCATTGAAGGACTAGGATTCCATAAATGACCTTTCCCCCTTTTGTTTCTATGCGGTTGTGAGATACCCATTGCACACTGACTGGAAATGTTGGGGAATGAGGGGAGCAACGTTGTTCCTGGCAAACACTTAAGGTTCTTCAATCGCTTTAAGGGTTTGTCAGTTCATAATGGATTGGAACATCACATTAATTCCTTCTCTGGCTTCAGCAACAAAGTACCTGACAAAGAAAACTTAAAGAAAGGGCTCCTTTGGGCTCACAGTTTTAGGGGTACATTTCATCATGGCAGGAAAGATGTGGTGGCAGCAGCTTTAGGCAGCTAGTCATATCGCACCTGTAGTCAGGAGGCAGAGAGAGAGAGAGCATGTGAGAGAGAGAGAGAGATGTCCCACTCACAGTTAGGGTGAGTCTTTGCACTTCAATTGACCTTATCTAGAAAATCATTTAGACATGCCCAGAGGTGTGTCTACTGCATCATTCTGGATCCTGTGAGGCTGACAATACCACAAACATACATATGGGATGTGACTTCTGTGGAACTAGTTCAGGACCTCTAGGAAGCAGATGCCATCACTGTGCTAGGCATACAAGAGATTCACTTGGGTGAACATCAGCTGTTGGAATCAAAGGAAGTGGGGGGAACCTTCAAACCTTGATGTGGATCTGACACCTGTGACAGAGATTAGGGAGCAAGCTCAAAAACTAGAAGAAAATGTTCTGAACAAATCCAAAAGGGCTCTGTCAAAAGTTCTCGCTGGGCATGGTGGCACACACCTTTAATCCCAGCACTCAGGAGTATAGGTAGGAGGATAGCCATGAGTTTGAGTCCACCCTGAGACTACAGAGTGAATCCCAGGTCAGCCTGGGCTAGAGTGAGACCCTACCTCGAAAAACCATTTTTTAAAAGTTCTCATTCAAGGGCTTGAGAGATGGCTCACTTGCCTGCAAAGCCTAAGGATCCTGGTTTGATTTCCTCAGTATCCCCATAAAGCCAGATGCACAAGGTGGCACATGTGTCTAGAGTTCATTTTCAGTGACTAGAGGCCCTGATGCATCCATTTTCTTTCTTTCTTCCTTCCTCTCTTCCTTCCTTCCTTTCTTTGTTTCCTTCCCTCCTTCTTTCCTTTCTTCCTTTCCTCCGTCCCTCCCTCCCTCCCTTCCTTCCTTCCTTCCTTCCTCCCCCTATCTATCTGCCTGTTTCTTTCTCTCACTTTCGCTCAAATAAATGAATAAAGGTTTTTTTTTGTTTTTGTTTTTGTTTTTTTGAGTTCTCATCTAGAGCTCCTGCCTGAGAGGACTCCCGGATCACATATGTGGACTTTCTTCACTTGCCCTCAGTCACCAGCTGGGAAGCATGGGAGGACTAAGGAAGTGTGGACCCTGTGCAAATGACAGTGTGAACGACTGTAGGAAGAAATATGGGTGGCACGTGTTCACAACTGTCACAGTCCAATAGCTTCATTCATAGATATCACTCAAGGGAAAGAAGAATGTTCACATATTGCTTCGTTTAGTCGCCTCCTCCTCTGTCATTACCCACAGCTCTATGAATACATGATGTAGACCTTTCCAGTTTATCTTATTAATTATGAGCAATCGATTTCCATTTCTTGGGCGTGAGGCACTCGCAAGCATAATTTCATCCTTTACTATCTATGGTACATTTCTTACTAGTTCTCAACATGCCCAAATAGGGATTTATGTAGAGTGTCTGTAGCATGCATGTTCCCATGAAGTAGAATTAGAAATACGTCCAACAGGGGCTGGAGGGATGGCTTAGTGGTTAAGGCGTTTGCCTACAAAGCCAAAGGATTCGATTCCCCAGGACCCATGTTAGCCAGCTGCACAAGGGGGCGTATGCATCTGGAGTTCATTGGCAGTGGCTGGAGGCCCTAGTGCACCCATTATCTCTCTCTCTCTTTTTTTTTCTCTCTCTCTCACCCTCTCTCTCTGTCAAATAAATAAATAAAATAAAATAACATAAATAAATAGGTCCAACAAAAAGTAAATAAATATACAGGTGGTGGTATAATTCCTATAGGGTAATTGTACGCAGAAATAAAATTTACTGCTGATACAGATAATAAATACCATGAATGGATCACAAAAAGTATGTCAAACAAAGTGGCACATACATCTTGAGTTCATTGGCAGTGGTAGAACGGCCTCGCAAGTCCATAATCTCTCTGTCTCTGTTTGTCTGCCTCTTTCTGTTTCTCTCAAATAAAAAAGAAACAATAGAAAATCGTCCCTAGGCACCCAAAAGTTTATGCTACTTTGAAAGTTACTTGGTTTTTAGCAGCATCAGTCTGTTCTTCCATTCCTTTTTGTTGATTGGCACGATTATGCACTCTAGTTTATGTACCCCCCAGTAAAATAAAGTAATAACATATTTGCACATGAAACGTTTAATAAGAACCTAATGTGTGCCAGGAAATGCGTTGTTCACTGAAGACAAAGCAATACGTTGTAGGTGTCTTCGCTACTCTCCTGAACTTTAGAACTAGAGCAAAGAGGCAAAGTACAGTGTAATGGGCGTATAAAGAGAGTGTAATGTGAGGGAAACAAGCAATGGGGTCGGAGGACGGACGAGAAGGTGATAGAAGCATCACTCTAGAGGTGGCCCCACTCAATCAGAGACCTTCAAAAGACCAGGATCTACTCAGACAACAAGGACTTGGGTTGTGCAGCAGACATGAGCAAGATTTACAACAGTACCGTAGAGAAAGTGTCAGAGCTGTGTGTTTTGTTTGTTTGTTTGTTTGTTTGTTTGTTTGTTTGTTTGTTTTGAAGAGAATCAGGGCTGAGACTAGCAAATGAATAAAGACTCACAAGAGGCAGGATTGAAATGGCACAGGGTTTTCCTTCAGAAGGGGTTTTGGTTCATTCTAAGTGCCGTGGGGGAGTCATTGTCCTGTGCAAGGAAAGTGATGTGGCTCTATTAACATTTTGATTAATTCACTTTTCCTGCCGAGTGTAAGCTGGCTAGAAAGCAGAAAGAAACCCTGATGAGGACACGTGATCCGGGAGAACTGTTGTGCTTACCCAGGAGATAAATAATGGTGGCCAGATTGAAGTGATGGGGTGGCACTTTTGAGGACAGAGCAGGTTCGCATTTACTTGAAAAGGGTATATGAAGTACTGCTGACTCACTGAGTGGGGCACAGAGTAGGTGATCATGGCATTACTTGGAGATGACTGGGAGAAGAAGGTGGTGAAGTGGCCAAGTTTATACTTTAGACATGTGAAGTTCATGTGTAGAAAAGTGAATTCTGTACCAAGTCTAGAAAAAAAATGCCAGCTCCTTCTATATATCTGCCTCTTTCTGCCTCTCTCAAATAAATCAATAAAAACAAATATTAAAAAAATGTTTCCTAAACCTGGGAAAATGAATTCACCACAAAATGAAGTTAACTAAACTGGGAGTGGTGGTGCACGACTTTAAGTCCAACCCTTGGGAGACAGAGGTAGGAGGATCGCTGTGAGTTTGAGACTACATAGTGAATTTCAGGTCAGCCTGAGCTAAAGTGAGAACCTACCTCGAAAAACGAATAAATAAATAAGTAAATAAAGTTGACTACATTCTTATGATCATCTGATTCTATGACTTTCATTATATTCCCCATAATACGTTTTATTTTCAAGTGAAGTTTTGCGTCACACAGATTAAGCGTAATGCCCAGACCCTAGCACCAGGCTAACTTCCCTGAGCTATTTCCCAGTGAATCTCCAGGGAGCCATGCAGTTTGGAGGAAGAGAGCTTTGTAACACCTGATTAGTCCAAGATCTCATTACGTGCCAGTGCCATTGGCGTTTAAATCAGATTGGAACTCTCTAGAGTTCCGGGTCTAGAGACAGCTCACGGGACATCAGGACATCCGTCAGCTTGACAGACTCCAAACGTTTATCCTGGCTCTGGGATAATGACACTGTGGTGTCTAGGAAGTCCCCAGCTCAGATCCTGTCTCCTATTACACTAATTGACGTGTTCCTGCCTTTTTGTTTTTGCCCATTGAGGGAATTCTCCAAGTCTGGGAAGGAATCAGAGCAGGCTGCAACAACCAATCCAGTCCACAAGTCACAGGTGTGCCTTACTTCAGCACCGGGTACCATGACTCGTTTTATTTATGTATGTATTTATTTATTTATGTGTTTGTTTATTTATTTATTTAACCCACCATTGAAAGCAGAAAGTGCAAGTAAATGGAAAGATACTAAGAGCTTTTTTTTTTTTTTATTTTTTATGGAGAATATATGTGTAAAGGTTTCCGATGTAAATATTTAAGTAGTATATCGAATAGGAAATGTCCTTAGATACGTTCCCATGTGGATTGTAAAGATCACTGGGTACATTGGAGCACTGAACTTTCATGATGGATCTCCTATTTCGTACTGAGTGTTGAGGGAACTAACTGTTCCTTTTGTTTCTACCAAGACAAACACAAGAATGATAGCAATATCTCAGAACTAATGGAGATTTGTGATGTTGTGGCCCAGTGTGAGCTGCGCTACACACATCTCTTTTTCTTTCTCTCTCTCTCTCTCTCTCACACACACACACATACACACTCTAAATATTGTTGGTTTTAATTGTGTGTGTAGTTTGTTGTCTTGGTTGCTTCTTAGCAACCAGTGCCTATATGGTCAAGGATTGCTTCCTAACACACACTGCCTCCAGCATTTCCGCACCCCATCTGTGCTCCTCTCCAGCGCTCTATTGTTCAGAATCAAGTATGTTTTATCTCATCTGTCACTGTCCAGCATCAAACTGATAATATATAGTTACAATGATATACTCATAAGAAGAACTTCATTCGTATATACATGTAAGATGTTTCAATAGAATATTAAAATACACGTGACATATTTAAACATTATACAATTCAACCACAAGTCAAAGTAGAGATGGTATCCATATTGCCAGCATAATTGCCCAAACTTCCATGCGATTTGGCCCAAGATATTTTCCGAGAGAAGATCTTCAGTAATTTTCATGGAAGTTGTTCACCCAGTGTGAGAGAAGAAGCCGTTCAGAATGTATGCTGTGTTTGTGACTCATCAGTAAACAAAGACTTAGGAAAAGCAGTTTGCAAAAAAAAAAAAAAATGTGTATAAAGATGACCAAATGATATGAAGTAGGCAAGCAGCTGCTTAATGCGTGGAATATTATGAAACTATACAAAAAGTAAAAGGATAGGAAAAGTCGGGAGAAAATAGCATTAATCCTACGTAAAGCTGTTGCAGCTGGTTCTTAGGCTCCCCAAGAGCTTTGCAGAACAGATTCAGCCTGGGCCCGGTAAAGAGGTTCAGTGTTTGAGTAAGGGCCAGTTTGCAGGGATGTAGGGCAACTTGTTACAAGAAATCGTGACAAGATCTTGCCAACTCCAAGGATTTATGGAAAAGAAAAAATAAACAGGGAAAATGGTGCTACCTTTTAGGAGACTTGGCACAGCGTTGGACAGAAAGCTTTCCCAGAAGAATGGCCAAGTCTTTGGCCGTGAGCATGGTGTGCCTCGGTGAGGTTGTGTTACTAGAAAGATCATGCCCAGGGGCTGGAGAGATGGCTCTGCGGTGAAGCATTTGCATGTGGAACCTAAGGACCCAGGGACAATTCCCCAGCACCTACATAAAGCCACGTGGACAACGTGCATGCATCGAGAGTTCATTTGCAGAGGCTGGAGGCCCTGGCATGTCTATTTTCTTCTCTCTCTCCTTGAAAATAAGTAAATAAATATTTAAAAAAGAAATCTCACTACCAGTAGTAATACGAGTACTGAAGGTGTGTTTAACTAGTTGAAGATGTAAGTGTAGACTCTGTCCCATCACTCTGGGGACAGTGTTCCCGCAGGCAGCATCAGCCGCCAAGCGCTTCACACTGTTGTATGTGAAGGGATGCTGATGGTGCCAGCACCTTCATGTGTGTGGGGGGAGGGGTGGGGGGGATGGGTGTGTGTGTGGTGTGGATTTAATTTTTGTGCCCGTGGTAGGTGTGAGGAGTTGGAGAAAGGAGTCAAGCAGAGGTTCGTGGGCATGAAAAGGAAGATGAAGAATGATGGACAGCAGCGACCTGGCAGTCGGTAGCAAATGGAACAGAAAAGTTCCAACAGTGAAAAGCCCCAAGCAGTCTGTGCATGGTCGGAGGATCCAGACCACGCACTCCTTTGAGCCAGGCACGGTGGTCCACACCTTTAATCCCAGCACTCAGGAAGCTGAGGTGAAAGGATTGTGAGGTCCAGGCCAACCTGCACTTATAGAGACCCTGTCTTACAATGATAAAATCAACTTGGTAATAAAATCATTCAATTCCCTTGGGAAGACCATAGGGTGTTAATGTTTCCACTTAACTCCTTTCCTCTGACTGCTCCCCACTTCACCAGGCAGTTCCAGCTGAAGCCAGCTTCACTGGACATGGGATCTGAGATGGGCATGTTAATGCTACTTTGGAGAAACCAGCATATTTTTCTTGTTCTATTTTAGACTGATCTTACACACACACACACACACACACACACACACACACACAGAGAGCATAATTAAATAAAATCCTTCATTTGTCTTCTTTTTAACATATCATAATAAATTTTTGAAAATTCTATTTGTTCTCAGAGTCTCACAAAGTCATTTTTGTAGATATTATACAATGTATATTATTTTAAATTAAGAATTGTCCATGTAATTTTTGATGACTTATCACAATTTTTAAGACATATTGAAAGCACAAAGGCAGACCTGGTGACCCAGGACTGGAGTCCCAGCTTCTCAGGAAACTAGGGCAAAAGGAACATAACTTTGAATCCAGGCCAGGCTGGAGAGCAAGTTCAAGAACAGGCTGGGCCATTTTGTAAGGCCATCTTGCAAAATAAGCAAAATCAAGAGCTGTGGGTGTAACGGCTCAATGGCAGAGCGAGGGACTAGTGTGCTGTCACCAGGCTTACTCCCAGCACCGGATAAAAAGATACAATGACAATAAAAAAAATCAAAGTTCACACTCCAACAATCATGAAGATTTCCAAACAGGCTAAGTACATACCTAGATGGCCAAGAGATTTGATGGAAAGAATCTTTTACCTGTTCATGCTAATAAATAAATAATATCTACATACCCATTTACCTCATTTCCATAAGTCATAGACAGAGTGTACTGGGAAATTGACTTGTGAAAATAGCATTGAAGTGCTATGCAGACGGTGGTATAGATCATTTCTTTACTGAGTACGTCCTCCTCGTTATTCACATGTAATATTCCTCCATTTCTCACTACCACCCTTTGACTGGGAGAAAACAGGAAATCTTAAAGCTATCTGGTAGTATATTCACAGTGGCTCAATACGGGCTCTTCAGAGCCTGAATTAGTATGTGTAGCGGACTATGTTTAGAAGTAGTCACGTCTCCTTGAGGAAGAATGAAGCTTCCAGTCCAATAGAAAAGAAGATTAGCTTTTCTCTAACTAATGAAACATGAGCAAGGGGCACTTTTCGTTTCCAGATAGAAACTTTAAAAGCCAGCGTTCCACATGTTGTCCAAGATCTCTCTGCAGTGCCAGTTTTAGCAGTGTTTTAGATTGAAACGAGAAATTCTGTTCTGCGAGCTTGGGTTCCCTTGTGACGTAATGTGGAGCAGAAACATAGCGATTCGGTCATAAGCAAGGAATATGAACAAGAAATGAGCAGTTGTAAGGTGACTGTAACCCGCCGCGTGTGGGAGAGACTGTCGTTGCAAAAGCAGCCAGCTCAGGACTCACCAGCCATGCCACTGCCCTGAGTATGTCTACTCTTCCCTTCACCTTCTTTTCTCCTTTTCAACATGGAAACAACCTGAGTAGATTAAGTCCCTTTAGGAAATGCAGCACAGGACCTAGCATCTAAAGGGTTAAATGCGATGTCAACCTGTGTTATTTATGTTGGTTTATGCTGCTAAGAACGCCACTGGGTAGAGTTACTAAGATTGATGAAGCTTGCAGTTTGATGAGGAGACTCAGACGTGTAAACATCTGTGTCAGTGGAATAAATCTTGCAAGAGGATAAACAGGTGTTTTCGTATGAGAAACATGTTGCCTTCAGCTTGTTATCTGGGAAGGCTTCCTAAAGCATGTGTGAAATAAGAATTAATAGAGGGCTGGAGAGAGGGCTTAGTGGTTAAGGCGCTTGCCTGCAAAGCCCAAGGACCCAGGTTTGATCCCCCAGGACCCACATCAAGCCAGATGCACAAGGTGGTGTATGTGTCCAGAGTGTGTTTGTAATGGTTGGAGACCAGTGGTTAAGGGTCTTGCTTACAAACCCTAATGGCCTGAGTTTGACTTCCTTGTGCCCATGTAAAGCCAGATGCACAAAGTGGCACACATGTCTAGAATTTATTTGCAGTGGCAAGAGGTTCTGGCACACCTATACACTCCCCCTCCTTCCCTCTCTCTCAGATAAATAAACAATTTTTTTAAGTTTAAGTGTAATTGAAACAAATGTAGATTGATTTTTCACAAATATAAAGAATATTTTTTGTTTTAAAATGTGCAAAATATACACAGCCTTGGTGGGTAACCAATAGCTTTCTGTTTGGCTAAGAGATCCGCTCAGTGGAAAGGAACCCATATCTGGAATTGGGAACCAGATCAGAATCCTATGGAGACAAAGATTATGTTCTCCAGTGTCAAGCTCCACTAGTCTTTGGCTCAAAGAGGGGCCACATACATCAAATTCTCCCTAAATTAATAATGCTTATCCCATTTAAACTATGCTGACTTCACTCTCCATTGGAGAATCTGCTCTTCTTTTTCAGAAGGTAGTGAGACCTGAGGAGATTAAAGCATCCCTCGCACTTCAGCGAAGCCACAGCTGAATCCACAGAGGAAGTGGGGAGATGAGCAAGAGTGCTGCTTCCATGGTGATCCTGACAATCAGCACCAGGGTGAAGGAGACAGACCCTGAGGACACTCAACACCTACCAAAGCAGAGATCCAGAGGCTCCTAAGAGCCCATCACTGAAGTAGACTTAAAACTCACAGACCACGGCTCAGGGAATTTTGCAGAAAAGGGAGCAGGAAGATTGTAAGAGCCACGGGTTGAGACATCATGCCCAGAGGCATTCCTTCCCCCAGTAATTGACTTTTGCTCCCACAATGCATAAACCACAACCTCCCAGGGAATACCTGCAACCCCACTGAGGAGCGTCCCCAATGGAATGGGGGCAGGGATGCGGAAAAAGAAGGTACCAACACTTGATGTGTGCATACAAAGCATCTTGTTAAAGAAGAAGAAGAAGAAGCCGGGCGTGGTGGCGCACGCCTTTAATCCCAGCAATGGTAGGAGGATCACTGTGAGTTCCAGGCCACCCTGAGACTACATAGTTAATTCAAGGTCAACCTGGGCTAGAGTGAGACCCTGCCTCAGAAAACCAAAAAAAAAAAGAAAAAAGAAAATTAAAAAAGCAGAAGAAGAAACAAACATTAAAAATTGTGCAAAATGTATCCTTAATAATCTTGAATTTATGATTTATAGCATTTTTATGAATATTATTTTAAGACCCTAAGGCATATCCGCTCTATGGCAGTATAGATGAAGAAACGAACTCCAGGTGACTTTAAGTAACACCATCACACTCAGCCAGCTGTGTCGTCAATGAAATTCTTCCAAGCTCAAGTCTTTGGCCGGTTCCATGGCAGTGAGAAGCGCCTTCCGCATTTCTCCCTAAATGGCAACAAGAGAAGCCAACTGAGCAGTAAAATGTAGCATCATTAGAATTCCACTTTGAATGCTTGTAGGAGGAGGCCAATATATCATTATTTTTTCATTTCATTAAGTTTTTTTTAATGACAAATTTTGACTGCAAATCCTTTTCAGAGTGGAGAGTTCAAATTAAAATGTCAGTTTTGACTCGGTGCAGGTGCTTGACTTTCAACATATTTAAGGAAAATACTTTCATTACAATGAGACGATTGGGTGTTCAAACATGTAAATGTCACGATAGGTTCCATCATTTAGTAAAAAAGATGCCGGGCCTCATTACACAACTCGGTAATGCACGGAAATGTTAGTCACAAACATATACATGCATATGACAACATGTGCATATTTGCATGGATATTGAAAACACTTTCCGCAAGCCCAAGCTCTTTACACTGTAGCCTGCCGGTGGCATCTGCGATAAATAATTCAGTCTGTGGACAAGCAGTCTCCCACAACACCTGACAGTGGTCTCAATTGCGCTTTGCATTCGAATACAGATCTCACTGATAGCCTGCACCACCATCTTGGAGCAGGGGGCTGTAATTTCAGACAGGGTTTCACGATGAGAGCCCAGGCTGGCCTCAGACTGGCAATCTTCCCGTTTCAGAGCCTCCAGCAACAAGTCACTGTGTACATCATCAGTACACCTAGTGTAAGCCTCCGTTATTTCCACATACACATCCTAATTGTCGTATGCTTCTTTTCCTTATAGGGGATAGATGCAAATGAAGATGGTTCACGTCCATCCAGGCTGATCATGTTGAGACAAATGAAACGAAACGTCTACATGTCTCCATCATTGCTCAGAAAAAAAAAAAAATCTCACCGTGTATTAAGTCCCTCACCCTAAGATGGCTGAGCATTTAATGAAGAGCTAATTGGAGTCATAGGAATTTAGCTCACTACCATCTGGGTAGAATCTTACTGGCCAGAGAGCAAACA
The DNA here is from genome assembly GCA_036365145.1 of Orientallactaga sibirica. Taxonomy (NCBI): domain Eukaryota; kingdom Metazoa; phylum Chordata; class Mammalia; order Rodentia; family Dipodidae; genus Orientallactaga; species Orientallactaga sibirica. The sequence goes on along the minus strand of JAEOAD010000054.1, from coordinate 2,767,241 downwards.
TCTCTACTGGTGGAAGAGAAGATACGCCCACTGTGCCCAAGTCCACTGCCTCTTCCTTCTTTCATCCCAACCCCTCAGGGCACCTGCCTTTGTTTCACTCTTCCTAAAGAGGAAAAGGGATTCAGGGATGGAAGGTGTGGGTTGATAGTGATGTCCTGGTCTCGGAAGACATTTCTCTCCTCTCCCATTGCCCTCTCGGCCCTCATTTTACTTCTCTGCTTCTCACAAATGCCAGCAGACCTTTGATTGCACTCCAAGAATGTAGTCATGAGGAAAACTCCAGGAACTCACGCAATTACACACACTGTGTCATTACAGTGTGTGCTGGTTAATCTGGCGTTTCCCTGCAACTCAGGCGGGGCATCTCCCACTCTGAAAGTACTCAACACACACACACACACACACACACACACACACACACACACACATCTGGACCAGTTATAGTCCCCTCCCCCAACACTCAAAATATTAAGAAGGTTTGGCCAATATCTGATTTCTCAAGGGTTTCAGTAGTGGTTAAGGCGGTTGCCTGCGAAGCCAAAGGATCCAGTATCGATTCCCCAGGACCCACATAAGCAAAAGGGGCTCATGTGCCTGGAGTTTGTTTGCAGTGGCTGGAGGCCCTGGCACACCTGATCTCTCTCTCTTTCTCTCTGTCTCCTTTCTATCTTGCTGCTTGCAAATAAATAAATAATTTTTCTAAAAAAGCATATATAATGATATCACACAAAACCAAAATGTGAAATAATATATAATGAAAAGGCAGTTCCCAATCGGAAGAAAATTTGTAGCCATGCATACATTCGAACACACATGTACATGTGTTCATGTGTGTGTATCAGTTCATTGTGTGTGCACATGCATGTACAGGTGTGTGGAGGAAATAAAACAATCTTAGATGTCCTTGCTCACATGCTGTCCACCTTTTTTTTAAATTTATTTTATTTTTTTTAATTTTTTATTTTTGGAGAGAGACACAGAGAGAGACAGAGAGACGGGGGGAGGGGGAGAGAAAGAGATGGGCGCGCCAGCAGTGTCTCAGCTGCTGAGAACGAAATCCAGATGCGTACGCTCCCTTGTGGTCAAGTGCGGCATTGCGCCTTTGCATCACTTTGCATCTGGCTAAACATGGGACCTGGAGATTGGAACCAGCGTCCTTAGGTTTAGGAGGCAGGCGCCTTAACCCCTAAGCCATCTGGCCTGGCGCTAATCATTAAAGCTAGACCAGCTGGCCAGCAAGCCCTAGGGATCCTCTTGTCTCCACCACCCCCCACCCCGCCCCCCAGTGCTGGAAATACAGATGTGCTGCTACATCTGGTTTTTTAACTATGGGTTCTGGGCACTGAACTCAGAGTTCTTGTTCACAAGAAATGTGCCTTACCCACTGTGCTTTCTCCTAACCCATTCAGGTTTTACATCAAAAATTGTTAAGAGAAGGTTTTGTTAGGGAGATGGAAGTCAACGTAAACTATGTGTAGGAAATGTTTCAGAAAATGACATAAGTGGAAATCAATGACTACACAATGGTCAGAACTAAACGTTTAGGATGCTTCTCCCATGGCTCACCTTTCTGCTTTACACACATCTCATACGGAGGGAAATTAAAACTGGCTCTCTTCACCATATGCTGTTGGGACGGAGCATGGAGTGACCTGGCTGGAATCTGGAAGTCAGTCCCCAGACAGTTAGCTTGTTTAGTGCCAGAAGGTACTACATGAGCGACTGGGGACAATGACTGACATGTGTCTAAGCAACTCGTGATGCTCACACAAATGCAATAGTGGCACACAGCCATGGTGGGTTACCAACTGCTCTTGATTTGGGTAACGGATCTGCTCAGTGGAACAGATCCCATACCTGGAACTGGAAAACAAGTCAGAACCATATCCAAAAATGAGCCTGCTCTCCAATATCAAGCTCCCAACAATAGTGGGATATAAGAGGGCCTACACCCATTAAATTCACTCTAAAACAATAATGGTTATCCACGTATCTTGCACTGACCTCACTCTCCATTGGAGAATTTGCTTCTCTTTTTCAGATGGACATAAAGCCTGAGAAGAGAGTCAGCCCATGGCACCTCACCAGGGCACCATCTGAACCCATAGAATAATTGGGGAAATGAGCAAGAGTGCTGCTATCTTGGTGAACCTGGTACCAGCACAGAGGTGAAGGAGATACACACAGAGAACACTCAACTCCTACCAGATCAGAGATCCAGAGACACAGAGAATCCATGACCTCGTCACTGAAATAGACCTAAAATGAACCCAACATGGCTTAGGGATATTCGTGGAAGAGGGGGCGGAAAGATTGTTAGAGCCACAAGTTGGGTCATTATGCACAGAGACATTGCCTCACACCCATAACTGATGGTTACCCCCACAATGCAAGACCCACGATCTCCAAGGGGGAAGGGCAAGGAGAAGGCTAACGATGGTACCATCGTGGCTCTATACATATTACATAGATAACCAATAAAAATAATAATAAACTGGTCCTCTTGGCAACAAGAGCTAGTTTGTCTCTTGCTTCTTTTTAAATCTTTTTATTATTATTTATTTGCAGTCGGAGACAGAGAGAAAGAGAACAAGAGCGAGAGAATGGGTGTGACAGGTCCTCGTGTTCCTGCAAATGAACTCCAGATGTGTGCACTGTTTTGTGCATCTGGCTTTACACGGGTACTGGGGACCCAAACCCAGGCCATCAGGCTTTCAAGAAAGTGCCTTCAACCATTGGGGTCTCTCTCCAGCACCCAGTCTCTGCTTCTTGAGTCCATGCTATCAGTGAGGCCTTTTTCAGCCAAAAAGACTTCAGCAAATGTGACATTATCAAAAGCCAGTATTTGTCTCTTACACACTAAGTCTGGGAAGAGGGAGAGGGCCGATGTTTTCAGCAAAAGCACTCGGCACACAAGTTGTTCAGCTTTTTGCTTTTCTTTTCTTTTCTCAGCTTTTGTTTCCTTATTCAAAATTATGGTCATCTAATTAATCAAATGTCTCCAAACATCACCCAAGTGTGCGTTTTCCCCTTTCAAACTCTCTTAGCCACTGCTATTAGATGAACTTTTCAAATATAATAAAATCAAACACAGCTTTATGTCTCTTTTGATTGCAAATTCAAGCAAATAATCACCATTTGTTCAGTAAATATTTACCAATCGCCCAGTAGGTGCCTACCCCCAATGTCGACGTGGAAATCAAAGCCCTGGCAAAGTGCACAAAATCTTCTTCCCTGCGAATAGTAGGCTAGTGGATTGCTTTTACATACACTAGAGTTCACCAATATCTTGCACATGACTTCACAATTATACCTGAAAATAAATGACAAAATGGTGAGTTAGATCTACTTTAGCTCATTTCCACAAGGAAAGGGAGATCCATCCAGGAGATCAGCTGTATTGTGGTGAAAATAGCTTGTTTTGCTGATTTTTAATGTTTGAACCATAAAAATATTCTATATTGTTAAAAAAATTGAAATCAATCTTCAAAACTGAAAACAAATGATGTTTCAAGTATAACTAAGGCCTGGTATAATCAAACAAGCATAATTCGGAGTGAAACTTTTTGCATGCTGAAGATTAAACAGAAGGCCTTCATAAAGTGGTAAAGTGAGTAATATACCCAGTCTTCAAGGAGATTTAGAACACACACACACACACACACACACATAATGTTGAGAACGTCACTGCATGAACATACATAATCCCATTCATTGGGTTACACTCTGATGTCCCCTGTTCCCATTTCCATGAGGGCCCTACTCAGAAGGGTTACAGGTATTCACTGTGGGGTCACGAATGCACCAATCAGCCTGTGTGAGAGGGAAAATGCCTCAGGATACTCCCTTCATGGAGATGTTTAAGCAGAGTGAATAGACCATATATGCCTAGGGGTGTATACACTAAGAATCAAAAGATCAAGATACGAAAACCAGGGGTATTATTGCAAGAACTAGAACTGGCATTGTTGAACTGAAACTGTGTGTAAAGAGCATACGACAAAACCATTGGTTCATTACATCATAGTGTCAATCAGACATTGCTGGAAGAAAGGATTCCCCAGTATGAAAGGAAACACTGTAGCACTGCATTGAAGTTGCATGTTCAATAGAAATTCTTGAGATGATGTTATCTTAAAGACTAGTGGGTTAGGGATGAAGAGATGGCTTAGTGGTTAAGGCACTTGCCTGTGAAGCCTAAGGACCCAGGTTCTATTCCTCAGGACCCACATAAGCCAGATGCACAAGGTGGCACATGCTCTTGGAGTTCGTTTGCAGTGGCTGGAGGCCCTGCTGTGCCCATTCTGTCTCTCACACACACATAAATAAATAAAAATTTAAATAAAGACTAGTGGGATGGAGAGATTGCTCAGTGGTTAAAGCACTTGCCTACAAATCCTATCAAGCCAGATTCTATTCCCCAGTACCCGTGTAAAGACAGGTGCACAAAGTGGCTCGTGTGTCAGGAGTTCGTTTACAATGGCTGAAAGTCCTGGCATGCCCATTCTCTCTCTCTCTCTCCTAGTACCTTGAGCTGGGAATGGAGACCTAGACATAAATAAACCCCTAAATATGTTATGTAAGCTACCATAAAGTCCCAGAGCCATTACCCACTACCAGTGGGTGTCACTACCATTCACCTGGGTCAGGTTTCCACTTAAAGTCACCAAAGCATTCTGGAGAAATCGGTGATTGCACGAAGCAAGAAATGTACACAGTAATCCTCAAAGATCTTGTCAGACCAGGAAATAAATCATGTTTCACACTCGTCAGAGTCAGGTGAAAAAAAATTCTGGAGCCAAAGTGAGGAGTTTCCCATCTCATCAAACAAAAGCTAGGGGTCTCGAGAGATGGCTTAGCAGTTAAGGCGCTTGCCTGCAAAGCCCAACGACCCATGTTCAACTTTCCGGGTCCCACGTAAGCCAAACTCACAGGTGACGCAAGCATACAAGGTCGCACATGCACACAAGGTGGTATACACATCTGGAGTTCTATTGCACTGTCTGGAGGCCTCGGAATGCCAATTCTCTGACTATATTCCTCTCTCTCTCTCTCTCTCTCTACTCCTCTCTCAAGCTCTCTCTCTCACACACACACACTCACTCTCTCACATAAAAAGGAAACTTGAGTAGGCACGGCACTAAGAGTCCAACAAACAGAAATATCCCAAATGCTTCCATCCAGGAGTTGAAAATAATGCTTAATTAATTAATTAATTAATTAACTGGACTCCAATACAAGATACACAGAAAATTCATGATTTTAAAAATTGATCAAAGGAGAGAATCAAATATTCTTCCTTTCTAATTTAAACTGAATCAATGTTTAAACAGATAATACATGAGAAAAATTGTTTCTTTGTCTAAGTATATCAGCCAATAAGTGAAACTATAAAATATCAAAAAAAATAAAATATCACCATTTTAAAATTTGCAGTCAATTCATCACTCTGTGTGTTGGGCTATCTTCTCAATAAGAGAGAAAGTAGATATGAGGAGCTTCATAATGGAAGAATATGGCACACAATCTAGGAAATGGTCTTTCACAAACAAGTCCATAGCACTGGAGTGACTGCTCAGTGGTTAAAGGCACTTGCATGCAAAGCTTGAAGTCCTGTGTTCGATTCCCCAGTACTCACATAAAGCTAGATAGACAAAGTAGCGTATGAGTCTGGAGTTTGCTTTCATTGCCAGGAGACCCTGGCACACCCTTTTCTCTCTCTCTCTCTCTCTCTCAAATAAATAAATAAAAATATTTTTAAGAAGCAAAAAACTGGGCTGGAAAGATGGCTTAGTGGTTAAGCGCTTGCCTGTGAGGCCTAAGGACCCAAGTTCAAGGCTCGATTCCCCAGTACCCACATAAGCCAGAAGCACAAGGAGGTGCATGCATCTGGAGTTCATTTGCATTGGCCAGAGGCCATGGCACACCCCTTCTCTCTCTATCTACCTGCCTCTTTCTCTCTCTGTCTTTTGCTCTCAAATAAATAAATAGACAAACAAAAATTTTTAATTTTTAAAAGAGCAAAATCAAACTCTGTACTAGGATTTTTAATTATAATTAGTCCTCTAGTTCCAACAATGTATGAGAGACTAGAAAATGTGTTGAATGTCACAACAGGGAGGCATTAGGCAAAATCTGAACAGAAGTAGAACAATGTGACTTTCTGAATAAATCTACAAGAGGGAGGGACAGAAGTACAAGGGCAGGAAACGGGAGAGGGTCCCAGAATCACACATCAAGAGTTATTCCAACAAGTATTTTTGTGGATCCTGTCACATCCTTCTGCAAACAATGCATTCGGGGGGGAGGGTACTCTTGCACACATGCCCATATATATCTGTGAGGCAGCAAACTGCTGAAACACTAGTACTCCATGTTATTTTTAAAATAATGTTTTCATAAAGGCTTTATAATGGGTATTGGGACATTTTTTAAATCCTTTCTTAGAGACACATACTGAAATATCATGAGTGAAGTGATAGAAGGTGGGAGCTTTACTTCAAAGTAGTAGGAAGGGGCTAGAACGATGGCTTAGCGGTTAAGGCGCTTGCCTGCAAAGCCAGTGGACCCAGGTTCGACTCCCCAGGATCCACATAAGCCAGATACACAAGGGAGTGCATGCATCTGGAGTTTCTTTGCAGTGGCTGGAGGCCCTGGAACGCCCATTCTCTCTTTTTCTCTCTCTCTCTCTTTACCTGCTTATTTCTGTATCTCTCTCTCTCTCAAATTAATTAATTAATTAATTAATTAATTAATTAAAATATTAGAAAAGAAAACAAAGTAATAGGAAGGGTGGGGCTTGGTGGCCCTTGTGTAAACATTGGCTATGAGCACTATAGCACCGTGAATGTAGTCTCTGCACTGTTCAGCCTCCTTCCTGTTCCTATAAGAAAATATTCTTTCTATACTATTTTTTATTTTTATTTATTTGACAGAGAAAAAGGGGAAGATAGAGAGAGGGAGAGAGAGAGAGGGAGAGAATGGGCATGCCAGGGCCTCTAGCCACTGCAAACAAATTCCAGATGCAGGCGCCACCCTGTGCATCTGGATAACATGGGTCTTGGGGAATCGAACCTGGGTCCTTTGGCTTTGCAGGCAAATGCCTTAACTGCTAAACCATCCGTCCAGCCCAGAAAATATTCTTAAGTATGTATCAGTGACCTGAAGCTCAGATACTTAAGAAAGTAAAGGAATGGAGGAGGAATGGAGGGACGAAAGAGGGAAAAGAGGAAAGAAGAGAGAAGGGGAGAAGCAAACAGGGAAAAAGAAAGCAAGCTGAAAGTGACATCTGGTCCAAGACCTGTTTGTCCTCTGTGCACCGGCAGCTACAGTCTGTCCACTCCTCAGCTGACTTGGTGCTTCTAAGCTGTTCTGTCAGAATTAACTGAGTTTCAAGTTAAGCATGCTCACTCCTGGGCTGCAGTCCTCAGCCACCCCCGCCCCCCCCCCAAAAAAAAATCTCTAGGTTTGCATGAGGTTCTGGAGGCCTAGGAAAGGGTACAGTACGGGGATCTATAAACCAATGAAAATGTGTTGAATGTCACAACAGGGAGGCATTAGGCAAAATCTGAACAGAAGTAGAACAATGTGACTTTCTGAATAAATCTACAAGAGGGAGGGACAGAAGTACAAGGGCAGGAACGGGAGAGGGTCCCAGAATCACACATCAAGAGTTATTCCAACAAGTATTTTTGTGGATCCTGTCACATCCTTCTGCAAACAATGCATTCGGGGGGGAGGGTACCCTTGCACACATGCCCATATATATCTGTGAGGCAGCAAACTGCTGAAACACTAGTACTCCATGTTATTTTTAAAATAATGTTTTCATAAAGGCTTTATAATGGGTATTGGGACATTTTTTAAATCCTTTCTTAGAGACACATACTGAAATATCATGAGTGAAGTGATAGAAGGTGGGAGCTTTACTTCAAAGTAGTAGGAAGGGGCTAGAACGATGGCTTAGTGGTTAAGGCGCTTGCCTGCAAAGCCAGTGGACCCAGGTTCGACTCCCCAGGATCCACATAAGCCAGATACACAAGGGAGTGCATGCATCTGGAGTTTCTTTGCAGTGGCTGGAGGCCCTGGAACGCCCATTCTCTCTCTTTCTCTCTCTCTCTCTTTACCTGCTTATTTCTGTATCTCTCTCTCTCTCTAATTAATTAATTAATTAATTAATTAATTAAAATATTAGAAAAGAAAACAAAGTAATAGGAAGGGTGGGGCTTGGTGGCCCTTGTGTAAACATTGGCTATGAGCACTATAGCACCGTGAATGTAGTCTCTGCACTGTTCAGCCTCCTTCCTGTTCCTATAAGAAAATATTCTTTCTATACTATTTTTTATTTTTATTTATTTGACAGAGAAAAAGGGGAAGATAGAAAGAGAGAGGGAGAGAGAGAGAGGGAGAGAATGGGCATGCCAGGGCCTCTAGCCACTGCAAACAAATTCCAGATGCAGGCGCCACCCTGTGCATCTGGATAATATGGGTCTTGGGGAATCGAACCTGGGTCCTTTGGCTTTGCAGGCAAATGCCTTAACTGCTAAACCATCCGTCCAGCCCAGAAAATATTCTTAAGTATGTATCAGTGACCTGAAGCTCAGATACTTAAGAAAGTAAAGGAATGGAGGAGGAATGGAGGGACGAAAGAGGGAAAAGAGGAAAGAAGAGAGAAGGGGAGAAGCAAACAGGGAAAAAAGAAAGCAAGCTGAAAGTGACATCTGGTCCAAGACCTTTTTGTCCTCTGTGCACCGGCAGCTACAGTCTGTCCACTCCTCAGCTGACTTGGTGCTTCTAAGCTGTTCTGTCAGAATTAACTGAGTTTCAAGTTAAGCATGCTCACTCCTGGGCTGCAGTCCTCAGCCACCCCCGCCCCCCCCCAAAAAAAAAATCTCTAGGTTTGCATGAGGTTCTGGAGAGGCCTAGGAAAGGGTACAGTACGGTGATCTATAAACCAATGATGAAAAGTACCTCAATATGGCTTAATGGTCAAGCGCTTGCCTGTGAAACCTAAAGACCCAGGTTCTACTTCCCAGAACCCATGTAAACCAGATGCACTAGCTCGCGCATGCAGCTGGAGTTTGTTTACAGGCACACCCATTCTATTTCCCTCTCTCTCATAAATAAATTAATAAATAAAATATTTTGTAACATATAAAATTAAATTTTAGAAAATTCCTTGACAATACGAGACAACAAATCTGCTGCTCTGTGTGCAGAGCCCCGGGTCCATCGTCTCTGTTATCTTTACCCAAATCATACTGCCTCTGAACTCAGTTCAGAAGCAGCCCATCCTGAAGGTGAATCCCTCAGCAAACATGATTCCTCCTTCCTGTGAACTCCCTATCTTCCCTTCACACAAATTTATATCTGTTCCTGCCGGATGCCACAGCAACTTTGACAGGAAGCTGCTATAGGCCAAAGGGCCTTTCTGTAAAAAAAATGTATCTTTGCAATTTAGACACTGAAAAGGCACACCCGAAATCAATAAATCAATGAAAATATAAGAGCCAATGGTGTCTAGAATGTTTGCCCATTAGGGCACTTCCCTGAAGGGCTGGTTCACATAAGCGCATTCCCCCTCCATCCGCTGGGGAGCCTCTCTCTCAGAAAAGGGGTTCGGGAGGACAAGTCTCTATCATAAATGCCTATCAGCATTTAAGAATCAGCTAAATTGCCTATAAAACCCTCGTGCTTTCTAAATCAAAATGATTTGAAAATCATTTTATTAAACTAAAGAAATTATTTTGAAGGAAAAAAATATATTCTAAAGTAGCATTTTGATATGTTACAACTCTACTCAAAAGCGTTGAAGAATCCTAAGAGGCTATGTTTTATGAAATTGTAAGTAAATATGCCTTGATAAATGTACTTCAATTTTATCAGGCTTCTAAAGAAAAGTGATGTATTTTTTTATAAAGACCTTTACTTTGGATTCCTAAAGAGAGGGGAAAAAAAAAAAACACCTTTAAACTTTGAATGGGAGGTTTATCATTTCATTAATTGCTGGCACTCATGAAGTACTTATTAGGGGCCAGGTGCTATTCAGCAGTTTTATGGACCTTTCACTGAGTGTTCCTGGCTGGTTAGGGTTTATGAAGGGCCACAGTGAGACCCAAGGTCACCTAACTAACAGAAATGAGACTTTAGCAACCCCCTCCCTCTCTCCCCTGTGGTTGATTTGCTCTTTCTACAGCTCCTTGCTTTCTATGTTTTGGGAGTGAAAAGAAACTGGCTGAGAAGGAGGCAGGAGCAAGCAGGGAAGATGGGTCAGAGATGAGCTGTGGGATGAGCAGAGCTGTATTTGTTAGACCGATCTCAGCCCACATCCTACAGCCTTCCGGGAGTGAGCTCTCTGCTGGTCAGCTTCCTCCTAGGCAGCGCAGCCATATGCAGTACTGAGCAGAGCAGTTCTTAGGGTGGTCTGAGAGATGTCTGTGACACGATGCGCTGGATATTCCTCACGACTGCGTCATCACCGCATCCGGTGATATGCACCAAACCATTTGTCTCAAAGCCCTATACAGAAAGAGAGTAAGGGCTGGAGACACGCTTGTCTGCGAAGCCTAATGACCAGGGTTCGATTCCCTAGTTACCCAGGTAAAGCCAGATGCACAAAGTGATGCATGAATCTGGAGTTTGTTTGCAGTGGCTAGAGGCCCTGGTTTGTATTCTCTCTCTTTCTCTCTCTCTCTCTCATTGCAAATAACTAAATAAATAATAAATAAAATATATAGACTGTGTAATAAACAAAATGCCGCATGCCTCCTCCAATCCCATGCCCATGAGTTAAGCAGCTATATCTTGTCCCCATCTGTCACTCAGACAGAATGTTCCACTCTGTGCCCAGAAAGGGTCAACAGAATGTGCCTGTCATGATTAGCCTCTCTAACAGCATTTCCACAGCCTGCTTGGTTTCACATAGGGATAATGAGGGTCATTATTTTTTTTTCCTAGTGCAAAGCTACCTTCCTAAGGCCTGGCGGGAGGGAGTGAATGGTTCTGAGACCTGAGCTAGTGCTGTGGTGCTCAGCGGGCCATTCCTCTGTCTCCTTTCCCTCCCTAACTTGATTTTCTCCCTCGAAGTATATTTGGGTATTTACCTCTTGGGATATCCAAAGTTGTAAAAAAAAAAAAAAAAAATCCTTTCTGAAATCCTTCCGTGTCATTCACCCCAGAGGGACAGGTGGGAATTGATGACCCGGTGGTCTTCAAATTCTTCCCATTTCAAAAGGGCGTGGACTTGGAGACACTAAATCAGTCACTCGAGGTGCTGAGAGAAAGGCAACTTCGCTGGTAATGGTATTTTTTCATTAACCGAGAACCACCACAAATATTCTGACAAAAACAAACAAACAAAAAGCTGATGTTGTTTGTTAGAGAGCGTTAACTCACATAAACAATGTACAGCACGTGATGTCCCCTTTCCTCATGAACCCTCAGGAACAAGATGTTTCATCAGCATTCTCTTGGTTGTGAATCCATGAAAAAGTTACACCATGAAGTGTCCATTCATGAGTGAGAAAGAACTTTACAGATACTTGACACGGATCCAGACGTGCACACCAATGAGTGTTCTTTCCCCCAGCAAAGCCTGCAGTTCTCCTACCTCAGAATGGCTAAAACTCTTCCTTTCGTGGCAAATCTTTTACATACTGATTTATGGATACACTTTCATTCTGCTTTTTTTTTTTTTCATTTACTTAGAGTCAGGAATGAAGAGCCTTCCTTTTTAACGTAGCCCAAACATTTCTTAAAACTTAAAGCCATTTACATGTGTTTTTTTTTTTTTTTGCAAAAGACCCATTCAGATGTTTACACACTTAATAATACAGCTATGATGCAGCTATTTTTACATAAATACAAAATATATGTGATGTAAATTCAATATAAAATGAACAACCGTGTTGTGGAGCCAGCCCTAAAATAGAATTTTTATTGTTGAAAACTTCTTGAGAGCTCTCTGCATTTATGGGATTAAGCTGCTATGAAGTTTATCTATCCCTGAAATTATTTTGTTAGGCTCTTTAACTATGTAAATATTTTTTACTGTTGGAATTAAAACCCTGAACCTATCATTTTTATTCTTATAAATCTTGGGTATTAAAAAAAAAAAAACCTGTATACCAAAGAAAGGAAACAAGTTTTTTTTTGTTATTGTTTTTGTTTTTTCCTAAGCGAAGGAGTTCTTTACAATCAAAAGCAATGAAGTCATGAGGTAATTCCATATTTTCTAAAATTTATATTTTCCCTGTTAGAATTATGCATGAGGGAAAAAAAATATGTGGAAATGTGCAAGGCCAGGTTGGCCACGCCTCCAGTTCCAGGGAGTGAGTGAGCTTGCTTCTTGCTTCTGTACAATGGCCTCTGAGCAACATTAGCATAATCCTGAATTATTAGGAAAATGAGAGGTCAGATTTACTTCCCAGGAAGAGCTCAACCTATCTGAATCAGGCCTGAGAGGTCGGGGGCATTCCAGATGTGAACCTGGTGGTAGGTGTAAAGTGCACCCCACGGAGAGAATGTGAACAGTAAGGAAAAAGACAAATTACCCAGAGCTATTACTGTCATTAGTCCCATCGCCTGGGAAGCCCTCCCAGGGCATTTTTCAGGGCAGTGTGTGGAGCAGGCCTGGGACTTATCACGTCTTGTAGGGGGTCGTCTTCTGCCAAGCACAGTCACATAGCTTGACATTTCAGTTAAAAGGAAAAAAATCTAGGCCCTTATTCTCTATGCAGGCTTCTGTTTCCCAGCTCCACGGCCAGTAGCTAAAATAACAAGAGACTGCCCACTGGAGCCGCATGCCATTATCTGACGGCAAGATTGCTAGCCTGTGCAGGGGCACGGCTCTTTCACAGAGCCAGTGTGAGGCAGGGACAGGGAGCCACTGCTACCACGTTGTTCCAAAAGCCCTTTGAAGGTTGTGTCACTTACCTTTTGAATATTTTGCCACAATTAAGAGGCTATAGCTCCACCCCACAAGAAACATGATAAAATAAGAAAGCATGCTTGTTAATGTGGAGCACAACATTGCATTCAGACTGTGCTATGGAAGGAAAAGCTTAAGGGACAGCAGATGTAGGGAGGCAGTTTTCCTAAGAGGTCTTTCATTCTGAAAATATGTTATCATAGGATATTAAACAAGACAGAGCATATAAACACACACATATATATATGTGTACACACATGTATGTGACATATATACATGTATATGGAAACACAAACCTGTGTATGTAGGGATCCGTCTTTGGCAATTAATGTGAGAAAATATCATAGCACGTGTGAGGTGCTATGATTTTTAAAATTTGTCTTTTATTCGCTAAAATTCCATTAATGCTGCGTATGTTCTTCAGCTAAAGAAAGTCACAAAAATATATGCATACAGTGCTTGAGGGATGGTTTAGCAGTTAAGGTGCTTGCTTGCAAAGCCTAATGACCTGGGTTTGATTCCCCAATACCCACATAAAGCCATTTGTGCATCTGGAGTTTGTTTGCTGTGACAAGAAGGCCCCGCTGTGCCCATTTTCTCTCTCCTCTCTCTTTATCTCTGCAAATAAATAAATAAATAATTTCAAAAAATATGTATGTGTGCAAACATTCTCACAATGAAAATAGCAACAAGAGATTGAAAAATAAATGTAAAAATATAAAGCATGAAGCATGGGGAGAGAAAGAAGGGAAAAGAAACAAGAAAAACAACTTTGGTTTGGAAAATTGGCATAATGAAACAGAGTGTTTGTATGCTAACAAAACTTGGGGGACAGGGAGAGAGCTGGTGTCAAGGATGTACTTGGGTGAGCAATGAGAGAACCCGAAGTCCTCTGCTCTGGTCTTTGCACACAGAGCACGAATACCACAGATACTCCACACCAACAAAATCGATTTCATTAAAAATAACAGCAAACTATATGTGTGTATATGTATGTGTATATGTAATGCCTTCCATATCCAAGGAAAAAAATTAAAATAAAATTCAATATACAGCTCAATAAGAAAACAACAACAAGAAGAAAGTGGGAACAAGAACGTTAGCCACCCATGTCCGTAGTGAATTGAGTAGCAGGTTATACATCTAAGTGTTTCTCATGCAGGTAGAGACCACGTGGCTCAGAGACGCCATCAGCAAACCCACGGTGAAGGCAAAGTGTTCCTGTCCAAGACTGCCCCACCCCGGGAGCTTACCCCCTAAGTTACAGGGCTCTTCAGCCCACTTGCTTCTTCTGTTTTCCTCTTCTGTTAAGTTCCAGCCTCCATTCCGAAATGTCCCTCTTTCCTGCTGCTTCTCCTCCTGTCAGCAGTTCTGGCATGGATTTATATCCAATGAACAAGTGTGCGAGTGACCGCTGTGCGTTAGGCCGGTGCTGGCCTTGGGAAGAAGAAAAGAGGGGCACGGCTCTGTGGTGAAAGACGCTTGCTTGTGAAGCTTGCTCTCCTGAGTTTAGTTCTCAAGTCACCCTCATAAGCCAGGTGGAAAAAGTGGCCCAAGCATCCAGCTTTCCTGTGCAGTGACAAGATACCCTGGTGTGTGTGTGTGTGCATGCACATACACACACACACACACACACACACACACGCAAGTGTGCGTACAATAAGGACATACAGTCTGCTACAAGAAGAGGTGACTAGGCCCTGGGTGATCAGCCTACTGGAGGTAAGGCTTCTCAACTGAGAGATGCCTTACCTATTATTATGGGGTATAAGAGCGTGGGGATAATACCAGTAGAGTGTCAAAGGGGGTGGGGGGATACAACGTGCTCCTCCAGACACAAAATGGCCTGGATATCCAAGACCTCACAGTGCCTGACACTACCTACACAAGACCATCATATTAGGCAGAAAAGATCATGACATCAAACTGAAAAGAGAGACTGACTGAGAGGGGGAGGGGATATGATGGAGAGTGAAGTTTCAAAGGGGAAAGTGGGGGGAGGGAGGGAGGGAAGTACCATGGGATATTGTCTACAATTAAAGAAGTTGTCAATAAAAATAAATAAATAAAATAAAATAATAATAATAATAATAATAAAACAGACAAACCAAACATCTTGCATTCTAGAAACTGAAACCAACCCCCATCCAAAAGGAACCATACCGATCTTGGATCTTGGGTGCAGCTAGCACAGTCTCTGCTTTGAAGTCCTAGAGGATTCTCTTCTCCAGGAAATTATGGTTCAAGGTCTCAAAAAAAAAAAAAAGCCGGGCATGATGGTGCACGCCTTTAATCCCAGCACTCAGGAGGCAGAGGTTGGAGGATCACCTTACCGTGAGACTACAGAGTGAATTCCAGGTCAGCCTGGGCCAGAGTGAGACCTACCTCTAATAACCAAAAAAAAAAAAAAAAAAAGACCATTAAAAGGTCTTAGGTTTTCCTTAATGGCATGTGAGGAAATAAAATGGCTTTGGGAGCTGGGGAAATGTCTTAGCTGTTAAGGCATTTGCCTGTGAAGCCCTAAGGACTCGAGTTCGATTCCCCAGGACCCACGTAAGCCAGATGCACAAGAGACAAGAGGGCGCATGTGTCTGGAGTTCGTTTGCAGTGGCTGGAGGTTCTGCCATGTGCCCATTCTGTCTCCCTCTCATTCTCTCTCTCTCTCTCTCCCTCTCTCTCTCTCTTAAATAAATAAATAAATAAATAAATCAATAAATAAAGTAATTAACTAATTAATTAAAGATGGCTTTGGGACCAAGTATCTGTGAGGCATGCTGTAGGCCAGTCCCTCTTCTGTAACACGGCGTTTACCTGTTTACATGTGTGTTGATAAGGACACACGATGCAGCACCTACCTGCTCGGCAGCTGGCATGTGGCAGGGCACGTCAGCGACACGAGCAGGCGTAGCGAAGTTCAGAAGGAGGCAGAATGCCCACACTTCTCATTCTGCGATGAGGCAGAAAGAGCTACAATGAGTGCCAATCCGATGATTTAACCGTCACCAAAAATTCAACTTCGCAAGGCAAGTGATGTGGAAGACAAAAACGTCTTCCCCTGACTTTGTTGTCAACTGTGGGTACCTTGCTTTTTTTTTTTTTAATTGTGTGGTGGTTTGATTCCGGTGTCCCCCATACACTTAGGTGTTCTGCTAGGTTCCCATCTGATGGAGATTTGGGAATTAACACCTCTTGGAGGTAGTGTAGTCTTGGGAACAGGCTGATAGGTATTATAGCCAGTGTCCCCTTGCCAGTGTTTGGCCCACTTTCTTACTGCTATTGACCACCTTATGTTGGCCAGGAGGTGATGTCCACTCTCTGCTCATGCCACCGTTTCCCCCTGCCAAATGGAGCTTCCCCTTGAGTCTGTAAGCCAAAATAAACCGTTTTCCCAAAAGCTGCTCTTGGTCGGGTGATTTCTGCCAGCAATGGGAACCTGACTGTGACAAGTTGCTTCTTTGATTGGGGTCATCTTACAATGTAGTCCATGATGGCCTCCAATACTCCATCTCCCACTTCAGCCTCCCCCAGTGAAAGCATCTCTCGTATATGCTACCATGCTCAACTCATTTATGTTTGATAATTTTATGAGAGTTGGGGCTGATTCCTCAGATCTAAAGATCATTTGCCACACAAATATGAGGATCTGAGTTCAATCCCCATCACTCACAGGAAAAAAAATAAAATAAAAACCTGGGCATGACTGTGCAAGCCTGAAAGTCCAGTCTTGCAGGGATAGAAACAGGAGAATCACCAGGGGCTTGCTAGCCAGCCACTTTGACCAAACATCAGCTCCAGGTTCAGGGAGTGACTCTGGATTAGGAAACAATGTGCACAAATGATAAGAGAGGGCACGCACGTGGTGTTTTCTTCTGGCCTCTGGGTATGTGCACATGCTCAGGGCAAGAGCACCTGCCTTGCAAAGCACACACTGCACACGCATACACCAGAGAAAAGATGTGCTTTGTGGATCAACGGCTGCTTCAAAACAGAAGCTTTGGCTGACTCATGATAAGAACCTGGGGAGAGTACAGGACATTTCTGGTAGAATGTCTTCCAGAAGCTTTCCTCTGTGGCTTGTCTTCAAGCCTCTTCCTCTGCCCCTCTGGCTTATCAATGTTTGCCATAGAGCTAAGCAGCTTAATAGCAAGACATCCATCTGGGGACCCTTGTAGGGTGGCTGACATTCACAAAATTATCTGGGTCTGTTTTTTCTGAAATGACTAACTGAACCCAGCACTTTGCACAAGATGTTGCTGTGCATTTTTTCTCAAGCAATAGCCCATGACGAGAACGGCCACCCAGAGTCGTGTGTGCTTAGGAAGAAAATGATTCTTTTCAATTGTCAATTATAATAATTTTTTCCTCATTTAGTTAGTACAGTTTTTTCTCTCTGTGTCTGGAAAAAAAATCAGTGTTCTGAAAACAAATCGGTTTTGGGGTTTTGTGACTTTTCTTCTGAATGGTTAATCAACACTTCTTGGAAAAAAGATAACCATAAATTCTATTAAGTGACATCCAGTGAGCCCAGTGCTTAGAACAAACTCCTGTTTGGACTATTATATACTTTCTGTATGAGATCTAAGAAATTGTGTGGCATGACTACAACTAGTAGTTCATTCAGAAAAAAGAGTTATATTTGGAAGTATGATATATAGATATATCTAGATCACAGAAGCAATGGGGGAATAAAACTATGTGCAAGTAGGAGGTGCCTTCGTTTAATAAATCTGTGTACTTGAATTAGAACTCAGAGAAAAAGATGGAGTCCGTATCACTCTGAACAGAAATGGCACTTTATAGCACCACAATCAATTTTTGTCTTCTTTTTCAAGGGAGGGTCTTGCTCTAGCCCAGGTTGACCTAGAATTTGCTATGTAATCTCAGGGTAGCCTCAAACTCACAGCAACTCTCTTATGTGTGTCTCCCGAGTGCTGGGATTCAAGGCATGAGCCACACCTGGCCCAAACTTTTCTTTTTTTAAGAAGCAAGTGCTGGCTACCACACTCTGACTTCATTTGCATTGTCTCATCACACTTTTCTGGCCATTTACCTATTCATCAGATTCATTTTTCTTACTGTGGCCTTAATGCTGACCCCTAGAGTCATAAACTCATCCTCCTGTCTTCAGATATACCCTCAACTAAAGACCTCCTTCAGTAACCAGAAAGCGTTGGGCACAAGCAAGTAACCTTTGAAAATTATTTTAAACCAGTTCCCTCCATCCAAGCATTCCTGTACAAGCTACTAGATTAAGACTTCATTTCTCCTCATGGGCTTGCCTCGTAGGCGTGCCCATCATAGTGACACCCTGCCATCTTGCACATTTCGAATGAAGAGAACGTATTAAGTTCTCATCGGCATCCTTTCCAGAAGGGGAAAATGATGTCAGGTAGTGTCACTGATTTCCTCATACATGGGCACCTCTATGTTGCGAAACATTATATAGCACCCAATGGCCCAGTATTTTCAGACAGGTACCAGCAGAACGATGTGTCACATTACAACTGTAGAAGGACTTTGTTTCATGTCACCTGGTTCTAAGGTTCAACTAACACTTTTTTTTTTTAATTTCATGTGCTATTTATAAACCTGCTACTTAATTTTCGAAGCCTTTTTGGTGAACTTTAAAATATAGTAACATGCAGAACCAGATACATTACCTTTTGATGAAACATCACATATTTGAAAGCCGGTGTCAACAAAACCAAGCAAATTGCTAGCCTCTTAAACAGTTTTACAACACGCCTCCCCCCTAGATTTTTGACTAGACTCTTGTAATTATTGGATAATTACCTCTCCATACTTACTTTCTTTTGACAGTTTAGTTCTAGCCTCTGGGAGTTTAACATTGAATTGGCTTGTCTACTTTGATTGTAGATTCTTGACACTTCTTGAATTTGGCCAAGCCAGAAGCCAAGGGAGTTTTGAAATGCTTGTATATAGTTAGGTTAGCTCTGTACTCCACAGGCCGTGCAAGACAATGGAAGCGGCAGCTCCTCGGGTCCACTCCTTACATAAGCCGAGAACTGGACTCAGAGAGTCTTTTGCTTATCACACTGGAGACGCATAGAATCACTACACTCAATAAATGTCCAATAACAATGGTGAAGAGTTGGATGAACTATATTTAAAATATTTCCTCCCTAATTCCCCTTCTAAATCTGGCTTCCATCTTTGCCTCTTTATGGGATCCAATGACCTCCATTCAGCCAAGTTCAAAGGCATTTTCTCTGTCCTTATCTTCCTTGATCTTTCTGATGTGTGGGGCACAGCTTTTCATACCTGCCCCTTTGAAGGCTTCTGGCTTCGGTTCCTCAGACATTTCTATTGTCTTTTAGTTTTCCTCATCACCACCCTAACCCTCTTCGCTTATTTCTCACATTCAGGTCTTTCTTTTCTCCTTACATCTTTCTAGTCACTTTTCTTCTAACAGATCTTTGATGAAATTCTATATTACTTGTGTCTCCCTACTTTTCCTACTCTTTTCTTTTCTGTGTTATGTACATGAATAACATACAGATAGATCTCTAACACCAACCCATTTATTTATGCACAGCCTACATGCATGGGGGGAAATTTAAAATTAGTTTTAGTGTAATGTATCCGCACACACTCCACTGTCACATCATTGCCCACCACCTTTTGAAAGACCTCCTCCTCAGAGACTTTTATTTTCGCTCCATTGCTCTCCCCTTTCCTCTGTTTGATTTTTCTTCATAGCATTTATACTCACGTAATCTAATGTGCTCTGTATGTTCTATGAATGTAATGACAAAGATGGCAGAGTCATAAAGAAAATGTTTGTTTTGTTCATTGCTTTATAACCTGCACTTAAAAGAGAGAATGGCATCCAGCAGGCACTAAATATTTGAACCAAGTGAAAAAAAAAATCATGATTGACTCAGAACCCATGAGATTCAGATTCTAGAATGATCTTTCTGACTCCTTGCCTAGGCCACCGCTCCGTCCATATCCAGTCCTTGCATCTACAAGACCACACGGACGCATCAAACAGGTAGGTTACCACTATAACTTTGTTTAAAGAAAATTAAAAATGCATTTCTTCCACACACCTTGAGTTGAAATGTCATTCCATTTTGCTGCTCTAAACTCAATGGCACCATCATCTTCTGCTTGTTTAGAGACGAGCCACTGCAGACACCACACAACTGAAAAGTAAACAGACTCAAAGGAAGTGCCCTCACTGAGCCCAAGCTTAAGGGCAGAATCGCAGGCATCACTGCTGCTTCCATTCCTTGGCAAGGACCTAGTCAGGGGTTCCTCCAGCTGCACAGGATCCTGGGCTGCCCCTCCAACCCATATGCTTAAGAAAAAGGGAAACACCCCAGGTACACAACTACCAGTCTCTGCCAGACCAGTCCAGTTCTTGGACTTTCTCAATCCAGTCCCTTCCTTTCTTTAGGAGCTTGGGTTACTGTCTTAATTGTCAACTTAATGAGATTTAGAACCTCCTAGAAGCAAATCTCTCTCTCTCTCTCTCTCTGTGTGTGTGTGTGTGTGTGTGTATGCATGAGACTTTCCAGAGAAGTTGAACTGAAGTGGAAAGACCCCTGGCGAATGTAGTCAGCACAGTTCCCTGGGCTGACACCCTGTGCAGAATACAAAGGTGAAAAAGTACAGGACAAACACTTGCTTTCTTCCTAACACAGATGCAATGGGACCAGCTGCCTGAGATTCCTGCTGCTAGGACTTCTCCACTAGGATGGATATATATATAATCTTACGTATTTAGAGAGTGAGAAAGAGGCACAGAGAGAAAAGAAGATAGAGAGGGAGAGAATGGGCATGCCAGGGCCTTCAGCCACTACAAATGAACTCCAGACACAGGTGCCACCTTGTGCATCTGGCTTACTTGGGTACTGGGGAATTGAACCTGGTTCCTTAGGCTTTGCAGGCAAGCGCCTTAACCACTAAACCATCTCTCCAGCCCACGATGGACTTCTGCCTGGTTACTTTCCCAGACTTCAGTCTTTTAACAGCCTCCCTCATTCCAAAATCCAACTGACTTTCAAAATTATAACTGTCATTTTTCATTTTTGTTTCAACATAGTGGTCAATTGCACCCCCTATCTCAAGTTCCCATATTTGGTATGGGTAAAGTTGCCATTGTCTTCTCTGTATCTTCACAATGCCACGTTCTGAAAGACAAAGTCCTACACACTGGGATCCTCCACCAGCGGGCATGGGTCTTTCTCTCCTCTTCGGTTTCTGATGCTGGACACTTGAATGTTTCATTAGAGAACATCCCAAGTTTTGTTTTTTTTTTCTTTTAAAGCCCTGCATATGAGGTGCTTCCAGATCACTGTTTGATGACAGAATTGAAAAGTCTTCAGATAACACTGCATCCAGAACTTCACTTAAAGCAGAGCTGATCACCAGCACACAAACATCTGCACTGATCTTTCCTCAAGGAACAGTCTCTATGTGATCATTGTGTAAAAGCACATGTCTTAAGAATATTTTTAATTATTTACTGGCAAGCAGAGAGATGGGGAGGTGGAGAATGGGCATGCCAGGGCCTCCAGCCTCTGTAAATGAACTCCAGATGCACGCACCACTTTGTGCATCTGGCTTTATGTGGGTGCTAGGCAATCAATCCCAGGTCTTTATGTGGGTGCTAGGCAATCAATCCCAGGTCTTTAGACTGTGCAGATTAGTGCCTTAACCATTGCACCATCTCTCCATCCCCTTAACCACTGCACCATCTCTCCATCCCCTTAACCACTGCACCATCCCCTTAACCACTGCACCATCCCCTTAACCACTGCACCATCTCTCCATCCCCTTAACCACTGCACCATCCCCTTAACCACTGCACCATCTCTCCATCCCCTTAAGGCACATTTTTAAGGCTGTGGTTCCCTGTTAAGTGTTACGAGAAATCCTGAAGGGAATGACCCATGACTACAACTTTTGGGAGACTACATAACACCAAGATTCTATTTGATTGATTGACTTTTTTTTTTTTTTTTTTTTAAGAAAGCCTCTCATTATGCTTGGCTTGGAATTCCTATGTAGACTCATCTGGCCTCAAACTTCTTGCTATCCTCCTGCCTCATCCTCTTGAGTGCTAGGATTATAGGTGTGTGCCCCAGCACACTCAGCACGAGACATTCACTGTTCACTTCCATTGTCTTTTGATGTGTGCAAACTCCACTGCAGTGAGGAAGCAGCCACCTTCTGCTAGCCAAGGCCCTGAGAAGGTTCACCTCATACGACGTCAGTCTTCTCACTGACCTGCTTTTTTTTGTTGTTGTTTTATAAACCAGCTATGTTTTCGCTAAAAAAGTTGTGTGTGTTAACATAATGTGTGCAAACTTCCCTTTTATTTTATTTTTTGTTTGTCTGTCTGTTTCTTTTTAGACGTAGGGTCTCACTTTAGCCCAGAATAACCTGGAATTCACTATGTTGTCTCAGGGTGGCCTCGAACTCACGGTGATCCTCCTACCTCTGCCTCCCAAGTGCTAGGATTAAAGGCGTGTGCCACCACCACGCCTGACTCAATTTTTCCTTGTAGGTTTATCATACATTAAAACAGGCACAAATATGACCCCCATACAAAACTTTTTTTAAGTTATTTATTTGCAAGGACAGAGTGAGAGCAAGAGAGAGAATGGGCACACCAGGGCCTTTAGACATTGCAAACGAACTCTACATGCATGTGCCACTCAATGCACCTGGCCTTACATGGGTACTAGAGAATCCAACTTGGATCGTTAGGGTTTACAGGCAAATACCTCAACCACTGTGCCATCTATCCAGCCCCAAAGTCTTTTTGATATGCTTAAGCAATTCAAGCGTGTACAATGCATGCTATTAAAACCAAAAAGTGCGAGAGGAACTGCTTCAAGAAGAGAGACTATAGTCTCTGCATGCGCCCCCTTGTGCATCTGGCATACATGGGTCCTGGAGAATTGAACCGGGATCCTTTGGCTTTACAGGCAAATGCTTTAACTGCTAAGCCATCTCTCCAGCCCCTGCATCTTTCTTAATACTGGAAATGCCCCAAAATAATTTCCATTGTCTGACCTAACATTGTCCTCACAGAAGTCACCAATGTCAAAGTGTTTTTTCTTTGATGCTCTGCTATTGAATATATGGGGGAAAAAATAAAATACAAAACAAGTAAGCTGAAGACCATGCTGGGAAATAAGTAGAGAGGTCATTGGGCAAACAGGCGCTGGCAGTTCACATGCATAACTAATGATTGAAAAGTGCTTTTATACAGAAAACAGTTAAGTCATGGCAGAAGTACCCAATATGTGCAGTGTTCTCTGGGAAAATGATCCTTAGTACTCCAGTAAAGACTGCAACGAGCCTTCGACTGTATAATAGTTCCAGAAGATTTGAACTTGAACCAAACAAACAAGCAAAAGGATTAGCACTCTGTTTTATGTTACTAGACACCCCTCTCCATTCTGTAATGTTAACAGATTCTAGACTAAGCCAAGGTTAACTTTGTCCTGTGGAAAACACGAGTCACATCCAAGAGTGCTCTCATGTACGTTAGAGATGCACTGCGCATGCATCTACCCACGAGACTGATTTCATACAGCCTAGCCCCTCTGCTAAGCAAACACAAATACCCAAACCTTTAAAACCCTAGTCAAGAATTCAGTAGAAACAACTACCTATAGAGAGTACGTAAGCTCTACTAACTTTGTTCCAGATCTCTGTGGCCGTGTGTGTGCCTGCGTGTGTGCGTGCGTGCGTGTGTGTAGGCCATTAGCCTGCCAGTGTACTTCTGAAGTATGAATTAACTCAGCATTTCTCCTAAAATTCTAACAAGTGTAGAAAGCCTTCTCAGGACTTTGTATCATTTTATAAAACAAATATGTCTTTAAAAAAATTATTCTGTTATGTCATACATTTACTTGTGCTGACAAGATTAACATATTATCTGGGCTCAGATATGATCAAAATGATTTTTTTTTGTAAAATGTTTTATTTTTATTTATTTGAGAGAGCAAGAGAGAAAGAGGCAGGGGGGGAGGGAAAGAATGGGTGTGCTAGGGCCTCCAGCCACTGCAAAGGAAATCAAGATGCATGCTCCCCCTGTGCATCTGGCTTAAGTGGGTCCTGGAGACTCAAACCTGGGTCCTTTGGCTTTGCAGGCAAATGCCTTAACCACTAAGCCATCTCTCCAGCCCCCAAAATGATTGTGTAGATTGTTTCAACCCCAGCCTTCCTCCTATAAAAACACTGCTAGCTGTACCAGCTCTGAGATCCTTCCTGTGTGCCAGTCTTGAGGACTTCTTCCATTAATGTTAATGACACACAGGAGCCTGTAGTGATGTGTTCATGGAACTAAAAGGTGAGGAAGTATTGGAAATGTGCCAGCCTCCATGCAAGTGTTCAACCTCTGGTAAGCAGGTACAAATTCACCAGTGTAGGAATTGTAATAATGACTACTACCTTTGAAGTCATGGAGATGTTAAGGATATACTATAATCTTTCTTATTTATTTATTTACTTTATTTTTTAAAACCACCATAGCCTTGGTGACTTCTTTTTAAAAGAAAAACAAATTGTTTATTTACACTCAAAGAGGGATACAGAGAAAAGAGAGAAAGAGAGAATGGGCAAGCTAGGGCCTCCAGTCATTGCAAATGAGCTCCAGATGCATGCGCACTTTGTGCATCTGGCTTCACATGGGTACTGGTGAATCAAACCCAAGGCTTTGAAATAATGCCTTAATTACTGGGCCATCTCTCCAGCCCTATTTATTTATTTTCAAGTAGAGAGAGATTAAGAGAAAACACACACAGATTGATAGATAATAGATAGATAATAGATAGATAGATAGATAGATAGATAGATGGATGATAGATAGATAGATAGATAGATAGATAGATAGATAGATAGATGGATAAGGAAAGAGAGAAAATGAATGCTGCAGGGCGTGGATTCACTGCAAATGAAATGGCACTTTGTGCAACTGGTTTTAATTGGATAGTAGGCAATCGAACCCTGGTTGTTAATCTTTGCAGGCATCTCTCTGGGCCCACTGTAATCTTTAAAATAACTAATGTATGTTGATACAAAAACAGAATTCTCATGAGTAATTTCCAAAATATCTCCATACGTTGCTGAAGGAAATAAATGAATGACCAGAATTTCCAGGAATTTGACTTCTTTCATCTTTTGGACACAAGTACTTTGTGTTCTGTGAGAGTTCATCTCTGTACTTTTAGAATAGGTCACCCCTTTTTAAAAAAAAACAAACATTTTTATTTATTGTTTGAGACAGAGAGAGAGAGGCAGATGGCAAGAGAGAATGGACAGGCCAAAGCCTCTAGCCACTGCAAAGGAACTCCAGATGCACGCACCACTTTGTGCATCTGGCTTATGTAGGTCCTGGGGAATTGAATGTAGATCCTTAGGTTTCACAGGCAAAGTGCCTTAACTAGTAAGCCATGTCTCCAAGCTGAGTCACTCCTTTTGTCTTGTGAATTAAAATGTAAATGTCATTTAGGTTGCCTGGTTACTGGTCACTTTTACTTCAAATATGTCTTTGTAAAAAGCAATCTTCCATAACTAAAATTGTTAGACAATTGAAAAAGTGTAAGATAACTCTAAGCTATATCCTCAGAATTTAGAATAAACTTTCCACCAATTAAAGATTTATTTCTCTTTAAAACTTAAAACTATGCTATTTCAGTGTATATATGTTCTTATTTATAAATTAAACATCAAATTTCCAATTTTTCCCAATCCAATAAAAAATCTGATATAGATTCTCTTGCTAAACTTATTTTTAATTAAATTTCCTGTTTATTATTAAAAAGTTCACAATTGCTATAATAACTAATCATTGACATACTTTTTGGTCTTTTTGTGTTTTTTTTTTTTATTCAGTGTTGAGGACTGAACCCAAGGCCTTGAGCTTGCTAGACAAGTGCTCTTCCACTGAGCCAAATTGCCCAACCCCCTAATCATTGAAATGTTTAAGGCAAATATGTTTCCATTGTTTCAATTTCTATATGGAAAATAATCTTTAAAATGCAGAAAATCAATTTGAGAACATAATTAAAATTATTTAAAAATTATGACGTACTAGAACCTACACTTGTAATGTTTTGCAAACCTTATCTTTGTATTGCATTGTCCAGCTAATTTACTGTTTTATATTACTGATCTCTGCGTAAAATGATAAAAAACATTTTGAAAAAATTATTAATTAAACATCATTTGGGGGGCTGGAGAGATGGCGTAGCCATTAAGGCACATGCCTGCCAAACCTAAGGACCCAGGTTTGATTCTCCAGGTCCCACATAAGCCAGATGCACATAGTGGAGCATGTGTCTGAGTTCGTTTGCAGTGGCTAGAGGCCCTGGCACATCCATTCTCCCTCTCTCTCCTTCCCTCTCCCTCCCTCTCCCTCTACCTCTCTCTCTGCCCTCTTTCTGTCTCAAATAAATAAATAAATCTTTAAAAAATCAGTTAGGGAAAAGTAAAATCTTTCACAGCCTAGAAGTTAATTCCCACCACATTTTACTTTATCATGCTCAGTGGCCTGTCTAATATTATCTCTATATACCTGCTGAGTTCAACAAGTTTCAAACAACACGTTGTATTCGTGACAGGTCAACATAAACAGCAACCTTTACTCATGAGAAAAAGAGGTCACTGGCTGAATGACCATTCCGTATAACTTTGTGGAGAAAGAAAGAAGATTTTAAAAAGTTAATAACAAAACTTTCCTACAGAAATCCTTTCATTATATCAAACTGAATTTTTCCCTTGCTCTGTCTTTTTTTTTTTTCCCCATGGTGCTCACAATTACAATACAGACACCAGACAGAGAAGATCCTGAAAGCTTAGATGTGCCAGGCCTCTAAACATGGGGATGGTAGTGTTTGTAACAACAGTGCATTTAACAATAATCAAATTACCCTCATCTACAATTACAGTTAGTTTCTAACAGAGGCACAATCTCATCCATGCCAATCTCTCTCCCCCTCTCTCTCTCACTCACACACACACCATTTCTACAAAAGTCGAATAGTGAATACCAAGATGATACAATGAGAACCACTTCCCCGTTCTGAAACAGCAACAGACAATCATAACAAAATGAGGGGGGGGGGCGAAATGAGTACATTTGTAATTAACTTAATCTTTTTCAATTAAATTGAAATGCAAACCACAAAATCCTTGTTGATTAATCCCCAAGATAGACTATTTGTTATCCCAAGAAAGGGCATCCCAAGAACTGACCTACTGGCTCCCCTGTTCCCAAGTGGACAGCAGGGCCAACCCTTTTCAAGGTTTCCCTGTGAACTGGTCTGGAGAGCACCTGGCAGGTCAGGCCACCAGTCCCTGCTGGCAGCGGAGAAAGGGCGCAACAAGGAGACACCCTGTGCGAGATGGGTGAAGCGTCTTTCTGGGTACATTTTGTACAGAAAGAAACGCAGCTTATTACTGAACTAAATGTTTTTTATTGATTGCCCTTGAGTCAGAGCCCACTGACCCCAAACCATAAATGGCTGAGGCGCACAACTGTCATTTCCAGGCAGTGATGAGAGGACAGATTGGATGCGTCCCACTCTTCCTCCATCCCCTGGAGTTGGGAAAAGGAGGAGGAGAAGAAGGGAGAGGGAAAAGAGAAGAAGGAGGAAGAGAAGGAGAAGAAGGGGGAAAGAGAAAGAGGAGGTTGGGTTTCTTGAAGGCCTTCTTCAGGGGGAGGGAGGGAACCCTGCGCCCTTGCTGCCCAGGGTGGGGACCCCAGGAACTGGTGGGCACTTTCAACCCCAGCAGTCAGCCGGGGAGCAGAGCCAAAAAAAAAAAAAAAAAAAAAAAAAAAAACAAAAATGAATGTTTTGCAGCCTTCCCCACGCAACAATAAAGCGAGCTGTAAAACCTCAGGTGCTGTGTTTGTGGTGCCGTCTGCGCGCGCCGGTGGTGGTTCCCGGGGCCCCGGGCCAGCCTGAGCACACTGGGCCCGGGCAGCGCCTCTTCGGCTGATCCCGGGGAGAGATAAGGAGCCGCCGAGCCACCAGCTCTGTCTAGACTCGCGACCTCACAAGTCAAGCGCCTTGTTTGGATTAGACTCCCCACTCCCCAGAAACACCTCCTTTTCCCTCCTCTCTCGATTATCCCTCCTTTAAAGGATCAAGAAGTGACTCGCCCACCCGAGGGAGTGGCGAGGCAGGTTAAACCAGTGTGAGGGTGGGCGCCCCAGTCCCAGCACTGTCCCCAACATCTCCCATGTAGACAGGCGTGGCTGGCTGGTCCTCCGTGACACAGGATCCCGACAGCCTTGGCACAGCAACCAGAATGCGCAAAAATTAAGTAGCCCCCCCCCCCACATCACTGCAAAACAGGGAAAGAGCATCCATCCAACGCCAGCGGGCAGCTCTCTGCAAACCTTTCTCAAACCACCTGACCAAAAGCAATGACAAGCCTACATCTGTCTCCCAAATCCAGGAGATTTTTTTGAAAAACAAAGCAAAACAATATTTTTTTCTTCTAAGGGCCCCTTTGTTGGTCAGTGCTGGAAACTTTGGAAGAGGCGCAACTGAACAGACAGCTTCCCGATTTCCATGGAATCAAGGAGTCAGAATTGCTGGTCAGAACAAAAAGAGACCCGGCTTCCTCAAGTTTAAGAAGCTGGCTTCTGGGAGCCAATAGCTTTAACCATCGTGCAATTAAAGGAAATGGTTGTAACGATGCTCACAGCAAACACTGGGCAGCCCGCCCTCCCCCTCCGTCCCTGCTTGTGAACCGACTCCTCTGTCTACACTTCAGAAGTCTCGGGGAGGAGGTGTGGACAGACCCTCCATCACGCTTGGGACACAGTAAGCTGTGAAGTTTGTGTTTGTGGCGCCTGGGCTCAAACAGCCGCTCAGTGGTTAGCTAGTGGTTATCAAGAAAACAACAATGAGCAAAGGTCAGTAAACAGACACTCTGCCAGATCCTCGAATTAGCTACTCTTAGTTATTTTAAAGGTACTATCAAATATGTGAAGTTTATGCCAAAAAATAAATAAAATAAAATAAAACAAACACATGCATGCACACACACACACACACACACACACACACACACACACACAGCAGCATGCTGCTCATATGACTTTCTTTTATTATAATTCGGTAAGAAGAATTCAAGATTTGGAGCTGTTTTCTAAATGGACACTTTTTTTTTTTTTTTTTTTAAGGCAGAGAAATCATCTAACCCCTCCATCTGCCTATATGTCAAGGAAAATTCGACTCCCTGGCCTTGTTGTGACATAATCTTTAATTGTTGATGAGGACATAAAACAAGTCCTTAATAGACCGCAAGTCAAACTTGGTTTCGAAATCTTTCCAAAAGTGGACTAAACTGAGCCGCACATACAAGAATACAAACAGTTTTCCACTTCATTTACTTTGGTTCAAGATGAGATCAAAAATTTAAAACAACAACAACAACAACAATCTGGCTGGGTGCCAAATTAACATCTCTTTGGGGGATTTGGACCAAACAATCAACTGTTTCACTTTTTAAGGAAAACGGAAAAAAAAAAAAAACTGAGTAAACCCAAGTGGGCGTTGGAGCAGTTGTATCTCGCTGAGTTGGATCTGGTTCGTATGTATGTTCAAGTCCTAGGGGAAAGGACAGACTATTCCTGAAGTAACTTGAACACTAGGCTGTCCAGAAATTTCACAAGCTGACGGCACTAACTGCAGCGGAGAATCACAGAGTCCTCTACTGAACTTCCTTCCAGCCACACTCCCAGGCAGAGTCAGAAATACAAGTGTCATCATGGGGGGAAAAACAAAGTCTTCAAATAATAAATGTTAAACTCAAAAGACAACTTACTTAACTGGTAAGAAAAATCAGCCCCTGTGACAGAAGGGGGGAACCAAGTGAATAGAGCGAAGTCGAGGTGGCCCTGCTGTGCAACTGACCCGGAGGACTGTCCACGCTGAAGTGAGCTCCCAGACTCTAAGGGGAGCATCCGACGTTTTGAATCGCATCCAAGGCTAGCTTTCGGAAGCTGGAGGAAATGAGTAATCAAGTCCAGAGCGAAGGATTCCCAGCAGTAAGGGACAGGGGTCTACACAGGTAACGGGAGGGATTTCATTAGGGGCATCAGAGCTCAAAATTGGACCCCCCCCACCCATACACGTACACCTCAGAGGTGTGCAGAGAAAGGGAGAGAAGGGAGCAAGAGACCATTTGCAAACAAGACGACGTTTCAGGGACACATTGGATTGTGCATGCTGAGGGTTCCAGAAGGGGAAGACACACCTTTCATACGCATCCTACAACTCCAAGGTGATCCATTCTTAGCCATCAGACAGCAAAAGCAAAATCAAAATCCGTTCCTCATGCCTTGCTGTATACTTCAGGTGTAAGGCTGCAGACTTCCCAACAGATTGACATCTATACATGTAAAACAAGACACGCCCCCCCCACACACATCCATACCTTTAATCTTAGGTAGCAATGCCAGAGTGTGTGGGGGGAGGGGAGTGTATCTAACCCAAGTCTTTCTACTGCATGTGACAATCTCAATAAGGTTTTCTTCCGTGTTCTGGCCCTAACATATCTGAGTCAGCTAGAAGCCATGGCTGGGGATGGGGAAGGGGTGTGTGTGGGGGGGGGGGCGGTAATGGTTTTCATTCAGCTCCTAATAGTCAAGTAACATGGCCAGCAACACTCACATCACACCTACACACACCATAAGCCCGTGTTCATTTGTGATCCTTTCCAACTTATACCCTGAGAAAGGGGGATAAAAAACAATAGATGCAGGAAACTGCAGAGTCCAGTGAACCGTTGACGAGAGGAAAAGAAGAACAAGAAGAAGAAGGAGGAGGAGAGGAAGAAGAAGGAGAAGGAGAAGGAGAGGAAGGAAGAGGAGGAAGAGGAGGAAGAGGAGGAGGAGAAGAAAAGGTGAGTCAGAGGAAAGCTTACCAGAAGATCCTACTGCGATAAGACATTACTCTTGTTTTTCTCCACAGACAACTACAAGCCATTATTACCGCGGGCCAAATTATTACCCCTCTGTCAAAAATTAGACACAACAATCAAAGTGATCAAGGGGCGTGCCTAATGCACTGTACCAGTATCAATGCAAAGTTTGTTTTCTCTCTGCCCCCACGGTAGAGCCTGTAATTAACCCGTTATGTAGAACGATGCCAAACAAAAGCCTAATTGAGGCTGCACCCCTCCCCTCCACACTTGAGGCGGGTTTGGAGAGGGGAGGGGCGGAAGCGACTGGAGCCCAGCGCATCCCCGGTCTCCGGAGGGGTTAGACGCCACACCACACACGCTGAGGGTATGTTCCATGGAGTTCGTATTTATTAAGTTGTTAGATATTGAAAACGGTATTACACTCGCGCATACAAAATGAAATCCAGTTTCCAGAGTCCAAGATTCATGCTGGGTGGGAGAAAGAGGGAACAGTGATATCCACCCCCCCCCAACCCACCCACCCAAAGCGCGCAAATCAGGGAGGCGCCAATGTGGGGCAGGGCCTCCATGGGTGCATCTATCCCCTGGGCTCTGGGACTTTCACACGTGAACCATTGCTAAACTCCACCGGAGATGGGGGGAGTCTGCTACAGAAAGCAAGCTCCCCTGACTCTCCCAGCCCATGGTGGTGGGGGGACCTGCAAGGCACAGGAGTAGGCACCTTCCCACCCAATGCCACCACCACCCAGAGAACGTTTGCAGCCCTTTCTCCAGGAGCCAGCCTGCCTTCTCAAGGATTTGAAATAAGAGATGGGAAAGGACGGGTGAAGGGGGCGGGGAAGGGGAACAGGCAAGAAAATGCAGACACCCACAGTTATGGGAATTACCCAGAGGGGGGAAAAAAAAACCCAGAAAGAAAAACTCTTTTCGTCTCTCAGCCTTCCCTAGTTCTTCACAAAATGAAGCAGCCTTTCTCAACTGGCTGTCCCTATTAAATAATGGGAACACTCCACTAGCTAGGCAAAAGCATGTCTCTCTTAGCAAGAGCTTATATTTGAAATGTGGGTCATTTCAACAATCCTAAGCAGGAGACTTTGGTATAAAGCACTTAACGCTAAGAAAATGAAATAATGACTCCAATCAAAAGCCATTTTCAACGGGACCCTCTTCCTTTTGGAAGGGGGTGAATAAATGTGGTAAAGTGGGGGGGGGAAGAGCCAGGAGGAAGGAAAGGTTGATGGGGGGGGAGGCGGCATAAGACAGGATCTCATTTTCACAAAACCTGTACTATTATATCACAACTGCAGCTTCTTCGCACCAACTCCAATCCAACTATAGAAATTGAAACGTGCAAACTCTGCCTGAACTACTTGCAATACAGTATCACACCAATTTCACATGCAGTCCTTAAACTTTAAAGGCTTGCTAATCAGCATATAAAAGAGGGACCCTGAATCATTGTGTTTATTTCTTTATCTATGCCAAACGTTTATTAGTGAAATAGTCCTGAAGTATAAGTCTACATATGGCGCTTTGATTTCACATAATATTTAAGAAAAAAAGACAACACATAAAATCAGACATATAATTCAAAGACCACGGTACAACCTTTATCTTTTTTTTACTTCAGCAAACAAAAAAAAATGTCAAGTGACATGACAAGTGGCAAGTCTTCTGACAATAAATAATAAATTACTTTATAATTTTTGCAATGCAAGAGCAAACAGAAAAAGTTTCCTTTTTTCCTCTTTATTTCCAGAAAGAGCGAAAACAGTCATTTTAACCAATAACTATACACATCTTTGGGGGAAAAAAGTTCTTGGACAGACACAAGTCAAACACAATCCCGAGACGCTTGTGGCAAAATAGAGGTAACCTTGTTGCAATGCGTTAGAAGTTGGTTTTTAAATCTGAATTCAAAAACCTTTAAAGTCGCTTCAGACTTCAGGATAGAGGATGGATCTCAAAAAAAAAAAAAGGAGAGAGAGAGAAAGAAAGAAAAAAGAAAGAAAAGGAAGAAGAGAGAGAGAAGAAAATGGGAAAAGGCGCAAAAGTGAAAAGAGACCAGCTACAGACCATACTGAGGAGACCCTGAATTTCAATTAACCCCTTTTTAAAGTCAACCAAAAACATGGAAAACATCGCAAACCAAAGCAGCTCCGCGTTCCTGAAAGGACTCTTTCATCCCGTGAGGCCTCTCTCTTCAGCTCCATCCGCTGTTTGCTGGAGCTCCTGTTTGGCAAGGCAATGGCCAATGTGGAAACAGCACCATTCAGATTAGGATGCGCTAGAAAATGTTCTGTTTCTGCTTTTCTCTAGATGTGCAGTGAAATGGAAATGCTTTTTTTTTTTTTTTTTTTTTTGATCCTTGACTATAAATCCTCTACGTTTTAAAAACG
Source organism: Orientallactaga sibirica (assembly GCA_036365145.1). Taxonomy (NCBI): domain Eukaryota; kingdom Metazoa; phylum Chordata; class Mammalia; order Rodentia; family Dipodidae; genus Orientallactaga; species Orientallactaga sibirica. Next base: position 2,733,986 of record JAEOAD010000054.1, on the reverse strand, counting down.
TCTTTTTTTTTTTTTTTTTCTCAGTACTCCTAAGGTCGTTGAATAGCATACGTTGGGGTTTGGGGTTTGTTTGTTTGTTTTGAATTCTAGTAAAATTCCATGATTGTCTTCACAGTGTTGCTACCATATCACCTTGTCATTAAAACAGACTTCGTGCATTTCATGGAGCGTTCATTTCTTGATTCAGTTTTCATTGACTGGGTCGTTAAATACTTTTGCTTTCCAAGAGTTCAACATAGACAAACACATACATCTGACTGAATGTTCCTCATGCCTCGATAGGGCTGGCGACCATGCTGTTAGGAGTGTCTGGGAGTTGAGAGGACATGGACGCTACTTCGCTGCCGGTGGAGTTTGAGCCTGGTCCTCCTTCTGAAAAGTTGACCTGCAAAGAAGGTTGAGACATTAATAAAGGAAGCTCCAGTAATGTTCATAAACACACACACACACACACACCTCGCTGCATCACGTGTGCATATGCAAGTGTTTGTGCAAAACAGATACGCTGACAAAGATACCTACAGAGACCACAGAATTTTAACAGGCTTAAAGAAAACCTCCGAGAAGAAATCCTCTCACTTTTCCCCCCTCCTAGAGCTCCCTGTTTTTAACTCAGATTGAATTCCCAACATTATGTTGCATTAAATTATTTAAGGGCAAGTGTGTTTCCCACTGTAAAGTGGCAGAACAGCTCTACCGTGCATGCTCAAAATAAAATTATCCTGCCGGCTACAAGATGCCCTGGGAGTAGGCAGGGTCCTAGTCTCCAGGCATCAAAGCTGTTCCTTCTGAATGGGAAAATCTATAGCAGGCACTCAAGATCCTGTGATGCGAGACTCAGAGAAGGCTCCTCGGGATGCTCCTTAAGAGGACTCACAGTGTGGCGATTCGTCCTTGTCATTGGTACTCTTTCTCTTTATCTCTCTCCTTTCTAAGAGAAGATCTATATTTTATAACGCCATCACATTATAAATGCGTGACGCCTTCTTTTAACTCAGGAAGTACTGCATCATTGCAGCTGAAAACTTCCTTTGTCGCCATGCCCCCAACTCCTATCTCGGGTCCCCTCCACTTCTCTCACCTGACAGCAAAGCTTGAGAAACTGAAAACACTTGGCTGTCCTAAAGCATCCCCTAGCCTTCATGCTGTGACCCAAGTTTGGTTCATAAGATGCATTAGATGGACTTTAAAATAAGGTTTATTCCCCTCACCCTTCTAGCTCTACAATCTCCCTCCCTTTCTACTTTATTGTAAGGTCCTCTTGAGAGGTCAAGGGACTTCTCAAATTTGCCAACCACTAGACTGGCCCATTTACAGACACAGCCTGGGGCCAGGGCCTCTTAACCACTTGCCTCTGGCCAATCACCCTTATAACTGTTGACATGAGAAAGCAAATGCCCTCAGGGCACATGTAAGGATAAAAAGCTCTCCTCACTGATGCAGTAGCTTCATTCGTAAAGGGAAAAAAAAATCCAAGTTTTCAGAATAGATTATCACGTTTTAAGATAGGATGTGTATCCAGCTGACTAGACTTTAAGAAAAAAATATCTATATCTTCTAAAAGGCGTATGTTTAGTATTTTATTTCTCTTAACCCCTTGAGCATTTGCTGGCAAAAAGTGAATTAATTCTGTTCTCTGGATGTATCAAACACCCATGCTAAGAGAGATTTTCACAGATTAAATGACGCTGTCTCTGGTAGTTGCCCCTCATCTTCCTTTGTGTTATGCGTGTAACCTACCATGTGATTATGGCCTAGTCACACTTACATACTTGATATTCTCGGATATAAGGCCACAAAACATCCATCAACTATTTAATTGTTCTATTTACTGGTATATGAGAAAGCTCAACCCAGGCCAGTGTGTCTGCTGTTTACCTATAATATCAGATACGGTAACACTGAAGGTGCATTGTCATCACTTTGAACTCTGAGATAGCCCGCTCTGCTGATCCAGGGAAGGAATACACTGATTGCTGGTTCAAATGCACGGAGATCTCTAATGGCTTTAGAATCTCTAGTCTACTGCCCATGATTTCTGCATCCTTGTGTTCCTTTGCATACACGCCATATAGTCAGGCAACTTGAAGTTCATCCCACAAAACAAGTCTGACATACAGAAAAAAAAAAAAAACAAAAAAAAAACACCTTCCAGAATCAAATTATACAGTCTCATCTTTTAAAAAATGCCAGAAATCCATTTTCCTTGCATTTGTCTCTCTTCACCACCGGGACTTCTGAGTCTCTTCCCCAGCCCTGGGGTCAGGGAGTACCACAGCCCCCGGTACCCCCCCTCCCCACACAACACACCAGATCTTTCAGTGTGTGACAGCTAACCCAGATTCACCTTTCTACTGGGAATTCAGCTTTTTCCTTCTGGGAGCTGACACTTACCAGTTGCTGAAAAGCAGGCTGATCTATGTCACTCTGCAAGGCGAAGTCACTCAGTACTTTCCAAGGTGGTTGGTAACTCTGCACCTCCACGGGGTTAGCCTGTAAGCCACCGTCGTGTCTCTCGGGACTGGCAGCCACCATGGGGGTTCCCGTCATCCCTTGGATATTCTGTGAACAACACCCCCCCCCCACATCCGAACACGTTAATGAGCAAGCGCCCTCCCTTCCATTGTCTGCGCATGCTAAGCAAATAGACTCAGGTATTACCATCTTATCTACCTAGTGGTCCTTTATTGACTCAGTTAATCTGCTGAACCCATGGATATCAGCTAGAGCTGGGTTTCTTTTGCGACTTCTGTGGGCTGGGCTGTGAGGTCAGCTGAGATCTTATTAAAACAATTCTACTCAGACTCTCATCTGTCCCTTACCTTTACAGCCCACTCCCAGTTCCTCCCATCTGCCATGCTAGGCCACGGTCTTCCAGAAGCTTAAAGCTGGGCTTTCCTTCAATCTCCTGACATTGTGATTTTTTTCTGGGCAGTTGCAGAATTTCCTTGCAGAGCCAGACCACACTCCCAGGCTTTCAGGACTGACTGCTGCTGCTATTATTCACTGACCAACTTAGAAAGTACCCTGGCCTAGTCTTGGCCTGCCAGCTAAGCTTAATAACAGGGGATTTAATGGCATTTAAAAATAGGGTTAAAGCAGTAAAACAAAAAAAAAAATGGGGGAAGAGAGAAGAAACAAACTCCTTAGCTTAACCAGGAGCTCTGCAAGTGGGGTGCTGCCTTACATAACAGGGACAGGGCAGAGGGGCTTCCTTGTCTGATCACCTCTGAGGACTTCCTCACCTTCAAGAGCAATGGCAGTCCTCACCAAGAGGTGGGGTGGTCACAGGGGGCCGGCAGGGCACGTGTCCACCTAAATACCCAAGGTGTTTTCCCTCCCCCTTCTTTAGTATGTGAGGAACTAAGGACGCTCCTTTAGGAAAGCCTGTGCCAGACCTCAATGCTGACTGCCTGGGGAGAGGGTCACTGGGCCATTTTGATGACGTGCAAGTGTAAGGGGAGGGAGGTGTGTGGCATGCAGCAAAAGCCTGGGGTAGTTGCTCCCAATTCTCTGGTCTCTAAGGTGCCAGCTCTCAGGCTGGGGCAGCACCTTTAAGTGAACTCCCGCTGCTGCTGGCTGGTGCCTGGCGGGCGGGCGGAGGTGGTACCCAGTGACACGCTGTCCAGGCTGTCTGGACCCCAGGGCCACTCACAGTTTTGTCGTTGGGCTGCTGCTGCTGGAGCTGCTTCATCATGATGCTTCTCTTCTTGTCTTTGCATCGCTTGTTCTGAAACCAGACTCGGATCACGCGCGGGCTCAGGCCGGTCATCTCCACTAGCTGCTCCTTCATGAGCGCGTCGGGTCGGGGGTTGGCCGCGTAGCAGGTCCTCAGGGTGTGCAGTTGCTTCTCGTTGAGCACTGTCCGTACCCGCGTGGTCTTCTCGGGCTGTTTGTGCACGTGGGGCCGCAGGGCCGGTTGCCTCGCAGAGATGGGCTCAGCTGCAGAACAAGAGGCTCCGCTCAGCTCGGGAAGATGCAGTGACGGTAGAGCAGGAGGAGGTGAGGAGGGCAGAAGGGATCAGACGCCCTCACCCCGTCCTTCATCTGCAGGGCTCCGGGGCTCCAGAGCAGCCTCCCTTCTCCACGCAGGTCCCCTGACCATGAACCAGGGGTCGCAGGTCTCTGGATCAGTCCCCTGCTTGCGGCCGTCCAAGGACACTTTTCAACTCTGCCCTTCCTGCCACCTTCCCTTTACCACTAACCAGAAGGATGCCGTTTACACCGAGGACTCCTCCCTGCCTCCACACTTAAGGGTTTACTTCCAGGGTCAAAAAACAGAGGGTACCAATAAAAGAGCGGCAGAACACACTGGCTGGCAGGGTCTGCAAGAGGAAGGGATGGAATTCTGCCTGAAAGCCGCCAGCTTCAGGTCTCAGAGGAAAGTCATGTTTATAGGGGGCTAAAGAAATTCCTGTCACTTCGGGTCTGCCAGGTCCCTAGTCTTAGTACTAAATCTATGTGGGATGCTCGGGACAACCTCTGACCCCACGCAAAGTAAAACTGAACCCCATTGAGCTATCTAGGCTTAAGGTAAAATGTCCTTTTCTTCCACCCTAAAATTTCGGATTCTTCCTCAGTGTTGCCCACCCTTAGCTTTGTCCCATGCATGCTCGTCACAAAATCCCCCAGAATAGACCTCTTGGAACTGCCAGGAAAAAAACAAAACAAAACAAAAACAAAACGTTGAGGTGGGCACCAGTACTTTAAGAGATGCCCAAGAGGGAGGGCTGGGGGTCAGGTAGCACCAGTCTGTCCTCTCAGCCCAGGTCCCAGCCAACCCTGCTGTTTCCACTTTCCTTTGTGGAGAGCTGGCCTTCTGATCTGTGTGGTACAAATCTTGCACCGTCCACGACCCCCTGGGGTCAGGCCAAACACCTATGGGGTCAATTTAGAGCTACAGCAGCGACAGGCTGGAAGATGAAATTCTCCCCAAATCAAGTACAATGACTGGCTTAAAGAGGCAGGCTCCTTTTAAAAGGCAATTATGGAAGATTAGGTTGTTGACAGTTTTAAATTACAGCACCCGAGCACTGGCCTGTAGTTGCTAAGACTGTAACTTTTAAGAGTTCTGTTTCTTACAGAAGGATAAAATCAAAATTAAATCAGTTTAAAAATGCTTTGGACTGGGGAATAATTCTCAAGGAAGAAAGGTTTGGGAAGCTCTGTGACAGAGGTCTCCTTCAACCTACGCTCCCTTCGCTGGGTGAAGGAAGGAGGTCTTGGGCACCCAGGACTCAGCCCCTTTAATTAGGTAGCAGCTAAGAGATAATGTGGCTGAGAGCTGAGTCCCATTTTCAATCAGCCCTGGTTTGGAGGCCAAGGTAAAGCTGACTGTGCTGTTGGGGCTTGTGTGTGCCTGTGCGCACAAGTGGGGTATGTTCCAGTGTCCCCATCTATAGGTAGTTTGTGTGTGCGTGTGTGCGCGGGGAGCGCACACAGTCAAGGAAGACAGTGAGTGTATTAAATGCAGAACACAGGTTTTCATTTTACTTAACTATAGGCCACCTTCCGGACCACCCTGCAGACTCCCCCTCCCAACACGTCGCTGGCTGGAAAGGCATCCACTTGTAACCATGCCGCTCCCTCCCTGATCAGGCTGGAGGAGCGAGTACCTGCCATTTGCAGTGGCCTGGCTGGGTGTAAAGGGCTGAGCGGGTCTCCTGTGCCCAGGCTGGCCCTCTCCACCACGTCGTGGTCAGCGCGACAGAAGAGCCCATCCTCCCGGAGAGCGAATTCATCCCCGGGGATGAGCTGACGGCTGCAGGCCACGCAGCGGAAACACTCGATGTGGTACACCTTGGAACGGGCGCGCATCACGAAGTCATTTTTGCTGAAGCCAATGCTACACTTGGCGCATTTGATCCCGTACAACCTGCACAGGCCGGCGGAAGAGGGTAAGAGGGTAAGAGAAGCACCAGGGGAGGGTTAAGGTCATGTTTTGAAGGCTCTGCCCTGACCCAAGACCGCCAGAGACTCAGGCCCATAAGCCCTTAGATGCCCTGCAAAAGCAATAGTAGTAAACTTGCACTGAGGACAGAAAGCTCTCTCCCCCTCCCTCCCTCCCTTCCTCCCCTCTCCTCCTCCATTCTTCCCCGTCCCTCTTCCTTTCTTTCACCCCCCCCTTTTTTTTTGTCCTCCAAAAGATGAACCATTCCCACAAACCTCTGTCTGGGCACCTCAGAATTTCAGACACCCAGCCCCAAACCAAGGAAACATTTTTGGATGGAAACCAAGTCTCAAGATCATTCTTGCATATTCTAACAGGAAGGAATTCAGGGGCCGGTGGGGTGGGGGGCGTGCTGGCTTTCCATTCCCTATGCCTCAATTTCTGCTGCTAGAAATCTCTCTGAAATTGCAACAGCAACAGAAAAAAGCAAAAAAAAAAAAAAAAAAAAAAAAAAAAGGGGGGGGGTGTGAATGAACCTGTCTCCCCATTTCATCTGTGAGTGTGTACTTACATAAGCAGAATAGCAAAAATGAAACCTCTGTGGGTTTCCAGATGGGATCCCTTAAGGATTTCCCGCAGGTTACAATGCTAATGGAAAGTGCCCTCCCCACTCTTCCTTTTATTACTACTTTTTAAAAATCTGTTTTTGCTATCTCAATGTTCTTTTTTTTTTTTTTTCTTCAAATTGCTGAAGCCTCTCTCTTTCAGCTTGCCCGAGAACCATGGCCAGCAGGGCAAATGAAGACTCACTTCTAAGGTCTTCCCCATACCTTCTCTTAGAGAGGACAGGCAGTCCTTGTAGTGTGCCACTGCATTGCACAGCCGGACCCCCATCTCCACAATCCCAGTTTTGCCGGTCACTAATTTCTACCAAGAGAATGGCAAAGCCAAAGATCCACAGAAAGGGGTGGGCGGGGGTCGGTGCACACTGCCCCACCAAGGTAAGGTTTGGAAATCAAAAGTGGGCATTGTATTGTTTTTACAACTCCAGGACTTCCCCGGGGTTTTTGCTTGAGTACTATGCTAGTGCACACACACACACACACACACACACACACACACACACACACACACACGGAGGGAGGCAGGGAGGGAAGGAGGAAGGGAGGGAGAGAGAAAGAGAGAGAAAAGGAGAAGAGACAGCCCGTAAAGGGAAGTAAACGCAACTGGGCACGTTTGGAGAATTAAGCACAAGTTGATCTGAATACAATCAAACCAGTTATCTCCATAGGGAAAGAGATGCCGCCAGAGGTGCCAAGAGGACTCTACGGCTTGCAAATCCCGAGTTCACACGCCAGCCAAGTAAACAATGAAAACGGCTCATTCCTCAGAGGTTAGAAGGTCCAGTGAAAAGTTTTTTTGCTCCCTCTGCCTACCCCATATGAGACCTTCTCTCTTATAGAAGACTTTGTCTATGACCAAATAATTTAGAAAATCCCTCCCCTTTCCTGTACCCCACTTCCTCCCACTTTCCCCAAAGTATTAGGAAAACAAAAGATACATATTTCTCAGTTGTATCTATCAGGAGTATACCCACCACTTGGATATTTAAAAAAAAAAAAAAGGAAGAAGAAGACAAAAAAAAAAAACAAAAAACTAAAAGGCTGGATAGTGTATGAGAAGGAAAAAAACCTGACTGACTTTTTAAGTAAGAATTACAGAGCTGCAAAAACCGTAGGGCATACAAAACCTTGTTATTAGTCGAAAAATACAGTTTTTCCTATCACAAACATAGTAGTGCAGGCAATATTTCTTCTGTTTGGTGTTAGAACTGATAGTTAAAAAAATTTTTTTTAACGTTGAAACTGTACTGGTTTCAAAAGGTAAACAAAATGATTGAGTTTCTGATGTCTGAGCACACAGCGTCCCAGAAAACTTGAGACCCGCACTACCTGGTGCCACCGAGTAAAATGAAATAGAAGGAACAAAACCATGTTCAGCTCCTCCGGGTTCTGATCCGGTCCGAAGAGCAACACCATCATTTTATCAGTGACTAGATTTTAGCGTGAGAAAGGAAGCTGTTCAATTATCTAAATATGCCAATTGTTCCTACTCAGGTGATGGGCAACTTGATCTCCTCTGTCTAATTCATCAGTTCAGATAAGATAAGAAAGAAAAGACAGTCAGATGTCAGCAAAGGGTTAATATTTAAAAAGATTAAATTTCCGGCCTCCCCCTCCCACCTTCACACCCACCCCTGTAAAGACTATTTCAGTTGGTTTTGAAAATTGCTAGGAAGAAAATCATACAGGGAAAAGTAAAAAGGGGCCATACGCGTACATAGCTCTTTAAATAGGCCAAACTTTAGTCTTTCTCAGTGACACCGCCAAACGATTTTGAACAAATAAAACAGGAGTTAAAAACATAAAACACTGCACTATATTTTGACAAAAAAATCTATTTTTAAAGTTTAGAAACCCAAACTTATTAGTCATGATTTTGTTATTGTTGCTGTTATTTTGGAAGAGGAAACGTTAAAGGAAAAGAAATAGTTTCAGCATCACCAATTTCAGGAACAATTAACAAACCTTCAGAGCACACAAATCATGAAAGCCACCTTGAAGCTTATCCACCCCCTCCCCCGCCCCATGAAGGAGCGAAAGGAACAGCATATTTAAATTTTTAAAACACATTTGCAGGCTGGTCCCTCTACCTCAAACTTCCTCAGAAGACAAAGACACATCAAATAAAATACAAGGAGAGGAAAACAGGACACCTCAGAAAATAAAGCAAAGGAAGAGGCATACCTGATATAATCTCTCTTACAGTAGGTCTTCCCATCCCTAACAAAGCACGTGCAGCTCTCATCCAAATACTGATTGCACTCGGCGCATTTCAAACATGCCGCATGCCATTCCAAATCCGGAGACACCCTCAGAATATACTGGTCGTGAATTTGATTGCCGCAACCAACACATAGGGAAATCAGACGCTTTTCTGAAATGAAAATAAATACATGATTGACTGACCGTTTGCTTCCTACAGAGATAAACACACTTTTAGTGTAGTTCTCTTATAGGGTGTACTCTGGGAGAATTTTTTTTCTCCCCCCACTTTTTTTTTATTATTAAAGGAGTGTTGCACTTTGGGATGCAATTTAAATGTACCATCAAAAACCCTGACTGGCTTACAAAAAAAAAAAAAAAAGGAGGATATATGTAAAATGCAGATTTGAGCAGTCTACATTTGTAAGCCTAGCACGCAATCAAACTCGCTCATTTTGTGTTCTCTGCCCTCCTCCCTCCGCGCTATAATCATTAGGAAGATTATGGATAAGTCAAAGAAAAAGGTTTTGACTAGAGTCGTTAAGTAAACGCAGGGATGTCTGTATTTTCCACGAAGCACGCTCTTTAAAAAAAAAAAGAAAAAAAGAAAGCACGCAAGAGTGGATGTTGTCAGCAAGGGTGAGCATCCATGCAGCTGTCACTCGCTCTCGTTTGCAAGTCTAATGCTCGTTCAATTCATATTTCCCGGTATTGTGCGTGCAGGCAACATAACCACCTTCTGGATCCCCGACAAGGAAGGAAATCACCACTTAGCACAAGAAGGCTAGGGGGGTTTGAGGGCGCACACAGGCGAATTCAAACGTAAGGTTAGGATCCGTTTGCAGGACGATCAGAACCGACAGCAAGCATGCAGGCAACAAGAAAAAAAAAAAAAACTAAAGAAGGAAATAAACCAGAAAAAAAAATCTCATTTTTTCTTCTTCTCTCTCTCTCTCTCTCTCTCTCTCTATCTCTCTCTCGACACTTATAAGTCCAGAGAGCCCTTGGAAGCAGCAGTGCCAGAGAGAGACAGAGACAGAGACAGAGAGAAACCCCCACCCCCTCGCCGCAAACGATCCTCAAGGTAAATAAATAAAATAAAATAAAATAAAAGAAAGAAAGAAGAAAAGAAAAGAAAATAATCGCCTCTTACTTTTTGGTGGATCTCCCATGTCTCCCATATCTGTTAGAGGGAGTAATGTCCACAGTGAAATGGTGGATGCACGGTTGAAAAACAGCCCCACCGAGAGACGGGGAGAGAGACAGAAGAGAGAAGAGAGAGAGAGAGGAGGAGGAGGATGCTGGTGCTGAGGCTGAAGATGGGATGCAGTGGTCCCCACCCCGGGGCGGGGGGGATGCTGCTGCTGGCTGAAGGCCGGGTGCCGCCGGGCTGCCCTGCGCCCTCACCGGGGATGCGCTAGGTCCAGAGGGCGAAGCCTGCAGCGCCGGCGGGAGTCAGAGGAGGAGGAAGAGGAGGAGGAAGAAGGAGGAGGAGGAGGAGGAGGAGGAGGAGGAGGAGCGGCGGCGGCGGACTCAGCTCGGCTCGGCTCGGCTCGGGCCACCTCTCTCTCCCTCTCTCCAGCTTCTCTCTCTTTCCTGCAAACTTCTCGGCTCCAACTCGAGCTCCATCGCCATTGGTCTGACGCAGCGCACGGGGACGTCAGGCCGAGCGCCGCGCCCATTGGCTGCGGGGCGCGCGGCGCAGCTGTTCTGATTATCATATTTCAGCCCCGCGGGCCACTGACCGCGCCACTGACCGCTCGGGGAGCCCTGGGCAGAGGAGGAGGAAGAGGAGGAGGAGGAGAAGGAGGAGGGCTCTCGAGGCCACTGGTTGCGGGGGGCTCAGGGCTCGGCTTCCCATACCCCTCTTCCTATCTCATCCCATTCCCACCCCAACCCTGAAGCTCAGGCAGCTTAGGGGCATCCTTGTCCACCTCTCCGGGGTGTCCCCTCCTCTCCAGGCGCCCTTCCTGCATCTCCACACCTCCCCCCCCGTAGCCACCCACCCCACGACGCTGTCTTCCCCCTCCCTTCCCCCGGGGATGCGCTCGGTGGCTGACTCGGTGGGTAGGTCTTGCTGGGCACTAGGAACAGGGCCTTGCAAACGGGACACTTGGGCTCGACGTGGTCTCAAGGTCGCTGCGCCGGGCTGGGCTTTGCTACCCAAAGGGAACGAACGAACGGTGCGCCCTGAGCATCCCGAGACCCCAGGCGCTCACCGGGCGGGAAGACTCCGCAATGGCATGCTTTAGACTCGCCACCCCCCACCCCACCGACCTCACCATCACCATCCCAAGCAGGATGTGTTGGCTGACTGGTACTCCAGTACCCCTCACCCCACCCCAACATCCCCGACCTCACATCTCCAAAAGCGTGGGGTGGGAGGAGGAAAAGGGGTGTTCTTCTTGCTGTGAGCGGACAAATCGGGTTGGAAACGGAAAAGGTAAAAAAAAAAAAAAAAAAAAAAAAAAAGCCCTCAGAACAAAGGTGACTCTGGGGACTGTCTGTCTCTCCTTCCGACCCGCGAGGTCTGCTTTTTTTTTTTTTTTTCTTTCTCAGTTTAACTCTCCAATTCAAGCGCCTACTAACTCCCAAGTCTGAAGCCTGCGATCTTCCAGGAGTCTTAAGTTGGCAAAGCGTTTGCACACTCCAATTCTTCTCGGCTCCCTCCCCCTTTTTATCTTATTTAGTCACTATTTTTTCTTAGCATACTTGGGGCACTTCGCTGGCGTTATTTTGACAATAATAAAGGCAAGTTTCCATGTCTTCTTTTCAGAGATCTGCTAAGCCTAGGTCTGCAGATGTAGGCAGGGGACCGGGGAAACTCGCCTTTCCTTTACTCGGAGGGGAAGAAGCTGTTTCACACTTTCTGGGAAACTGTTCTTGGAGTGAGATGTTTGGCTGCATCCCCCCCCCCGCCCCGTAACTAACTTTACCCCCCCCCCCAATAATTTCTGACGTGTGTTCCCGTCGTTTTCCAGTCTCCCCGAGGCGGTCGTGGGAAGTCCACGACGATTCCCCATACTTCCCCCCCAAAGCTAAACAGAGCTGGCCTCTTATCTCCCGGGACGGCGTACTTTTCTCTCGAAAAGATCCTCAAACACAAGCCCCTAGGCTGGATTTGGTGTTTTGTTACCAGGGAGAAGACCCAGTGGGCTAGGAAAACTCCTTTCTTTGTATCTTTTTCCCCAGATCTAAACCCAAGATAAGACCCCAGGGCCTTGGGCCTCCTGGGCTGGGCTCGAACGGATGTGCCTCCTTGGAGCGCAGAGAAGCCTCAAGCGTGAGTTCTCTTCTGATCTGCTGGGGGGGGGGGCGGGAGGGGGTTTAAAAAAAAAAAAAAAAACTCCCCAATTTTTGTTTTGTTCTGCTTAGCTTTTTTCTTTCCTTTTTCTCAGATGGTGGCAAATCAGATTTCTTTTCCTACCGTTTTTTTTTCTTTTCCCCTTACATTATAAACTATGTCCGATTGGTTGTGTGGGAGGGAAAGTTGCACCGACAGGCATAGGTGAAGTTTTGTTTCGTTTTAACTGGTGTTTCTGGTCTCGGGTATGATAAGCGTGCAGTCTTTTGTCAGGCAGCTCCTGCGAAACCGATGTTGAAAATTGCTGCTCCAAGCAAGGCGTCCCCCAGTGCAGGCACGGTTCCCTTGTGGAGGACCAAGGTGGCCCCGCTTCTTTTTTGGTTGTCCTTTTTTTTTTTTTTTGAAAAGAAAATTATTATTATTATTTTTTTTAGAGATGCCACTAGACTACTATGGTGCTGGAATCTAAATAGAGGATATGAACCGATCACATTTCCTCATGCCACGTGTAGGGCAGGGGATTTTAAGGGAGAAGTAGCCACAGCCGGGTGGCTTTTATATTTGATATTCACTGTTAATCCTTTTAAGCAAGCCAGACACACTGCAATCTCCCTCTTGAACCAAGAAATTATGACAAGGTCTTATCACAAATGTTAGCAACTCTAAGCCCATATATATAGAGTATGTATCATATATACATATATATATATCTGCCTTGTGGCTTGGGGAAAAACTTTCAGGAATATGCAGTTCTACCATCCTACTGAAGACATGCTTTAATTTTCATAACCCACACTATTATTTGAAACCGGCATTTTCCTAGTTCCTAAACTGATCAAAACAAGAATAACCCGGCATCAGATACTCCTCTCAAAGGGAGAGATTTGAGGGAACCTAATAATTATGCTGTTCCATCCTGCTTGTGATCTGCAGTTTTGTGTCTGCCCATAATATAATTTGCCTTAAAAGTCAAGCAGCACGCATTATTTAATTTCACCTGGAGCCTTCTTGTTTCCTTAGTTGATTGCTGTATGTCTGTTTAACACATCAAATATGTGTGTAAAATCGTCGTGTTTTCATAGAATACATAAAACGGTTTACATAAAAAAATGATCGGCAATATATTTTTTTTTCCAACCCGAAGTACTTGATCGCAGGAGCGACCTCTTGTGTTCAAAGTGAGATCCCACACTGCAAAGTGGACTCATTTTGACCTTTGTATATTCTATTAAGTCAAAAATATATTCTTGAAAACAGCAGTGGTGTGAAGCCCTGATTTCAGCTCCCCCACAGAAGATAGGAAAAAGAAAAAAAAAATGGCTACTTAAATGTAATACCTATCGCTCCAAGCCTCATCTACGTTCTACAGTGCACTGTCCTACAATAGCTCAGATTTACTAAGTTCCTCGTGAGGCTGCAGCATCTGCACGCTGCCGTGTACTCTGGCACTGGATTCTAAAATGCAGCTGAGCGTCCCGATGGCCTCTTAAATGCCGGTGTTATTTGTGTGTTATTGCTTTCTTTCTCCGCTTAAAAGTAAAACTTAAACATACCCACATTAAACTTAATGTCAGGTGCAGATTCTTGGACACCGTGACATCAAGCTACTTTATAAAAAGCTAAGTAGGTTTTAACGACAACTGAAAAATAAGATCACACATTGAGAATTAACTACCCTCCCACCTCTGGCAGGTATAGGTGCGTTTAAAGTTATTTCTTTGAGAAGTTATGCACACCGTGGAAAGCTTTGCCTCCAACATAAACATTATTGGTCAGGAAAGCTGCTGTGGTCTGTTTTTCTTGAGCAGGTTGTAAACAAACTTGCTTACTGTTAATTCTCAAGGAAGTATATGTTTACACCAGAATTTAGTTTGAAAGAGTAGAACAATAAGGCTGCCAGTTTCTAAATGGAATATATATATGCCAGTTTCTAAATGCAATATATATATATATATTCCATTTAGAAACTGGCAGCCTAATTGTCTGAAAGGTTTATATTTCCTCCACAAATGCAATTTTGCAGGGGGTCAGAATGAAACAGCTGAGTTTATTCAGCTCTGAAAAACATAGTTAGAATGTATGCATTCATATCGTATGTCTCTGCTTTACTTTTCCTAAGCAGTCTTGGAATAAGACTATAAATTAATGGTGTCTTTAATCGCGTCCAAGGATCAGACAAAACTATGTGTTCTTTGAGGGAGTTGGGATTAGCCACGTATTCCATGGGGGGAGGGCGCGATGTTTAGAACTAGGTCGTTTCTCTTTCAGTTGTTGGCCATGGCTTATTGGGGACAACCCCAACAAGAGGCGACTGTGTGCCGTGATTTCTGAGCCAAAGATCTCCATAGATCATCCGGTAGGAAAAGATTGCCCTTTCCTTTTATTTTCTTTTACTCAAGGGGCGGAGGGGGAAAAAAGCAATGCTAATAAAGGCAGCTGTTAACAATAACAAACTTCCCATTGTGATTCTGGTTTTACAGCCTAGAACTACTACTTAGGAATGAGGTTGCATGGACTTTATGAACCAGTTGCAAACAATCGGGGTGATTTAGCAAGAACTTGCTTTTGTATCTGAGCGTCTCCCCTTGAGCTTCAGAGTCCAGGAGGTGGCTTTCGGTTCCTTCCAGTCCTTGCTGTCAGGCGACCGCCTGCCAGGCAGGACCCTGTGCGGTCGGTTGCTCGGTTCTCAGCCTGGATAGAATTGCAAACCTCAGGTCCCCGGTGAGCTGGAGAGGAACAGTTCTTCGGCCCAAAGCGGGGCAGATCGCCCAGTCGTCGGTTACAAATCTTCCTTCTGGAGGTATTCAATATATTTTCTCAACATCTGTGGCAACCCTTTTCTAGTGAATCACTGCCCATGTCCCCGAACTCCCAAAATGATCTGGGACAAGCAGTTCGGCACAGAGCCTGGGGTTTGGAACCAGGGGTTTGCAACATGTGCTAGAAGGGGCCCCAAACAGCCCAGAACCCTACATGTGTCAAAACCTTCCTTAAATATAGTGAATTATGGCAGATGTAGAAGCAAGACACTCCATGCTCCACCCCAGGCTGTTGGACTGAGATCACCAGATACCGGGTCTGCGGGTGGAGGGGTGGGGGTGGGTGGAAATCTCTCAGAAAACCCACCTGGCAGGTCCGGTTTACAGAAACCCGGAGCAAGGGGAGCTAATTCTAGGTGATGCAAACCTTCCAGAAAGGAAAGGCAAACCCCTTTTCCTTCCTCAGTCCCATTTAGACCCCAGGGGTTTGTTTTCCCACGCCTTCTGGTGGGTGTTTACTGGGAGGGGTTGGGATGAGGGAGGCCCCTATACCTGGGAGGAGGTGAAGGGGAAGAGCTGAAAATTACCAGCCAGGTGCTGGGGAGGGGAGGTGGCAGCTAGGACAACCACCAGGATGCCAACCTTCTCTTACGTCTGTCTCAGCTTTTTGGGCTGTCCTGGGCTGAAGGAGTCCTGGGGAAGGGCTGCTGAGAAGATGAGACCAGAAGTAACAGCTGCTTCTTATAAGTTAAGCAGGGCACAGCCAAACACAGGCAGGAGTGGTTCACGGATGCAGTCTGGATGGCACCTACCAGACTGAGTGCCTGAGCGTGCTCTCAAACCCGAGAAAGATCTTCAAATCCCAGTCAGAACCAGGTCAGATATAAGGTTATAGGAACCTTTTTTTTTTCCCCCCTTTAAGTCACCTGTCTGCTGAGACTCCATGAAAGAGTGAACTAGGAGAGCCTGTGCGTTGGGAAGTTAAGAATTTTCTACGCCTCCAAATACATGCTTGGAAAAAGCTCAATTCTTTGGGATTTCAGGTTGATGGAAAAATTTAACCTGACCCCTCTGCCTGCTAGATATAAACTGGAAAGAGAAAGAGAAGGCAAGGTGTTGGGCAGGGGTGGGGGTGGGTGGGCTGAGAGAGAACCTCTCCCCCCCCCCAAAGGATAGAAAGCAGGAAGCCGCTCAGCTCAGTGGACTGGCTGCCTTCCCTGCTGCGGGGAGTTAAGAGCAGTGTGTTTGCAAGACTCAGGGGGATTCTTGTCCTGTGGTCCTTTGCAGGCTCCCAAGGCCTTTCCTCTCCAAGGACCACAGCCACACCATACAAACATACTTCTCTTGAGCCCTGCCTTAGTTCAGAGATGAGGGACAGACACCTATCCTGGGTCCCAGCTCTCCTGGGTCTCCCCCATCCCAAATTGCAAGTTTCCAACTTCCAGGGGAACCCCTACTCCCTCCCCCCCCTCAGCTGTGTTGAGCATAAAGGTGTTTTCTATTAAGTCTTTCGTTTGACAGACTGTGGAACAAGTCAGCAGGATCTACCCCCTTCTGATACTTTCTAATACTCAGCAGAAGAAAGGAGCAATTTCTTGTCTTGGCAACCCCACTCCCTCCCCCCACCTCCGCCCTGCTTTTTGTCCGGCTTTGGAGACTTTAGGTAGAGGTACAAGTGGGATACAAGCTTCTAGGATGGGAAGAGGAGTGGGGTCACTAAATAATGGGGGAGGTTGTCCTTGCTTTACATGAAGGCTGACAACTGGTAGGGAGCTCCTGCCCTGCGGTAGCCAGGGCCAGTGCCACCCTTTCAGAAGGTTGAACTTGGCATCTTAGCTTGTGTCCCCCCTCTTCCAGGTCCAGGGCCGGAGCCCCCCGGGCTTCTCCATCATGAATACATTGGTGGGAGTGAATGCATTGAGATACCACAATCTGAATGGCTAGACACTCAGATCACTTTTTCTGCCATCCACCCAGGGCTCAGCTCTCATGCGTGCTTAAACATTCCAGAAAATCTCCAGGACCTGGTTCCCCCAGCACTTGTCTTGGTAGCAGCGTTGGGACAAGATCACCAGCAGGGACTGGCACAGAACATTATCTCGAATGATAGAATTCTGCATTTCTCCCCCACGTGGAGGTGCCCCCAAGTGTTAGTGGCCCATTTCTCCAGTTTATTTTATTCCCTTTGTGAGGCAAATGTTTTAATTATAAGACAAGAGAAAACTCCCACTGAGAAACACTCCTGGGCTCTGCCTCCTGGCATGGGGGTACACTACTGATGAGCCCTAGGGCTGGGCTGTTTTGTTGATTTAAGGGTTCATATGACAAGACGTAACAATTATATTGTTGTATTTTCTCAAATGTCTATCTGGTACAACTCCAATGTGCAAACTTCAGACTGAAGTTGAAAAACAAAACAATTTTAATGTAAAAAAATACCATCTATTTTAACTCCCGACTTTATTTATATGCTTCACACCCATACATGTGGAGCATCAAAAGTACATGTTATTGATGTGCATTTATGAAATAATTATATGCTATTGATAGCACCACTTAACATCACAAGGTGTGGAAAAAAATAAAATGACCCTTCTGATATATGCAACGTCCCCATTCCAAGAAAGTAATTGCCTAAAAATGATAGTTAAGGGTGCTCTAATGAAGAAAATAAGAAACAAAAATCTGAAATTTAATGAACTCAAGTTCAAGCAAACAGGTTGGGTATGACGGGGTGTTAGTTAATGCTGTCAGAAAATGTGCTTCTGTTTCTCACAAATTCATTTATGTGCAAAAGCGCACATTTGAACGTTGTGCGTTTCAGTGTGTTGCTCTGACTCGGTATTGGGAGACACAATTGCACGATATGAGCAGTAAATAGAACCTGTGTAAGTCCTAGATTAGCAGTGCATAAGGAATAACTGTATTTTAACTTTGTGGGTCAACAACATTGTGTGGTCTTTGCTTAAATGTAAATATTAACATGATAAAATTAATAACTTTAAATGTCATCACCTCACGGTTTATAAAAAAAATCAATGTAAAAGAAAAGCAAGTATAATAAAGTGACTTATGGATCTAATATCAAAATACAGTAGTAATGTTATGATTCATATGTATAACATACATGTATGTGTCACTGTTATCAGAGAGCTCTGTCCTGTCATAAAAAAAATCAAACTTTATGCAATGCACACTCTTGCCTGACTGTAGCTAATTGATGCTTTGCTGTATGTGAAGTATTCCCTGCCTTTCCCAAGATCCTATGATGTCTGTAGAGGCCCCTGTACCTTGAAGCTACTATGCTGTGAGAAATTAAATGATTGCTGGTAACCAGTCAACAAGATTGCAACAGGAATCAAAATAGCATATGTCTCACTCCAGAATATGGCCTAGTGTGCTGTTTCTTGATCTAGCCTGGTGTTAGAATTTATTGTAACTGCCCTATTTATGAGCTGCATAAACCATTGATCATAATGGTTTCATTGGCTTTGAATTTTCACAGGCTTTTCAATCTTGACACTGTGTCCCTTACAATCCAGAATTTAGCTGTCACGGGCATCACACGATGTCCTGCACAGTCTTGTGCTCAAGTGACATCCTCTGTCATGGCTTTGGGTCTGAGGTCGCAGTGCACATAGATTCTTGTCGATGTTGCCAGCAGTGAGGAAGAAACCCGAGCACAGGACCGCACGTGGGTGGGGAATTTCAGTGGATGGGAAATTACATTAAAGTGAATTAACCATGGCGGTGGTAGAAGGACTGAGTACCAGTGCAGCTATCAGCTGTGGATGTTTGGAGATGAGGAAGTCACTCGGTTTAGAGAAGTGAAAGAGAAACCCTATCCAGGGCAAAGAGATACCAAGTGCTTGTCAAGAGAACCAAAGAGAGCAATGGGCCTCGGTGACCCAGTTCCTCAGATAGAAAACATGTTTAAAGAGAGAAATTCAGTTCTGGGGCAGGTTGAGATAGAGGCTAGGGAGACGACACCTTATAGTTATTTTCATCTAGTATCTAAAACTTTAACCAGATTTAAGGGTGGTTTGGTAGAAAGGTTGATTATTTGGAAGTATTTTTTAAAAAATGTTTGTTGTGCATTTAAACATATTATACTTGGATCTTTCCCAAAGGCACACTTACTATCAGTATACCATGTCCTCACAGAAAATATAAACAAAACACTGGCAAGGTTGTACTATGGGGACGTGTGCTATTTTATGTATCTTAATTGAGTTAACAATACGATACAGTTCTCGGGGGTATAAAAGACAAGACGTGAGAAGGAAATTTTTTTTTTTTTTAATGATTCCAGTTTACTCCAGGATTTTTGTTGTCTCTGCCCTGTCTTCAGATTGGATTGTAGCACAAAGTGTAATTCAAATATTTGGCTCAGTGTATTGAAACCACAACAGAAAGGGGAAGGTGTTGTGAAAACACTGTTCCAGCTCCAAATTATGCAAAGCAACTTGAAGAGCTGCCAGCGAGTGATGTGAGCGGCTCTGATCACACTGGTCGCTCTGAGGTGAGAAGAACATGGGTCCAAACCCACAAGGACATCATGTGCACACATACACTCAGGAAAACGCCCTGAAGGTCAGATACAATTGTTCTCACGGACGTTGTTCCACAAGTCACAGGGTCCGAACGTAAAGCCAAGAGGCCCACAGAAGCCTCACGAGAAGGAATTTGAACGGTGCCTCGCTGAAGGTCACACACAAGCAGGCTGGATCTAGCAGCAGTTGAACAGTGTATGTTATGCACCAGAAACGTGACACTGATAACATGAGTGGCAGCACTGCCTCTGCCACGCAGAATGATGGCCTGGGGATTAACCATGCTAAAATGCTAAAGAGCAACAAGAGGTTACAGTTCTGCCCAACATGAATTCTTTATTCACAGCTTTTTAAAAAGTACTCTTCAAAGTGTAATTAGATTGGCCAAGGTCAAGTTGGTCTTTACTGGGCTGAAAGATACAGGAGCTGAGTCCACCCAGCGGCAGGTGGAGAACACATAAGGGTCTTTTTAGTATTAAAACAGGGAAACGGTTCATACGTGAGCAATGGAAATACTCCTGATCGACACCCAGTAATCAAGATTCCATTCCCTCAGGACTCATAGCTGGCAACTTTGGGGGGTGGGAGGAAGCAACACCAATTTATTAATATTATTGGTTGCTATTAGCCTGTGGCTCTCTGGGGTTGTGTATGTAATGTATGCATCCTTCTTGTGCATCCAGATTCAACATTGTGCCTCGTTTTATTATCTCGCCTCCTTGACGTCATTTGTGTAACCAAACACAGGATACATGGCCATCTTTGGAAATCTGGTTAGGCGGTGTCTAAGCCCCATGGTTTAGAGGAGCTTGGGCAAGGTCTCGCACACCCTTTTGGCATTGGTCAAGGCACCTCAGATCCCTGAGTAAGGATTTACTCCTTCAATGATCATGAAGATTCTGTGGCTTTTAAGTTTTTTTTTTTTTTAATTATTATTTACTTGCAAGGAGAGGCTGAAAGAGGGAAAGAATGGGCACACCAGGGCCTCTAGCCACGGCAAATAAACTCCAGATGCACGTGTCAGCTCTTGCCTTTGGCTTACGTGGGTACTAGGGAATCAAACCCAGGTCCTTAAGCTTTGCAGGCAAGTACCTTAACCTCTGAGCCATCTCTCCACCCCTAAGATCTTTTTTAATGTTCATTTTTGTGTGCTGATTTTAACTCGAATGTCAAAGCTTTGTGTAGGTGTTTTTATTTTCTGTTCTTTTATTGTTCTGCACAGTTATGAAAGTTTAAAGTAAACATGCCAATAAGGAGCAAAGGAAGGATTCAGAAGGAAACAAAGCTGACAAACCTAAAAACAAGCAGCATACAATTGAACTTAAAAGAAAGAACTGGGCCTGGAGAGATGGCTCAGTGGTTAAGGCTCTTGCTTCTGAAGCCTGAGGACCCATGTGTGACTCTCCAGAACCCACACAAAGGTGAGGCGAGTGCAAGGTTGCACATGCCCACTAGGTGGCATAAGTGTCTGGAGTTAAATTGCAGTGGCTGAAGCCCTGGTGCACCAATTCTCTGTGTGTGTGTGTGTCTCTCACTCTAAAAAAATAAAATGAAAAAAAAATTAAAGAAAGGAGAGAACTAATAAAAAATGATGTGATGAAGTAAAAACAATATTCTGAATGAAAGAAGCCATGTTGAAGAATAGACATGGTACACTGCTGCTCCCATACAATTCCATTATTTACAGACTGATGTGTGACAAACTCATAGTGGTAGGAAGGTCACCGATGGTGTCAGGATGGGGGAAGCCGTGGGAAGATTGCAGGAGAACTACGAGAAGGCTGAAGGAGGGGCTCAGTTGGTGCTGTGTTTGCCTGGCATGCTCAAGGAAGTCCCAGATTCAATTCTCAGTACTGGGGAAGAAAAGATGCATACACAAAAGGATTGCAAGAAATTTTTGGAGGCGATAGAGCTATTTCTTATTTTACTGGGCGTAGATATATGTCAAAGCTGTTTGATATATATGTGTGTGTGTGTGTGTGTGTGTCCCATTTAGTGTATTAGTGTATGTCAGTTACACTTCAATGAAAGTATTGAAATGGATCTCAAAAAACTATGAACCTACCTTTGGGTGCCTTTAATCCCAGCACTTGGGTGGCAGAGGTGAAGGATCACCATGATTTCGAGGCCACCCTAAGACAACATAGTGAATTCCAGGTCAGGCTGGACTAGAGTGAAGCCCTACCTTGAAAAAAATAACAACAACAACAACAAAAAAACCTATGACCTATGCTTTCCTATTATTTATTGTTGTTGCTGTTATCATATCATTTCAGCAATATTTTTATTTATTCATTTACTTGAGAGAGAGACAGACAGATAGACAGACAGAAAGACAGACAGATACACACACACACACACACAGAGAGAGAGAGAGAGAGAGAGAGAGAGAGAGAGAGAGAGAAGGGATACACCAGGGTCTCTAGCCAGATGCATGTGCCACCTTGTGTATCAGGTTTATGAGGGGTCTGGGGAAATGAACTGGGGTCCTTTGGCTTTGTGGGCAAGCACCTTAACTGCTAAACAATCCCTCCAGCCCTTATCATGTAATTCTTATAGGAAGTGATAGGGCAGGTACACACCATTGCACATGGTGAAGTTAGTGCATGAAGAAAGAGAAGAAACTTACCTTAGTTGGTTTTTGGTCATTAATTCCTCAAGACCCACAATCTGAATTTGTGTTGCTTAAATATCATTTTAAGTTCTTTCATTTTTTTTATTTTTATTTTAGAAAGAGCTCATGTGAGTGAGTGAGTGAGTGAGTGAGTGAGAGAGAGAGAGAGAACTGGCACACAAGGGCCTCAGCCACTGAAATCAAACTCCAGGCGCTTGCACCACCTAGTGGGCATGTGCAACCTTGCGCTTGACTCACCATTGTGCATGTGGCTTACGTGGGATGTGGAGTGTCTAGCATGGGTCCTTAGGCTTTGCAGGCATGCGCCTTAACCGCTAAGCCATCTCCCAGCCCTTCTTTCATTTCTTAATAGATTACTATTTTAATCTTTAAATATCTTACTTTCTTCACTTTCCTACTGTTTTTAGCACTCCGAGGGTAATTTTTTTTTAAGTGACATATCACTTTTTATTTTAACTAGGCATGAGTAATAGTCTTTCAAAATTCTTCTTGGCCTAGAGAGATGGCTTAGCAGTTAAGCTGCTTGCCTATAAAGCGTAAGGACCCAGGTTTGATTCCCCAGTACCCACTTAAGCCAGATGCACAAGGTGGTGCTTTTGTCTGGAGTTCGTTTGCAATGGATAGAGGGCCCAAAGTGCCCATTCTCTCATAAATAAATAAGTAAATAAATAAATAAATAAATAAAATTATTATAATATAAAAATTTAAAAACCCCAAAAGCTCCAACTTCTAAAACTCTTTCTTAATATTTTATTTTTATTTATTTACTTTTGAGAGAGAGAGAATATTATTGGGTGCACCTGGGCCTCTAGCTCCTGTGATCAAACTCCAGACACATGTTCCACCATATGTGTTTGGCTTTAGTGGGTACCAGAGAATTGAACCTTGATCCTTCAGCTTCACAGACAAGAGCCTTAACCTCTAAGCCATGTCTCTAGCCCCCATGTTATTTCTCTTAATTTATTTTGCTTTTCTTTTCATATTTTTTTGAGGTAGATCTTTGTTACTTAGCTTAAGCAGGCCTGCAACTTGCTCTGCAGCTTAGGTTGGTCAACAACTCAGCATCCTCAGGGCTGGGATGAGATGCGAGGTCGTTGTCTCTATACCCACTTCAGAAATTCTTGAGCAATGTTCACACATGGACCGTTACCTTGAAGTATTCTTTCTCTCCAAATCTCTAGCTTTTCTCACAGACAGGTCGTTATACTCCTATTGCCTTTGACCAAATTCACCAGATATCACCTGCTCATTTAACTAATATTCACCTGGACACATGCATCCGTCTGTGCCCATTCTCATCTCTGACCCTTGGGTTCTGGAGTTGGTGGGATTCACATCTGGGTTCTGTATGGCACAAACCTCTCTTGGTCCTTTTCCCTTCCCTTATGGGCACTCAGGCCCTGATGACTAGGGTCTCATTTGGCAGTGACAGGGAAGGTGGCAGCCAGAGACAATGAACGTTTGAGGAACTTCACTTCCTAGAGTCTTCATCCCGTCTCTGGACTGTTCTGTCAGCTATTGCTGCACAACCAATTACCTCGACTTCCATCGTCTTGGGTCAGAAGTCTGGGTACAGCTTTTGCTCCCTGGGGTCCTTTGCTTAGGGTCTCACAAAGCTGCCGTCCAGGTATCAGACAGACTGCATTTGCATCTGGAGGCTCACTAAGGGAACCAGAAACTTCTGAAGTCACGTAACGTGCTTGTAAGAATTCATTTCCCTGCAATTGTATGTCCGATGTCTCCATTCTCTTCTCAGCTGTTGGCCAGGGACTGAGGTCAGCAACAATCTAGGACCTGACCCTGAAGCTGTGGCCATCTCTCTGCATCACAGCATGACTGCTAGCTTCTTGAAGTCCAGCAAAGAATATCCCCTGTCTTAGGAATTTTCATCATCTTTAAAAAGGATTGTGTATGATGTCATGTAACTCAGGATAATCTCCCATTTTATGAACTCAAAATCAACTGATTGGGGATCTGCATTATATCTGCTAATATAAAAACATATGGTTGTAATTTTTTAAACAATGAGGTTTAAAAGTGAAAGCCCTCTCCCAAAGACGTCATTCTTGAAGGGTTAGTACTATTAGCCTCTCTACCCCTCCTAATTCTCTTTCTGTAAGTACACATATGTGTTTATACAGCACAACAGATTATTTATCTATACAGAATGTGTATGTACATCTATATTTACTGTAAATTGAATAATAAAAGTATGTAACTTTTTCACAAAGTTTTTATAGGTTAGTGCCTTTTGGCCAAAGGCTGCTAGGAGTTTGTTCCTAACTGAACAAAGGAGACCACGTGACGTGGGGACTTGTGATGTGTTTTAGTAGCAGGTGGGGAATCAAGGGAATTGGTGCTTTATTCGGGGAGACCACGTGACGTGGGAACTGTGATGTGTTTTAGTAGCAGGTGGGGAATCAAGGGAATTGGTGCTTTATTCGGGGAGACCACGTGACGTGGGGACTTGTGATGTGTTTTAGTAGCAGGTGGGGAATCAAGGGAATTGGTGCTTTATTCGGGAGATTTACAGGAGGGTTTGGGGAAATGGGATTTTGTTCTTCACATTCTGAGTTGGACACTTGGGAAGTGGGGATCATTCTAGGGCTGAGTGACTTCATAGGGTTATCTCTTTCTAGAAGGAGCAAAGACTGGAAGAAAAGTGAATTTGTAATATGAAAGTAGCAGTCCCCTGAAATACTTCATATTTCTGTGGCTTATTTAGTGACCTTGTTTCTGTTATTTGCTTTTAAAAATATTACTTCTTGACAGAGTTACCTAGTCTCTGGCTAATGTTCCCTGAGAATAGTTTTGGTTGACAACAGATTACCCATCCTTCCCTGGGTGAGCCTGGCCTCATTCTGACAAACACAAAGGAACAGCTGGAAGTGTTGGTCCAGTTTGCATATGCCATGAGCTGCTTATTTATTTATTTTTGTTTCTTAAGGATAATCTCTCTGATGAGAGAAAAAGCTACAAATGAAGTGATACAGTGCAATGTTCTGGGGACAGAAGAGTTATAAACTGTCCATCATAAGTGTAAGGCCATAATGTAGTTGATGATTCCAGAATTTATTATTCACATTGCAGTGCTTAAAAAGTGCTCTATGAAGCCGGGCGTGGTGGCGCATGCCTTTAATCCCAGCACTCGGGAGGCAGAGGTAGGAGGATCGCCGAGAGTTCAAGGCCACCCTGAGACTACATAGTTAGTTCCAGGTCAGCCTGGACCAGAGTGAGACCCTACCTCGAAAAAAAAAAAAGAAGAAAAAAAAAAGTGCTCTATGTTGGTAGAATTCATATCTGTTTGTATACCTGTACGGGAGTGTTACATGTATATACCTAGGGCATAGAACAACACATGGTGTGTGTTTTATATGTGTCAATTGCTGTACACATATACAGCTGTGCAAATGTACACATAGATGTGAAACATGTTCCATATATATATATTTTTTGTACATACATTTAAAAATATTTAATTTTTATTTCATTTATTTGGGAGAGAGAGAAGCAGAGAGAGACACAGATAGAGAGAGACTAGGCACCCAGGACCTCCAGCCACCGCAAAGGAACTCCAGACGTGTGCGCCACCTTGTGCATCTGGCTTACGTGGGTCCTGGAGACTCGAACCTAGGTCCTTTGGCTTTGCAGTCAAGTGCCTTAACTGCTAAGCCATCTCCCCAGCCTGTACACATACATTTTTAAAGAGAAAGTATAACTCACTAACACAGCCTGAATCAGTATAAAGTTAGAATTCTTAGGACTTATCATGGCTAGTCTTGGTTTCAAAATTGTGTAAAATAAACAACTCGCTGCGGCTGCTAATATCAACATTTTCTCAAAATATGTTCAGTATGTTGTGTGCTTCTAAATATTTATCTTTCAAAATAATCTCAATGAGCTATATTTTGGAAATCTTATTGGGTGGGCAAATAAATACTTCCAACTGAAATAGTTTGAAGAACAATTCCGCCCTTCCCAAGCACTGCAGACTCTCTGTTCAGAAGGAGCAAGCTAAGTGCCCTCAGGTCAAACTCGTTCTAGGTGATAATGATTCTCTCTTTAAATTTGGAGGCAGAGCGACCCTACCCAAGCACCCAGCCTCTCTTCTCATCTGTAGGGGAAAGAGGGATTTTCCAAATTCATTTAAAACTTCCTACTGGAAAGTATAGCTTTCTTACATATTACTATTGTCATTACTATTAATATTATTTTGTCTTCTTCCAAGCAAGTGCTATAAATCTTGCCTACAAAATAATTACCATTATCCGAAAGGGTTATCGACCTAAATTAACTGGGGTAACTTGCAGCTAATCTGGAAGAAAAGCCGGTAAATGACAGCGATGTTTGCATTGAAGCTAAATATTCAAAGGATAAGGTTCTCTACATTTTCCTCATGTGATTCAAAAAGAGCGATGCAAGCATCCTGTTGTCCCTGCTTGCTGCTCTGTGCCTCATGCGAAGATGGCATGGCGTATTCTATTCCCCTCAAAGACGGTGCTGGAGTTAAGCAAGTGCTCGTACTGCTCAGCATGCCAGGCAAAGGGAACAAAGTCATTATTTAATATCTTGGACCTTACTCCTGCCATGTCCTACCCACTCGCTGTGTGGTGTACAATCTGAAATGTCACTTCCTATCCAAGCGACTTACCCAGTGAATCAGGAAAAAGAGAATGGACATAGATTAATCTTTCAAAACAAAAACAAAACAAAATGTATTTTATTTATTTATTGGAAAGAGATAGAGAGCGGGCGGAGGGACAGAATGGGACACGCCAGGGCCTCCAGCCACTGCAAATGAGGTCCAGACACATGCGCTAACTTGTGGCCTGGCTTTATGTGGGTACTGGGGAATCAAACGTGGGTCCTTTGGCTTTGCTGGCAAGCACCTTAACCTCTAACCCATCTCCCCATCTCCAGACATAGCTTACCCTTGACAAGACACACAGAGGAGCCAAGTTGACTTTGAGTACGGTCTGATTCTTATCTTTGCTGGCATCAGCCACGGTGTACCCAAGAAGCCTGATAAAATATCCCGGTCAACTCTGAATTTCAGGAACGCTGAAGGGTACTGGCGTTCACAGCGGAGCTGGCCTGAGCTCAAATGCCCAGAGTCATGATGGAAGGCGACCAGACAGTGGGCTAAGCTCACCCAGTGCCAGTGTTCTTCATTCCACGTCTGTTCTCTATTAGGTCCAGTAATGATTGTCAACTTGATAGGATTAACAGACTAACTAATAATTATTAATTAATGAGGCACAATTGTGAGGACGTTTTGAGAGAGGTTTTACTGCGGAGGGAAAATCTGCCTGGAATGAAATTATCCCATGGGTTCAGTTGCTAGACTACACACAACATGAAAAGGGCCAGCAGAGCCCTTCCATTTCCATGTCTCTGCTTTCTGGTCAATGCCGTGGACCAAGTATGGGTCACCAGGGACTGAATTCCTCTGAAATGTGAGCCAGAATACACCCTCCCACCGTGAAGCTGGTTTCGGGGAAGTATCTGGTCACGTTGATGAAACAAATGACTCATACAGTCCAGCCATTTGCATGGAATTTGCATGGGATTACTTATAAGGAATCCAGAGCTGATTTCAAGTATATTGGAGAATGTGAATATGTTATATGCAAATACTCCAGCATTTTATTGAAGGGGGTGGAGCACCTCAGGATTTAGGTTTGAGGGGTTGAGGAGCGCTCTGGTACTAATCCAATTTAGATACAGAAAGGCAACTACATGTGAACATACGTGGTTGATGTGAAAAAAAAATGATATGAAAGTGATTTAAAATATGAAAAGCCAATTAGTTCAGTAAGTGTTGTGAGTGTAAAAATCACAACATTGCCACTATAATTGCTATGAGTGGTGGTGACCATGACAGCGTCAGGAAGAATAAAGCAGTTACCTTACATAATGATGAAAACTTGAATGACAGACAAATGCTTTACGTATTTATTTTCTGGTTAATCACTCATTGACAATTTAGTCAATCTCTGTAGAAACATACAGATTCCTGATTGACTTGAAGTTGCTAGGGAAATAATATATGCTCTACTATATATGGCAATAGTAACATGATCACATATTTATTAACATGTGTAATGTGTGACATAATGTTACAGCATTATAATTCAGGCTCCGCACAAGTTATAAGATGGTATACATTGACTTAAAGAAAAGCTCCATTTCATGTTAATTATAGATCAATTATCATATATGTTAATTAGAATTCTATGTGGAGAGTTCCTGGCAAGGCATACTATGTACTGTAATAGTGTGTAAAATGTTAAGTTGACCTTGGAAAAGCAAACATTCACACGTATTTGTGTACTTCAAGCATATTGCATTTCACTATCAAGCACCAGCCAGTTGAATGACAGCATTTCATTGTCATTCAAAGAAATGACAAATACAATGCATATTTCCTCTACTCAATATGCCTGTGGAGATGTGGAGATGGAAACCAACTTTACAGCTGAATGCAGGAGCTAAAATTACAATCTTCATATGCATGTTTAATTGCTTTTATATTTTCTCCATCCTTTTATGTGAGGCACTTTTCTTCTGCCTTATCTGGAGAGTGAAGAGCATCCCTGTCTTTGTTTCACGGAGAATGTGGCACTGATACTATCATGTCTCCAAATACAAGAGTCGGTGGCATTTCCAGGAACACTAATGTGTGCTGGGTCATCGGGAGACCCCTCTTCTCCTGTCTGGCACTCAGGAACAGATTTAAGGTTTGAGGTAGGAAAAAAACCCGGTAAGCAAAGCAATTTTAATTCATGGACGTGATCTCAAGCACACTTGGTGGGGAACTTCGGCTTTGTGTCTCAGCATCCTTTATCACAAACTTAAAGAGCAGAAAATAATGTGCAGAGCTTGACACGTGTGACATCCATAAAGAATTTCATGATTTCTATGCAATATTTATTCAACCAGTTTGAGGAGACTGATGGAGAGATGAGCGAATCATGGAGCATTCTTATTTCATTGAGTGATCTATGAATGTTTGCAATTTAAATACATAGCAGAGGAAATACCCTTCTATTTAATTTCCGCCTCTTTCTACAGTTCCTACAGACCCAGATGCAAAATGACTATCCTTGTGGTTATTCATTTCTCAAATTAGAGCAAGTTTTTAGATGGTTGACTAAGTGGTTTCTTTTTTAATTTTTAAATTTTTATTTATGAGAGAGAAAGAGAGACAGAGGGAGAGAGAGAATGAGCATCCCAGGGCTTTCAGCCACTGCAAACGAACTCCAGACACATGCACCACTTGTGTACATGGCTTATGTGGGTCCTGTGGAATCAAACCTGTGTCCTTGGCTTTGCAGGCAAGTGCCTTAACCACGAAGCCATGCCTCCAGCAGGATAAGTGGTTTTGATTAGTCCAGATATTTAGCTTTGCATAGATGTAGTTTCTAAGGGCAGCTATATCATTTTTTTCATTATTATTTCTAAGGGTAGCTTTATCATTATTTCTTGATTTTTCTTTTTCCTATCATGACGGGGATTGAACCGAGGGGCTTGCAGATGCTAGGCAAGTGCTGTACCACGGAGCTGTATTCCAAGGTCTTACACGACAAAATAAATGTGCCTCTGATGAGCACATCCGTTTGCAATTTTGAGTTATTTTTAATTTTTATTTATTTATTCTTTTTTTTATTAGATATGGACATATTTAGTATGTAAACAACACATGTTGGTACCATCATTTCCCTCCTCCCTGCTCCTTTTCTGAAGAGGCCTTCCTCATTGGGGAGGCAGGTCAACCCCATGGGGATTGTGGGTTGTGCATTATGGGGGTGAAGAGGCAATGTCGCTGTGCAAAATGTCCCAACTTATGGCTCTAACAATCTTTCTGCCTCTTCGTCTGCAAAATTCCCTGAGCCGTGCTGGGAGCGTTTTAAGTCTACTTCAGTGATGGGCTTGTAGGAGCCTCTGGATGTCTGGTTTGGTAGGTGTTGAGTGTCCTCAGTGTCTGTCTCCTTCACCCTTCTGCTGAAATCAGATTCACTAAGAAAGCAGCTCTCTTGCTCATTTCCCCAATTCCCCTGTGGTTTCAGCTGGGGCCATTTCAGTGAGCTGGGTCATTTCTCTCCTCGGGTCCCATTCATGTTCTGCGCCCTGCTCGCCCACACACAGGCCACACAGGGAACCCCTGCAATATTGATTTCTATTTACTATTCATCTATAACTCTAATGATTATTTATATTTGACTGACCTTTATGTTACAGTAAACTGTAAGACTTCATGAACTGCCTATTCTTTTTACCTGGCTAATTAGTTAGAAAGATGACAAATCAATTGGATTTGCTAACAGAATTTTTGCTACACTGATTAAATGCTACTTTTGTGTATATAAATACAGCCACTATAAAATGAGTACTTGATCTTTCTAATATGAGGAAAGCTATGTTATGATTCAGCTTAAAGAGTCAAATTAAAACGAATTATTGATAGATCATCAATCTTTTAAAATATTTTATTATTTATTTATTTATTTATTTATTTGAGAGAGAGAGAGAGAGAGAGACAGAGAGAGAGAGAGAGAATGGGCACACCAGGGCCTCCAGCCACTGCAAATGAACTCCAGATACATGTGCCACCTTGTGCATCTGGCTTGTGTACTTGGGTCCTGGAGAACCAAACCTGGGTCCTTTTGCTTTGCAGGCAAGCACCTTGGGCACTAAGCCATCCCTCCAGCCCAGATGTTCTTGTGTTCAGTTTTCTTTCAGAGCAGCTGAAGAGAATTTTAAGGCGCAACTATTTGAGTCCTAGATAAATAGTTAAGGAAGGGTATTTTATGATGAACCAGACAGTGCCCAGGAAGCCTACGGGTGGCGCAATCACAGGGCGTAAGTGGAGAAGTGATAAGAAAGGATTCACAGTCAGTGGGCTAGAGCCAACGGAAGCACGCGAAACTAGCAAGAGTGGGGTGTGGTGGCCATCGGAGCTCTGCCCCTGCCTGGCCCCCAAGCCGTGGGAGAACGGTGTCAGCTGTAGAGAAACAACTCCATTACAGTGACCTGGAAGGCTCACAGGGGTCGCTCTGCCGGCCTCACTCTGCCTGCCTGCGTCTCCCAGGCATTCACCCTGTCTGGAAGCCAGAGGCACAGCACTAATGGCAGAGATCCAGTCGGAGAACGTGGAAGAACGGATGTGGGAGCCAGAGGAAAACAGCAATGCAGACACTCTATCAGTCTCTGACTTCTTGCTGTAACAAATCATCACTAATTTATTGGGTTAGATCTGAAGGTTAGATGTCCTACATTCAAAATGTCAGCAGCACTCGGTACCTTCTGCAAGCTCAAAGAGGTGAACTTATTTCTTTGTGCTTTCCAGCTTCCAAGTCTACACACAGCCTTGACTCCTGACCCCTTCCTTTAATCACTCCACTGCCGGTCCTTCTCCCACTCAGACCCTCATGTTCCCGCTCATCAAGACCCTTGTGAGTACAAGGGGCCCGCCTGGAACATCGAGGATAATCTCTTCATTGTAAGATCCTTAACTTAATCCCACAGGCTGAAACTCGGGGTATCACATTCACAGGCTCTGGGGATTAGTGTGTGGGTATTTATCGGGAACCACTTTTTTTTTCCTCTACAGATTGTTATATCCTCTGTTTATTGATATGAAAGAAGTTGAAGGCTGATAAAGAGAGATTAAAACTGCACATTTTGCAGACAAAAAAAGAATTGCTTTTGATTTATGTTTTGCTTCATTGAGACAGCTCCACTGTGTAGCCCAGGCTAACCTCAAACTCCGGGATCCTCCTTTCTCTTCCCCAACACCAGGACTGAGTATAGGTGTGCAACACCAGGCTTGACAAGAATTAATTTGAATCGTTTAAAAACTGTCTTCTTTTTGAATAATGTAAAGAAATTTGAACAGACATGCCACATTATTTTAATATCACATACATATATATATGTATATACATATGTGTTTATGCCATTGTATTTATTCTGTTTTCTTAAATTTTCAACTTCCCAAGATATCCTGTCTTCAATTTATGGCAAGGATACTATGACATTTTTCACAACTAAACTCACTTGGAAAAGACAGTATCTAAATATGGTTGAGTCATGAGTGTCTGCCTCTTTTCGTGCATTATGTCATCATGAATATCTCCGAAGGAAGATGTTGCTAATACTTGTATTTTAAAGATGATGATAGAGGGTCTGAGAAGATGACTCAGCTCTTGCCACACAAGCATAAAAGCCCAAGAGGTCTGATGTTGATAATCCAGGACTAGAGATGGCTCAGCAGTTACAGGCTCTTGCTTGAAAACCTGACGGTCTGGGTTGGATTCCCCAGTACCCCCAATAAAACCAGATGCACTAAGGGCTGCATGCGTCTGGAGTTCCTTTGCAGTGGCAGGAAGCCCTAGCACACCCATACTCACTCTCTCTGCCTCTTTGTCTCTGTCTCTCTTAAATAAATAAATAGGTATATTTAGAAAAAAAAAAAAAAGACAAATTGCTACCATGAGAGTGATGACCCAGCAAATGATCCCTTCATTAAATCATTCCTAGCCAAGCTGCTCCGGATGTGGGATTACTTCTCCTCTTTGGGATTTACCTGCAATATGATTATAAGGATGTTCCACGTCAGGACTTGCATAATTCCACTACGTTGTCTCTAATAAAAATGTATCTCCCAAGAAAATGAACTTGTAATTTGAAATAAATTAGTTGCCTTACCCAGTGTCTTCTATGCTTGATTTTACTTAGTAATTTTTTTTTGTAAATTTCAGTGAATTAATCTAGTTTTATAATTTTCACATGTGGGCATAAGATACTATCAGTTGCGTATAGTGGACATGTCTGTAATAAATCTATCTGTCCACATCAAGTCTGTATCTAGCTTACTTATTATTCTGCCACTCGTGACGTTTGTTCTTAGCGTCTTCTCCATCTTTCTCTGATGCCATTATTTTCAGTGAGTTTGAATTTGATTCATTAACATTGGACGATCAAGTTGTTCCTCAGAGAAGCCAATCTTTCAATTTTTTTTGAGGCATGCACAACAGACTGGCCTTTAAAAATTATTTTATTTATTTATTATTTATTTATTTGTTTATTTATTTATGATAGAGGGAGATAGAGATAGAGAGAGAGAGAGAGAGAGAGAGAGGGAGAGAATGGGCTCACTGGGATCTCCAGCTACTGCAAACGAACTCCAGATGCATGTCCCCCCTTGTGCATCTGGCTCACATGGGTCCTGGAGATTCAAACCAATATCCTTTGTTTTTGCAGTCAAAAGCCTTAACCGCTAAGCCATCTCTCCAGCCCCAGACTGGCCTTTTTTATGAGAGAGAGTGAAAGAGAGAGAGAGACAGAGAGAATTGGTGTGCCAGGGCCTCCAGCTACTGTAATCAAACTCCAGATGTGTGTGCCACCTGTGTGCACGTGTGACCTTGCACCTGCCTCACCTTGTGCTTCTGGCTTATGTGGGATCTGGAGAGTCAAACAAGGAGGAGGCTTCACAGGCAAGCACCTTAACTGCTAAGCCATCTCTCCAACCCAAAGACCTTAAAATGACTTTACAACATTATAAAAAAGTTGTTGTTAGAGTTTTTCCTTATTACCTGGATATCAAGTGTATATTCATGTGTTTTTAATTATTTCAAAATTGATAATTAAAATAGTGCATATTTCTAGTACAGAGAATATGTTTAACTAATGGGTGACTATTTGAGTAATGACCTTCCAGAAGCTGAAACCTCTCTGGTACTTTGGCTAACAGTTAACTTATACATGTAATACAATCTTTGGCTACAATAATGCTACATGTACAATAAGGCTTGTAACTTTTGATTTTCTTAAATATATTCCATATTTAAGAATTACATACTACCACCTACATCCTTATTGGAATCTGTCCAGAAAACTTTCCCCCTCTTAAGCACATTAAAGACATAACAAAGTTTACAACATAAATGAAGTTTAAGACTTCTTTAGTCATTTATGGAAGTTTATATTGTCTATGAATATATCTAATTAAATTCCTCTTTTGAGATGTCATAGATAGAGTCTATGGAAGACATTGAAGTGGAAGATAAAACGCAGGAATTTCAATAGCATGTGTTTTTTGGAAGAGAAACAAGGAGAATTTGGCTTGTGATACCACTGCACAAAAGTCCTCAGTCAAACCACACAGGTAGCCCGAAGCTCGGACAGACCCTTGACACTGTGCTATAGCGAGGAGCCTGGGCTTTATAAAGCCCTATTTACGTCCATTGGATGTGGATTACTCCGAGAAGCATGGTTACCCTTCACCAAACCTTCCAGCTGCTGAGGATCCTTTCATAAATCCCAAAGTGTGGAATTATGCAGGGTAGCCTAGCTCCCTGGCAGTCCAACACTTGTGCAACTTGGCTCCACTTAACTACACGCTCCCCCCACCACCCCCTGGATTCCTGGTGGGTCTTTCTTCCTCGGGGAAACCAGTCCGAGAAAATGTGGCAGAAAACCCTGGCCTCTGAGGCTGTCAGTGAATTCTCTTATCTGTCCCAGATTCACCTCGTCTTCAGTTAAGAACAGTGCTGGTGTTCGGGGCTTCTGTAATAGGATAATCAAGGTCTTCACATGTACGGAGTCCAAACGCCTGCTAAGCAAGCAATAGAACACGGAGCTGCATCTCCAGTCTAACCAGGCTCCCTTGAGGATTGCTGCTCATGCCCGCTGTCCAGTAGTATTGGTCAAAGGAATGCCAAGGAGCCCCACTGGTGACCGCTTCCATTCCACACATATTCCTTCTTGTCCCCACTGGGTAAGAGCAGCCACGTGTCACTTGATGATCTACATGAATGACTACAGCTTCCCTTTGTGCTTCCTGTTGCTGTGGGACAAGGAGCCCAGAGTTACCCAGCCAGAACTCTGGATTAAACTTCAATGAGCCCTGTCCTCTCTCTCCAGTGGCCGAATGGCAGAACTGGAAAGACGGAATTCCACAGGGGCATCACTGAAGAATGGTCACTTCAGGGTCGACTATTTGGTTTCCAGACCAGCCTAATCTTTCTGTTTATAATCTTTGTGCTGGATAAAAGTTAGTGATTCAGTGTATATACTATAGCTTAAAGGCTAACACCTATATCTTGCAGTGTGCCACCTCTAAGCTGGCATTCCAGCCATCCTTTATACGGCCGACCATGCTCTGAGGAGATATCAGTGACTGTATGAATGATAGGTGACAAAAACAGCCGATTTCATGGTCATGTGTCACAGCACCTATTCTATAAAGTGAATCCTTAAATCAATGCAATTTCATAGGAGTAATATGACAGTGTATCAAACACTCTGGAAGAATATATTACTGGTGGTTTTTTGAATAAAAAATAAGTCACTTGAAATATGAATAATTATCAACAATGCCTGACACTGTCCCTTCCTAAGGTAGAGTGGATCAATTGCAGTAGAATCTCCTATGAGTGACTAATTGGTTTTCTCACAAAACCATCAACGTGGCCGTATTCGTTTCCCAGCACTGGTCTCTGTGGCTCGCCAGCTGGAATTCTGCAGCCCTAGTTCTTTGCTCTTTGAGTGAGAACCTGCATTGTTTGTCCCATACTTGGCCATTGTCCCTTGACTTGTTTATTTACTCTCTCCCTGCACCAGTGCTGTGGGGCTGATGACAAATATTGACATGTCAACTGGCTGAGGTTCCCATCTGTGGTCATTTCTGGAAGGGGCTCCTCCAGGTCAACACTTGCCGGGGGAGGGAGTTAAGCAGGGTTGAGCTGAGTGAGACCTGGGTGCAGAGAGACGTCCTCAGCTGACCCTAGTTAGGGTTTGTATCAGGAAAAGAGAAGTTGGCATTTATAACTCGGGGGGCAGGGGGACCCCTCTTCAGTGGCTGGGGGCCATGCTGGGAAGGGAAGTATATTGTCAGGTAGTCACAAGCACGGTGATTGTGTGTTGAAGAAGGAAAATGTTATCTAGTAACAACATGTACTCCGGATAACTGAGTGCCAAATATACCTGGCTTAAGTATCCCAATAGCTTTTATTTATTTATTTTTAATATTTGATTTTATTTTTAATATTTTTTTTATTTCTCTATTTGAAAGAGGGAAAGAGGCAGACTGAGAGAGAAAGAGAGAGAGAGAGAGAGAATGGGCACGCCATGGCCTCCAGCCACTGCAAATGAACTCCAGACACATGCACCCTCTTGTGCTTCTGGCTTAGGTGGGTCCTGGGGAATTGAACCTAGGTCCTATGGCTGTGCAGGCAAGTGTCTTAACTGCTAAGCCATCTCTCCAGCCCTTAATATTTTATTTTTATTTATTTATTTGAGAGAGAAAAAGAGGGAGAGAGAGAGAGAATGGGCACACCAGGGCCTCCAGCCACTTCAAACAAACTCCAGATGCATGTACCACCTTGAGCATCTGGCTTACGTGGGTCCTGGGGAATTGGAACTGGGTCCTTTGGCTTTGCAGGCAAGCACCTAAAACACTAAGCCATCTCCCCAGGCCCCTCAAAAGCTTTTAGATGAGTGAGAATAAAGTTTCCTCCATGGAGGGTTGAGATTCAACCAAACAAACCTGAAGCTGATGTTGCCAGATGCTACACCACATATGGATCCCGACCTCATGGGAAGGAAGGTCCTTTCTCCTGGCAGGAAAGACTGGCCACTGGCTAGCTGAGCTGGGAGGAGTGCACACAGGGAGCTCTCCCTGGTGCTGCTCATGAACCTGACCAGAGGCTCTGTCCTCTGATCTTTTGAGAGCTCAGCCGCTCTGTCTTTTGTGGCTGTGGCTTGAAAAGGCGCTATCTTCTGCTTTCTTTCCAATCTTACTAAACCTCGTGGAAAAGCCCTGTGACCCCAGGTAATGCTAAATATATAGGCACAGCTCCACCTGGAACCACCACCCTGCTGTAGCTAATTTACCCTAAGCTGTCTTTCCCAATACCAAGAACTCCTTTACTGAGAGCAAATATATGGATTATTCTTAAGAAAAAAAAAAAAAGGTTTATTTGATTAAAATGTGAGTTTAATGAGCGAAGAAAGTTTGGTTATCAGACAAACCTGGCAGATGAAAGTGTCTGCTTACGTCTAAGTTGAATAAATGCTCAGGATTTTAAACAAAGGAACAAATGCTTATAGCAGAGTAAGTAGGAAGTCAATTAAGCCAATCAGAAAGAAGGAATGCTAAGGAGTGTGTCTCAGTTACTTTCTTGTTGCTGGACAAAATACCAGAAGTAAGTTATGGAAGGTAAAAGGTTTATTAATATTTTTATTTATTTGAGAGAGAGAGAGAGAGAGAGAGAGAGAGTTACAGAAATAGGCAGGTAGAGAGAGAATGGACGCTCCAGGGCCTCCTTTGTGCCGCAGCTTATGTGGGCCCTGGGGAGTCGAACCTGGGTCATTTGGCTTTGCAGGCAAGTGCCTTAACCACTAAGCCATACCTCCAGCCCCTTAGCTTAGAGATTTTTTAAAAATATTTTTATTCATTTATTTGCAAGGAGAGAGATAGAGAGATAGTGATAGATGGAGAGAAAGAGAGAGAGAGAATGAGAATTGATGAGGCAAGGCCTCTAGCCATTGTAAATGGGCCCCTGTGCATCTGACTTTACCTGGGTACTGGGAAATTGAACCCATCTCTCCAGCCCTCAGCTTAGAGTTTTAAGGGAAAGCTTCACCGTGGGAGGGAAGCCATGGCAGGCCAGGGTGTGGAGCCAGCACCACATTGTAGCACAAGTAGCAAAGAAAAGCAGCAGGGCGTGGAGTGGGTTATACCACCTCAAGGCCCGCCTCCAGTGACACGCTTCCCCTATCAAAGCTCTGCTTCCTAAAGGAGCACGCGCTTCCCGCAAAGCACCGCCGACTGGGGATCCAGCTTTCAAACCCATGCACCTGTCAGGTTCATTTCACATTCAAACCGCCACAGGGAGCCGCCCAGGTATGGCGATAATCATCCCAATGGATTGACGATGCTAGTGCAGTAGGATCCTAAGTTCAAGGCCTTAAAGTGGCCACAACGTGAAGTCAAGCCAGCCTGGGAAGCTTAGTGATACCTTCTCTCCTAATAAAAACAGTCAAGGGGCTGGAAAGATGGCTTAGAGGTTAAGGCATCTGCCTCCTAAGCCTAAGAATGCTGGTTCCAATCTCCACTGGTTCCAATCTCCAGTGGTTCCAATCTCCAGGTCCCACATTTAGCCAGATGCAGTGATGCAAAGGTGCAATGCAGCACTTGACCACAAGGAGGCACCCGCATCTGGATTTTGTTCACAGCAGCTGAGAGACTGCTGGCACACCCATCTCTATCTGTCTTCCTCTTCCTCTCTCTCTGTGTCTCTCTCAAAAAAAAAAAAAAAAACAGTCCAATAGAAGGTATGGGGGTGTGGCTCAGGAGCAGAGCTCTTGCTGTGCAGGCGTGAGAGCCTAGAGAAAAGATGTGAAATGAGACACACTCTCCTCTTCCTTCCTATGTCATGACCTCCCTGAGGTTTTCTAAGGGTAAAGAAGGTGGGCCATCATCTCCTACTCTGGGATTTAGTGTAGAATAAACCAGTTGTGGACATGGACTTCTGTTTTGTTAGAATCTGTAGGGAGAAAACTAATGTATCACAATAAAGTAGACAAATGAAAGCTATATTATTTTTTTCTAAAATATATTTTAAATATTTTATTCATTTATTTGAGAGAGAGAGAGGGAGGGAAAGAGAGAGAGAGAGGTAGATTGAGAATGGGCATGGCAGGGCCACTGTAAATGAACTCCTGATGCATGCACCACCTCGTAATCTGGTTTATGTGGATACTGAGGAATCGAACCTGAGTCCTTAGGCTTTGTAGGCAATCACCTTAGCCACCAAGCCATCTCTTTAGCCTGAGCTATATTCTTTCTATAAAATGCATATTCTCTTGCACTGCCTATAAGACGAGAACAACCACATATACAATACAGAGCTTACTACACAAGTAAAGAAAAAGGAGCCATCACATCCACTTGGGTATACACAAGAAGTTTCCGTTAAGGCACTTTGTCTGGTTCTTAGAGAGAAATATAAGTTCTACATGTACTAGCCATAGGATTGTGACATTTAACAAACGCTATTCACTGGTTAAGGTGCTTGCCTGTGAAGCCTAAGGACCCTGGTTCAATTCCCTGGGACACACGTAAGCCAGATGCACAAGGGGGTGCATGTGTCTGGAGTTTGTTTGCAGTAGCTACAGACCCTAGCATGCCCATTCTCTCTTTCTTTCTAGTAGGGTCCCAGTCTAACCCAGGCTGACCTGGAACTCACTGTGTACTCTCAGGGTAGCCTCAAACTCATGGTGATCCTCCTACCTCTGCCTCCTGAGTGCTGGGATTAAAGGCGTGTGCCACCACGCCCGGTTGAATAAATTTTTTTTTTTTTTGGTTTTGTGAGGTAGGGTCTCACTCTGGTCCAGGCTGGCCTGGAATTAACTATGTAGTCTCAGGGTGGCCTCGAACTCTCGGCGATCCTCCTACCTCTGCCTCCCAAGTGCTGGGATTAAAGGCGTGTGCCACCACACCCGGCTGAATAAAATATTTTTTAATAAATGCTATTCACTATCAAGATAGCGTTAGTAACCTGCCTTATAAATACCCATTACTCTACCCATAATCCCTTTAACAACTAGATTGGAATATCTTTTCTTATTAAGGAGAACCATTCTTTTTTAACCCCCTAAGCTCTTTCAGCTCACCATACTTCATCTGGAGAATGTTCTAGTAACCCTCGCAGATCTTAATATTCAACCATGATGGAAGGGCAAGCCAGAAGGGGGAATGCAAGTTTGGTAGGAGAGCATTAGATATCCAGAACACTGGTGCCACGCAGGGGACACATGGGCACTGTTAGAGAGAGGCTACGGGACACCACATAGCCGAGAGAATTACAACAAAGTGAGCAGATGAACACAGAAAGATGCCGAGGGTGCACGGGAGAGGAGGTGCTGGAAGCTTCAGGTCCTAGCTTAGGCAGTGTCATTTTGAAGGCACCACGTGCTGTCAGTAAGATAAGTGAAAAGCCACTTGGGCCTTGGACCTAGCAGAACTAGACTACTCTTGAGGTGAAGTGAATGTTCATGACCACTATGTGAGTATTCACTAATGTAATGCTTAGAGAGAATTAGGTTTGGAAGTTGTGGTGCATTCAGGCGGCAACACGACACCCTGAGGGAGAGGACACTAGTGACCAGCAAGCACAGGGCTGGAGTTGAAGGTGGTATCTCGGTTGTGAGAACGAGGCGGTCGTGAGCTACATAGAAACAGCAGTTCAGGGCTGGTGAGATGCCTCAGCGGCTAAAGGCACTTGCTTGCAAGGCCCGACGCCCTGTGTTTGATTCCCCAGTCCCCATATAAAGCCAGATGCACAAAGTGGTGCATGCATCTGGAGTTCATTTGCCATGAGTGTTCCCATACTCACTCTCAGATTAATAAGCCTTTACTAAAGAAACAGCCATTAAACTTCAACACTGCCAGTCTAGTCTATGAATTAAGCTGTACCTTGGCATCTTCTATAGTCTGGCAGGATTTCCTCAAAGTGGTGACACGCTCAGACTTCAGATTTTCAGAGCAATAATAGGAAGCAAAGAACAGCTATTGGGCTGAGGAGCGTCCTCATCCGGTAACATGTTTGCTTTGCAAGTGTGAAGATCTGACCCAGGTCTCTGTGAGCCACGTTAAAGTGATAGCTGGTCATGGTGGTCCATTCCTGCAATCTCTACACTAGGGGAAGGGTGCAGACGCAAGTGGATTCCTGGCAATCCCTGACCAGTCACTCTAGCCTCTTCCTCCTCCTCCTCCTTCTTCTTCTTTTTGTTTGCTTTTTTAAGGTAGGGTCTCACTCTAGCTCAGGCTGACCTGGAATTCACTCTGTATTCTTAGGGTGGCCTCGAACTCATGGTGATCCTCCTACCTCTGCCTCCCACTCCTTCATCTTTTAAAAAAATTGAAAAAGTTATTTATTTATTAGAGACAGAGGGAGGGAAGGAAAGAGGAAGAGAGAGAATGGGCATAGCAGGGCCTCTAGCCACTGCAAACACTCTGCAGATGAGTGTGTCACCTTGTGCATCTGGCTTACAAGGGATGTGGAGACTTGAACCTTAGTCCTGAGGCTTCGCAGGCAAGTGCTTTAACCACTAAGCCATCTCTCCAGCCTTCTTGATGATGCCCAGGCTGGTGAGAGATCCTGTCTAAAAATAAGGTGGGTGGTAGATGAAGAAGGATACCCTACGTACCCACACACTTTGGCATGCACTTACATGTGTGCATGCATGCACACACACACACACACACACACACACACACACGACATTTCTTTACTGACATTCAGGTTTTGGTGCTGGGACTCAATCCCAGGAACGTGAGCAAGTCAGGCAAATGCTGTTCTCTATTCCCAGCCATGACAACTAATTTTTGACCCTTCTTTGTTATTTGTTTGAGGTCAACGTATGCTGTTTTATGTGAAATTATTCATTAACAATAAAAGATCCAAATATTTTATCTCATTATATTCTAAGATATATCAAAAATGGAAAGGTTATTCGGAGTAGCAACCACAATAATTTAAGGTCATTAAGGGCTGCCCCACCTTTCCACATGAGAAATAAAAGATGTTGTTTTCTCCAGTTTGGGAGGGCTCAATTTGTTATATAATTTCTTTTCTCCTGGCTCTTATGACAGGGCGCTATTTTGGTTTTATTTATTTTATTTTTCTTTAAATTTTATTTATTTCCTTATTTGAGAGTGCAAAAGAGAAAGAGGGAAAGAGAGAGAGAGAGAGAGAGAGAGAGAGAGAGAGAGGCGCGCGCCAGGCCTCCAGCCACTGCAAACGAACTCCAGATGCATGTGCCACCTTGTACATCTGGCTTACGTTGGTTCTGGGGGAACTGAACCAGGATCCTTTGGCTTTGCCAGCAAATGCCTTAACTGCTAAACCATCCCTCTAGCCCCTCGGTTTTATTTTTAAGAATGCTCCCTCTTTGCTCCACTGGCCCCATAGTCTTACATGTAAATAGAATTTTTCAGGTTTTGAAAGCACTATTCCACCCACACTGGAGGAACTCAACACTTGGAAGTTATCTCTCACTCACAATTGATAAAAGAAGTGGAAACATGAAGAGAGACGGATCATGTAAGTCGACAATGAATCCTATCACACGAGTCTGGATGACCTCTGACTTAGCTCAGCTTTTAAGTACATATTCTCTACAACTGCCAGCAAAAGTCTGTCCCTTGTTCATTTTGTAAATTGAGCATGATCTAATATGCCAAAAAAGTATCTAAATTGCCTGAGAGGATGTAGATAGTACTTCAATCACACATTGGCCCTTCTGTTAACAGTACCATTGTTAAAAATGCTGTGTATTGTCTTTCTTTTTGTCTAATTTTGTCTTTTTGTCTAATTCCATAAATCTGAGCTTCATAAGTTCTAAGACATTTTGCTTCATGGCAGTCATTTTCTTAAATTTTGGAGGAGAGAAAGCAACAAACTATGAATTTGTTTTCTACATGTTATGATATATTTTTGTCAAATCCTGCTTAGTAACATTTAGGTACTTTTTTGATATTAAAACTATTCCACGGTCCCTTGAGTATAGCAATCTCATACCAGAGGCTGTATACACTATTTGAGAGACAAAAAAATATCATTTAAAATCTTCCAAATCAATACTACCAAACTCTAACGACATGAATTACTCAAAGAGTGTGTTCTTCATCGATAACAATAGAGGAACGTCTGGGGACATTATCTATTATCAAGAAAGGTTTGCCTGCAAGATTTCCCTTCTTCATGCACTCCATTATACGTAATCACAAAGATAACACCTCCTGTAATCTTCAAACACGAGCCTCACAAAAGACTTTCAGTGTTCCCTTAAGGTTAGGCAGAGTGATATACCAACAAAATTTTTAACTTAACAATTCTGCACAATTTCGACACAAAAGCAAGTTAGCCTATCTTTGGATATTCCTAGGTACTTGGCAGTGTTATCTCCCAGTTATCTGAAATAAACTTACTTTTTTTTTTTTTTTTTTTTTGCTTTCCCTAATCACCACATTTATTGTAACGTTCTGAAATTCACTGTGAAAGATAGTACACAGTAGGCAGCTGATTACTTACAATATACAAGTTACATGACTTTGCATGAATTAAATGTCCTGAAATATCTTGTCCTATTGAAACCAAGCTGATTTTAAAAAAATATATGTAATTTATTTATTACACACGCACAAACACACAAACACACACTATTACAGTGTGTTAAAATAACATGGTATCTCTTTCTTGGTATAAAAGATTCATGTTTTTTGTCCCTTGTAGGCAACCATAGTGCATTTGATGAAGGCAGGTGCGTGCAGTGATGACTTCTCTCAGTTCAAGTTAATATCGCCATCCCTTGCCATCTGTGGGGGATAGTACCAGAATCCCATTCAGCTACTAAAATCCAAGGATGCTCAAGTCCCTTATTGATACTGGCAGAGTATTTGCCCAGAACCTACAGTCATCTAGTGGACTTTAAGTCGTCCGTTGATTATTAAACCACACAGACAGTTATTACATTCTATTGCCTAAGGATTATCTTAGAACTTATGAAGCACAGATTTATGGAATTAGATACTACAAACACTGAAAAGCACTTAGCCTTACACAACAAGGAACTAAATGCCAAAGAATTCTTTATTTTATTATTATTATTAACAACATACTTTGTATGGATACATGATGTGTTGGTACCTCTTTTCCCTCATCCCTTCCCCCATTCCACTGTGGACGCTCCTCACCGGGAATGCAGGTATTCCCATGGGCTTGTAGGTTATGCATTGCGGGA
The DNA here is from genome assembly GCA_036365145.1 of Orientallactaga sibirica. NCBI lineage: Eukaryota > Metazoa > Chordata > Mammalia > Rodentia > Dipodidae > Orientallactaga > Orientallactaga sibirica. Next base: position 2,690,207 of record JAEOAD010000054.1, on the reverse strand, counting down.
GCAGCAGACAGTTATTTTTGGGGGATGAGGGGATGCCTCTGGGCATGATGTCTCAACTTGTGGCTCTTACAATCATTCTGTCCATTCTTCTGAAAAATTTCCTGAGCCGTGGTGGGTGAGTTTTAAGTTGGCTTCAGTAATGAGCTCTTAGGAGACTCGGGATCTCTGCTTTGGTAGGTGTTGAGCGTCCTCAGGGTCTGTCTCCTTCACCCTGGCGCTGCTGGTCAGACTCACCATGGTAGCAGCACTCTTGCTCATCTCCCCAATTCCTCTGTGGAATCAGCTGTGACTTGGTTGAAGTGTGAGAGGTGGTTTATCTCTTCTGGTCTCACTATCTTCTGAGAAAGAGGAACAGATTCTCCAATGGAGAGTGAAGTCAGCATAGTTTAAATGGGATAAGCATTATTAATTTAGGGAGAATCTGATGTATGTAACCCCTCTTTTAGCTAAAGATTAATGAGAGTTTGACACTGGGGAGCATAATCTTTGTCTCCATAGGATTCTGATCTGGTTCCCAATTCCAGATATGGGTTCCTTTACACTGAGTGAATCTCTTTGCCAAGCTGAAAGCTATTGGTTACCCACCAAGGCTGGGTGCCACTATTGCACTGGCGTGTACATTTTGACAAGGTGTTTGCTTCTGAGTAGCTTCGACCCCTGCTTGCTCACACTGTTGTTGGCCACTCATCCCCAGTAGCTCATGTAGCACTTTCCAGCATTAGGCAGGCTAACTGTCTGGGGTCTGGCTCTCTTCTGGATTCCAGCCAGGTCTCTCCGTGTTCTGTGTCGACGGCATATGGTGTCTTCAGCAACAGGGTCTTACCTTTTGCCTCAGGTGGGTAATCAAGTGCTTTGACAGAAACCCGACTTGAGTTGGGGACCTTGTAGGTCTCTCCAACCAACAGCTCATTGTGGATAGCAACCAACTTCTGGTACTGGCCAAAGAATTCTTTTAACTTGACATCCCATATTGGATCAATGGAAAGATCCACAATCCTCTAAAAATAAATAAATAAACCTAATATCATGAAAGCAAAGTGATACCTATGGATGGTGATCTTGACGTTGAAGAATACATCCTGAACATAGATCATCTATAGATACAGAGGTCTCCATATTTCCTAGTTATTCTTAGACCTGTGAATGGACAAGCAAGGCCATCTTGGTGAGAGAACAGTGTGATCACCTGGGAATGAAGATGTGATCTGCTTGATTCACCAGACCATTGCTAAGATGGTTAATGTCCTGTATCAGCTTAAATGACCCATAGGGTACTCAGCTATTTGGGCAAACATATTGAGTGTCTTTGGGGAAAAAAAATTAAAAATATATTATTTTATTTATTTATTAGAAACAGTGAAACCAGGGAGAAAGAAAGAGAGATATAACAAAAGGTAAAGAGAATGGGCACACCAGGGCCTCTAGCTACTGTAAACGAACGCCAGATGCATGTGCCACCATGTACATCTGGAGAATCAAACCTGAGTCTTTAGGATTTGTAGGCAAGAGCCTTAAACACTAAGCCATCTCTCCAGCCTGAAGCCATTTTCTTTACATGCGATTAGCATGTGCTTGATAGACTGACACATTTTTTTTTCCTTCCAAATGTGAAGGTGAGTGACCATCCTCCAGTCAATTGAAGGTGTGAGTAGAATAGAATACTGAATGCCTCCTTCTTCCCCCTTTGGCGGGAGGGCTGGAACTGTTTCAGATTCACATGCAAACATCTTCTCCTCTGGGGTGTCTTGTCTGCTAGCTTTTGCAATGAAAACATGCATTTATTTCCCTGGGTCTCTTGCTTGTGAGTGCAGATCTTTGGACCTTTCAGAGTCCGTAATCACAGGAGACAGTTCCTCATCGTCCTTGCGATGGAAACGTGTGCCACATGGTCACCATCACCACCTGCAGAGATGAGAGCTGGATCCCTGCAACAGGTACAGAGGGAGGAAGGTAATGAAGCCCAGTGTGCTTGTGAGAACAGCTGTATAAACTGTGTTAGCTGTAGCTTGACCCCCCTCCGTCTTTCAGAGGAAGGTCTATGGAAAATTTCCTAGGCGACCTTATGTTTAAAGGTTTCTCAGAGGAAGATGAATCAGCAAAGACGACACCAATACAGAAGGGCCAGAGAAATGCATAGAGTCTGCACCATCAGAAGGTTGTGCTTTAAGAAGAAAGGCTCTGGCAAGAATGCTGCTTCTTAAAGAAGCACAGGGAAGTGGATTGGTTCCTTCGAAGAAGAGACTTGGAGCTACTCTGCACTTAAGGCACTTGCCTACAAAACCTAACGACCTGGGTTCAATTCCCTAGTGTGCGCACGCATCTGGAGTTTGTTGGCTGAGGCTGGAGGCCCTGGCATGCCCATTCCGTTGGCTTGTGTCTCCTTTCTCTACCTCTCTCTGCTTCTAATAAAATAAATAAATAAAAACATAAATAATATTTTGTTTAAAAAAAAGAGACTCAATGGCCAGAGAGAGAGAGAGAGAGAGAGACCATCTGTTTTAGAGACTAGACAATTGACCTGGCTGACCAGCTGCCATCAAATCTCCCAGGACAATTATGCCAAAGACATTCTTTTTATTTAATTTTTGTATTATTTATTTATTTATTTTTGGAGAGAGACACAGAGAGAAACAGATAGAGAGGGAGAGGAGACAGAGATGGGCGCGCCAGCAGTGTCTCAGCTGCTGTGAATGAAATCCAGATGCGTGCGCCCCCTTGTGGTCAAGTGTGGCATTGCGCCCTTGCATCACTTTGCATCTGGCTAAACGTGGGACCTGGAGATTGGAACATCTGGAGATTGGAACCAGCGTTCTTAGGCTTAGGAGGCAGGCGCCTTAACCGTTAAGCCATTCTTTAAATTCTTCATCACATGGCTGAGGAATGCACTTTTAGGTGTCTGACGAACTGCCATCAAAGTTGCCATGACAATCATGGCAAAGACCCCTTCTCAATGGCTCATAGCATGGCCAGGGATCTCACCTCAGGTGAGTTTTGCCGCGTGGGAGCGTCCCGCACAGTCAGCCCTTGCCTAGGGTTTCCCCTCCCACCTGCCTGGGCAAGGATGATGAGAAAGCAGTGTGAAATATCTCATCCTCCCTCCTTTCTCTTTGCAAGAGTTCTACCTGTGCTGTAGGCTGAAGGCTCTTCCTTCTCTGGAATTTCCACCAGAAATTTTTTCACATGGCTGATCTTTTCTTGGCACGTGCTCCTCGGGGCCTCCAAGCAGACACACTCGTGGATCTGATGTGAAGTGAGGGCAGTGTGCACACCTCGTTCCTCGTGGCCTCACCCGGAGCTGCTAAACCTTGAGGATTTGGGAGGATCTGACAACTGACTCACTCTCAATTTTTGGCACTTGAAATTTACCCTTGGCTAAAACTTTAGCCGAGGTTATCAACTGGAATGCCTGCATGTAGTCTTTCCTCCCATCCTGCCTTTTTTCTCAACATGATTACTGGACTTCAAGTCCCAAGAAAAACTCAGGCAGAATCAATATTGCCAGAATCCATATGACCTAGCCTCAGATGTCACATAACATTGTCACGACTGCATCTTATTGGGCACAACGTCAGTGTGGGGGACAGTCGCACACAGATGCATTTATCAAGAAATATGAATCGTGGGGTCTACCATAGAAGTTGGCTCTATCAGGCACACACACACACACACACACACACACACACACACACACTATAAGTCTTGAAAAAACTTGTACTAAATGAAAAAAAACCAGAATGAAATCTAGAGCAAATTATTTTTATAAGTTAAACAATAACACACAACTATTGTATATGTATAAGCTTGCATGCAGATGAGAATGTTGAAATATGGTTATAATCCTGGCGATCTGGAGGCTGAGAGAGGACTCATATATTGAAAATATCCCAGGCTGTATAATGAGACCTGACTCCCAAGCACAAGGGCTTAGAATACAACGTAGTGGTAAAGTGCTTTCCTAGGACGCGCAAGGGCTTGCTTGGTTTCATCTCCAGCACTCCAAACAACAACAACAACAACAACAACAACAACAACAACAACAACAAGCAAAGTTTATGTGTCAGACATTTTAGATTAGCTGCTGAAGGGTGAGAAGCATCCTAAGAATGTGTGTCTAATTACTCTTAAGAAATATTTAGTTTGACGCTACTCTCACTTCTGGTTAGAGAAGCTTCTCTTTTCAGATGGCGATGACCACTGGGATGACCCAAAAGGCAACATAGTGCTGAGAAGAAGGGATGGAGGAGTGCCCAGCACTGAAACATCTCTGTCACACCCTCCAAGGCTCAGGGACCATTGCCAAAGAGGGGGTGGATAGAATGTAAGAGCCAAAGGAAGGGTACGACTCCTTACAATGCAACTGTCCAGACAGAAATTGGCCTTGATATCCATAACCTTGCAGTGCCTAGCAATACCTTCACAAGACCCTCATAATAGGAGAAAAATGAGATGACATCAAATTAAAAAAGAGACTAATGGAGAGAGGGAGGGGATATGATGGAGATTGGAGTTCTAAAGGGGAATGGGGGGAGGAGAGGGAAATATGCATTTTTTGTATGTAAGTATAGAAGTTGTCAATAAAAAAAGAAAAAAAAAGAAAAACTTAGTTTGAATATAGCTGTCAATTCAAGTAAATATTCATATTTAAATGATACCTACATGATAATATAAAAATAATATTGGAAGAGAAGTATTTTATATGTAACTCAGTTTCTTTCTTAGAAATGAGAATTTGGGACTGGAGAGATGCCTGTGAATTCTAAGGACCAAGGTTTAATTCCCCAGGACCCATATAAGCCAGATGCACATGATGGCACATGCATATGGAGCTTGTTTGCAGTGGCTAAAGGCCCTGGCACGCTCATTCTCATTCTCTCTCTTGCTCGCTGGCTGCCTTTTCTCTCTCTTTCACATAACTAAATAAAAAAATTACAAAGAAATGAAATGAGAATTTGAGGTTACATTAAACTCCAGTAGTTTTACTTTAGTTTCTGTTCAAATAACTAATGGTTCTCTGGAATTTTTGCCAATGGTCTTCGATGAAAGATTCTTATTTGTGTAAGACTGCCCAAGGTCTACAGTCATAACCAACAGTAGCCCTTAGGAAGGATCATTTCCTGTGTGTTGAGGCCAATTACTTACAGTTTGTACATGTAAACATTAAAGATAATAATGGCATACTTTCCTGTGTGAGAAGTTCCTCTGTTTAGCCTAAAAATTAATTTGAATAAAATGTTTACCTTGTATTTCAACCCTTGCTTTGAATAAACATTTATGAATGAATTAGAAAACACTTGCAAGTTGTAAGACACACCTCTCTACAGTGGAGTGCTTTTGTGATGGAAGTTACTTAACTTTTTGTAACATGAAAATGTATTTTTTCACTCCTCAAAGATTGAGGTAATATTTTCCAATTTTCAATGTGCTTCTCTTTCATTAAAAAAACTTAAGAGCTTCACAGAGAATTATTGCAGATGTTATGCTAATTATTTGTACACATATATCATTTTATTCCCTCTGCCTTTTAAACCTCTGCACGGGCGTCTCTAAAAAAAAAAAAAAATCCCTTCTCCTGACAGTTGGCAACTAGTCAATTCTGAAACAACTTCCTACAAAACGACATTATTTTGCATGTCCTTTGAGACTGGATAATTGTGTAATATTTTACTTTAAACTGTAATTAAGTTTAAATTAAAATTCTTTGGGTTTTTTAATAGAGAAGGAAGCATTTTGGTGCCCCTTTCACTTAAATGTAATACTTGCCAGCCAGTCTGAGCCAAACCACCTCCATTTATAGATACTTAATTCTGCTGTTTTAAAGCTGGCATTTGGTCTGGAAACTGGAAGAGAACTTTGTTGTTTTCTTCCTGCTCCCAATTATGGTTGTTTGACTTCTGTTTCTGTTAAAGATAATATAAAACAGCCGGGCGTGGTGGCGCACTCCTTTAATCCCAGCATTTGGGGGGAAGACATAGGAGGTTCGCCATGAGTTCGAGGCCACCCTGAGACTACAAAGCAAGTTCCAGCTCATCCTGGGCTAGAGTGAGACCCTCCCTCAAAATAAAATAAAATAATAAAATAAAATAACAAACAAAAAAACAAAAAAAGATAATATAAAACAAATAAGCCACCTGTTCTCATGTATTACTGGTTACCACTTTTCAGAAGACAGAAATGCACGTTTAATCTTTACTGGAGACTCGGGTTACATGCAATGGAAATTAAGAAGCCCCACAGGATCGTTCCTCTGTATTCCAAGGAGGAAAGTTGGTATATTTGCAGATATTTTACCTCAATTGCCCAGACCTTCTACCCTGTGTTTCCAGGAACAGATCATTCTGAACACTAGTCTTGTGTTTGTGAAAGCTCTTGAAGAAACTTAACAGCTAACTAATCTCTCCAGCCCCACGTTCTCCACTTTTCCTTGTCTTCAGTGCCTTCTTAGAACTGGAAGTTTTATGTTAGAATTGTCTTAACTTTTCCTGGAGAGACATGAACAGACATTTCTTTTATGGCACTGACAACAAACCAAAAGAGTAATCCCCATACAAGTCTAGCTTCGTGAGCCATAGAGTGGACTGGAGTGACTTCCAGGAACATGGATAACTCTGCAGCAGCTCCAGTGTGACAAAGTCAGCCTGGGGAAATGGCTTAGCAGTTAAAGCAGTTGCCTGTGAAGCCTAAGAACCTGGTTCGATTCCCCAGGACCCACATAAGCCAGATGCACAAGGGGGTGCATGCATCTGGAGTTCATTTGCAGTGGCTGGAGGCCCTGGCATGCCTCTCTCTATCTGCCTCTTCCTCTCTCTCTCTCAAATAAATAAATAAAATATTTTTTAAAAAGCCCACCCCCAGCACAGGTGGCAACTCACAGACGTGACATCACTCCAGCTCCCTGGACTGACTTGCGGGAGCTCTGCTGGTAGGAGTGAAATTTTGCCCTTTAAGTGTTTATCTGAGGGAGTTCATTGGAGACAGGGTTCAAGGGAGAATACTACAGAAAACACTGGGGTGCTTGTGGTGGACTCTATATTTTGGTGTGTGTGTGCGTGTGTGTTCACTTTTGTGTGTGCACACCTATGTGAGGATGTGCACACATTGTGCTCCTCCATTAGAGGCCAGAAGTTGACATCAGTTGTCTTCCTTGATCATGCTCCACTTTATTGATTTTTTTTTTTTTTTTGAGAGAAAAACAGATAAAGACAGAGAGAGCGGGAGAGGAAGACAGAGATGGGCACACCAGCTGACTCTCAGCTGCTGTGAACGAAATCCAGATGTGTGCGCCCCCTTGTGGGCAAGTGTGGCATTGCACCCTTGCGTCACTTTGCATCTGGCTAAACGTGGGACCTGGAGATTGGAACTGCTGGAGATTGGAACCAGTGTTCTTAGGCTTAGGAGGCAGGTGCCTTAACTGCTAAGCCATCTCTCCAGCCCCACTTTATTGATTTTTAAAAATTTTTTAAAATAGTTTTATTTATATTTATTTATTTGAGAGAAAGAGGCAGAGAAAGAGATATAGAGATAGAGAGAATGGGCACGTGGAGGCCTTCAGCCACTGAAAATGAACTCCAGATGCATGCACCCCTTTGTGCATCTGGCTTATGTGGGTTCTGGGGAACCAAACCAAGGTCCTTTGGCTTTGCAGGCAAGCGCCTTAACTGGTAAACCAACTCTCCAGCCCCCACTTTCTTGATTGAGGCAAGGTCCCCCATTGGACCCAGAGCTCAGCCATTCAGCTATTGCAGCTAGCCTAAGGATCCCGGTTCCATGCTCCAGGTCCCACATAAGCCAGATGCACAAGGGGGCGCATGCATCTGGAGTTCCTTTGCAGTGGCTAGAGGCCCTGGCATGCCATTCTCACTGTCTTTCTCTCCCTCTCTCTGTCTCTAATACATAAATAAATAAATAAATAAATAAATAAATAAATAAATAAATAAATATAAATAAAAAATATTAAAAAAGAGATTTTCATATTTTTTTTCTCCATTATCAGCCTACGTCGATGGAGTCTTCCAGATTCATTTGTGGGAAATATTTTTACCTCTGGGTATCCATTCTTTATACAGTGGTGTCTGGTTATCTGTTTTCATTGACAGGCATGCGTTTGTCTCTGACCAGTAATTGTGTTCGCAGACACTGGGGATTACTGTAGAATTGCAAAGGCCTTTTCTCTCTCCTCAGATGACTTTTCTCTTGATTTTGAACATTCTCATTGTTTCTGATTTGGACTAAATTCCTTATTTCTTCTACCACCTCAGAAATGATTTCCAGAAGATTGGAAATAAAAAAAAAAAAAAAAAAAAAAACACTCGCTCGTCCAGAATTATAAGGAATCGATACTCATCTACCCTTTGCTAAAATCAAGACAGACGGCTTGAGAGAAACCTTTTCAATAATTGCATTGACTAGTTTCAGTAACTCCAAAGAAAAATCTTTAGGAGGTGACTATTTGGTGATTGTGTGTATGAGTGGAATCATTGGACTGTCTTATCAACTCTTCTCACTGCTTTGGGTTCCTTCTTCACCACTCGTGCTGCTCCAATATTAATGTCTCTTTATGTTGCAGGTCTTAAGCAGGAAGCTACTATATATTCATAATTACAGCGGTCTTGTCATGTCCAGTAGACAGAATTTCCAAGCCCACCCCCCCATTCCTGTGGCTCTTAGGATCTTCCCACCCCCACTATCATCTGGATCTGAGAAAAGTTCTAGATCACTGGTCCAAACAAGTCTTTTCCCATCCTAACAAATCTGCTTTATAGTCAAGCTAGCCTCTAGTACCATATCAGACTTTATTTTTTAAAATTTATTTATTTATTTATTTATTTTAAAATTTATTTCAGAGAAAGAGAGAGAAATAGGCAGGGAGAAAGAGAGAGAGAGAGGATAATGAGTGTGCCAGAGCCTCCAGCCACTGCAAATGAATTCTAGATGCATGCACCCCCTTGTGCATCTGGCTGACATGGGTCGTGGGGAATCGAACAGGGGTCCTTTGCCTTCGCAGGCAAATGCCTTAACTACTAAACCATCTCTCCAGCCCCGGACTTTATTTTTCCTATGTTGCATTAAACAAACTAGTCGTACCAAATTAGGGGAAAATACTCAAGTGTGAATTCCAAATAATGATTCTCATTTGATTATCTTGAACAAAATATTCCATCCTTACTATGATAAGACACAGCTTCGTGATTTTTATTTGTGTTCTAAGATAAAAGAGGGAAGTAATTCCTTTATGAAAAATCACCAAGTTCTGAAATTTCAAGCCACTGCTTCGGCTTGTTGGATATGCATTAACGGTCTACTCTCTTACGTCATGTTTCCAATCCTCTAGAGTAAAGCAAACCTCTGCCCACTCAGCCTACAACAAAAGAACAAAGCTGATCACCACTGGAGCCCTGAAAGTGGCATTCCGCAAACTGCAAGTTAACCATGTGTGTTATAACACTAAATATTCAATGCTCTCTTGGCAGCTTTTGGGAACAGAAAATACTTTTGCAATTTGATGTGTTTGGGGGTGGAAGGGAGGCAGTTGAGGCCTTTGTTTCAGGGCAAGATAAAGGTTTTGAAGACATCTGTTAGGATTTTAGTTGTATAACCACTTTCTATACCATGTAATCATTAAGCTCTGGAAAACATTGACTTAACGTCTTATTTACAAAATATCCCCCTATGATTTCAGTGCTAAAGGTAGAGCTGCATGCACTTTATGTCAGGAGAATGACCAAGATCTGTGTGCGTTTAGTTAAGAGCAACTTTTTATGTTGTTTGTTTTAATTAAAAAAAAAACCTGAAAACCAAAAAACGAAAACAAAACAAAACAAAACAAACAAACTAACAAAAAAACTCTCCAAGATCTGAAGTGATGATTCAGTGGTTAAGTGTGTTTTCTGCACAAACAAGAGAGCCTGAGGGATTCTGAAGCCACCAGAGTTTGAATCTCCACCTGCCATGTGAAACACTTGGGACTGGCCACACGGCCCTGTAACCCCAGTCATACAGGACGTAGAAACCTGCAAGGTGCAGGATCAGTGGATTCAGGCAAAATCAATCAATCAATCAATCAATCAACAATCAATGCATGCATGCAGACGCAGGGCACCCAATCTTTCATTCTGGCCACCCCGTCGGGCTTCAGGTGACTGTATAGGATGGCACACACACACACACACACACACACACACACACACACACACACACACACAGCAACAAACACACCCATTACAATTAAGAGAAAAACTCCAAATGTGAAAACAGAGTGATACGAGATCACCTTGGAGAAACTTGGGAATTTGGTTGAAGTATTCAGTTTATTTTTTCTTTCATAATTAACCGTCCCATTAACTGAATTAACTGAAATTAAGTGCATTGCTTTTATGGTTTAAATATGCCTTCTTTAAAAGAGGACTTTGGCTAAGATCCAGACATGATGGCATTTCGGCTTTACTCCAATTATATGGCTGTGGTAGTCTTTCTTAGTATTATTCTTAAAGAGAGTTTACATGCTATTCATGTTGGTTAATACTATATATTCAATTTCACAACACGGGCTAGCTTTCTTCTAAGAGTTTGACTTGAAATCCCATACTCAAGATATGCCACTGCTCATAGAGTGAAATAAACTCTCCAGAGTAAAAGAATTTCAAAGTTATAGGATTACATTTCATTTTACAACGTCAAAAGATCCTCAAAAAATATTCATAACAGTTAAGAAGTCTGACCTTTAAATTAGTCACATCAAATTCCAGGCATAAACATTAAAATTAGCTCATGGCTAATCTATTTCTGAAGAACAAAAAAGTCATAGTCAAATTACAAAAGCTGTTACATGAGGAAGATCTTTAGAGAACAAATTATTTATGTGGAAAAAGTAGAGAAAAATACTAAAGAATTCTTAAACATATTTGAAAACTATGATATTTTGACTCTTAATTATGAATGTGGACATTAATATGATGTCCTTCAAGTTGTTTTATTAGTGTGGTGTGGCTATGAACTTGACCCTCTTCTGTTCTTTTGCCTGGTCCTCCATGTTACCAGAAGGAATCGTAAAGGTGGCGTGTGTGTGTGCATGCGTGTGTGTGGTGTGTGCGCGCACACATGCGTGTGCCCTTGTGATAAGCTCACCTGCAGTGGGATGGGCTGTGCGCTCTGTGGCGGCCTGAGTGGAATGCTGGGTTTTCTGCTCCATCAGTCTTATGCCGACTTTTGCCTGAGCCAGAGTCTGTTATTGATTCAAGGGTTTGCTGTTCCGGTTTTTGTCCCCCAAGCCCTGGTGACACCCAGGACTGTGCTCCGCTATGGGGCTGATGTTACAGGAATGCGTGGTCACACCCAGGTGCTTCATGTAGATTCTGGAGATTAAAACCCAGCGGACTCAGGTCTCCCAAGTCCCCCATGTTTGCACAGGAAGAGCACTTAACCACTGAGGCATCTCTAGCCCCAGTTCTTGGTTTTGTGACAGTTTTGGGATTCAGAATCCTATTTCCTGGGCAAGCCAGAAATCAAGAGTACAGAAGGAAGTCCTGGATCTCATGTCCAGAAGGTCTCTACTATGGGGTCTCTTCCTAATTCTCATTTCAAATCCAGTGGATAAGTACATAAACTGCTTGTGGTGTTTTGATTCAGGTGTCCCCCATAAACTCAGGTGTTCTGAATGCTAGGTTCCCAGCTGATGGAGATTTGGGAATTAACGCCTCCTGGAGGCGGTGTATTGTTGGGGGGGGGCTGATGGGTGTTATAGCCAGTGTCCCCTTGCCAGTGTTTTACACACTCTCCTGTTGCTATTGTCCATCTTTTGTTGGCCAGGAGGTGATGTCCACCCTCTGCTCATGCCATCGTTTTCCCTGCCATCATGGAGCTTCCTCTCGTGTGTAAGCAAAAAAACCAAAACAAAACAAAACAAACAAACAAACAAACAAACAAACAAACAAAACAAACAAACAAAAAACACACTTTTTTTTCCCCCCAAAAGTTGCTCTTGGTTGGGTGAGTTTTGCCAGCAATGCGAATCTGACTGCAACACCATCCTTTCCTTTTGATTTGGCAATGAAAGCCCTTTTCTGCTACAGGGCCAGCAGAGAAGAGAACAGAGCCTCAGCATGAACAGTGTTCTAGCAAGAGGGAAAGCCTTTCTCTTACATGTGTAAAGGATGGCATGGTCCGGAGTGTGAGCCTCGAATTGGGACGTGACTCTTATCACAGTAAGCTTTGCTAGCTGGGAGTTTTTCTGAGCTTATGGCGTGGAGAATTTAAAGCCTTCTGTGCTTAGCCATGATCTCTGGAGTCCACTTTTCTTCTGAGCCTCTAATAGCATCTTCTGAAGTCTTCTCTAAAGTCCGTGTGGTACTAAACATGCTTTTCTTTGCTTCCCCATCACCTTTATCGTTTACCATGTGTGCTGAGCACTGCAGTGTCCCCTCATGTCACCTTGTACCTGAGCCAGTGTCCCAGCAGATGTGAGCGAATCCATGTAGTTTGTGGAGACCTGAGCGTCTTCCAGCTCAGTTACTACCCCTGGCTTATTGGTGGCCCTGGCATGGGGTCTCCCAATGTTCGCGAACACACAAAGTGCATTTTAGTGAAATGGACGCCAGTGAGGGTCATCCTTGACCAGGGTATCAGGGACCTGTCGATAACCCTTGGGCTGGTGGTTTTGAAATCCAGTTCATAAGGCTTTCAGATGACTCAATCTCATTCATTATCTAATCACAATCATTATTCCCACGCTATGCGTCTATTGCCACACATTGCCATACAAAATACTAACCGACGTTCAATGCCTTCAACCAAGGTTACAATTTATTTTTACTATTTATTTATTTATTTATTTATTTATTTTTGGCTTTCTGTGGTAGGGTCTCACTCTAGCTCAGGCTGACCTGGAATTCACTATTTACTCTCAGGGTGCCCTCGAACTCTCTGTGATCCTCCTAACTCTGCCTCCTGAGTGCTGGGATTAATGGCGTGTGCCACCATGTCCACCCTCTAAGATTACAATTTTAAGAAGAAACTTGACCAAGACACCTTACTATATTGAAACAGCTATGACTTTGAAATGGGTTTCTGCTGTTATCCTGTAAGCTCTTGCCAACGTCAGCCCTGTCCCTAGCACAGAGTGTATACTTCATCAGTCTGGGGACATAATACACAACTTACTTTCTTTTTTCCTTTCTTTCTTTCTTTCTTTCTTTCTTTCTTTCTTTCTTTCTTTCTTTCTTTCTTTCTTTCTTCTTTCTTTTTAAATCTGGTCTAGAGAGATGTCTTGGTGGTTAACGTGCTTGCCTGCAAAGCCTAAGGACCCAGGTTTGATTCCCCAGTACCCAGGTAAAGCCAGATGCACAAAGTGGTGCATGCATCTGGAGTTCTTTTGCAGTGGCTAGAGGTTCTGGCATATCAATTCTTTCTTTCCCTCCTCTATCTTTCTAACTCTTTCTCACAAATAAATAAACAACATATTAAAAAAAAAAAAAAGTCTTGTTTAACAAATATTATCTCTTTGAGCTTACCTGAAGATGGGGTTCAAAATCACATATCAATAACGCATGTGCCACTTTTGCATCTGGCTTCACGTGGGTACAGGGGAATCAAATCCAGGCTGTCAGCCTTTGCCAGCAAGCACCTTTAACTGCTGAGCCATCTTTCTAGCCCTCACGTTTTTGAAACATAGAATGATCAGGTGTGGTGGCATGCACTTGTAATGCCAGCACTTGGAAGGCACAAACGGGGATGGAGGGGAATGAAGGTAAATTTCAGGCCACCCTGGTCTACGGAGCAAGACCTGGTTTCAAAAAATCCAAACCAAAGCAAAGAAACAAAAACACAAATGTGTTGAAGGGAAACCATTTCTCCAAAATGACTGAGCTTTTCATGAGTGAAAAGGATTTCCCAAATGTCAGAGAATTCATTGGCTACTTTAAAAAATATATTTTTAAAGTATTTAGTATTTATTTATTTATTTGCAAGCAGAGAGAGAGAAGAGAAGAGAAGAGAAGAGAAGAGAAGAGAAGAGAAGAGAAGAGAAGAGAAAAGAGGAGAGAAGAGAAACAGACGGAGAGAAAGATGGGCACACCAGGGCCTCCAGCCATTGCAAACAAACTCCAGATGCATGTGCTCCTTGAACATCTGGCTTATGTGGGTACTGGTGAATCGAATCTGGGTCCTTTAGCTACTCAGGCAAACACCTTAATCACTAAGCCATCTCTCCAGCCCTACTGTTTTTTTTTTTTTTCTTGGAATAATTGTGGATTCCTTCACTTGAGGTTAATGGAGAGTTCAAACTTTCCTGTCTCAGATTTCTGAGAAGCAACAGCCAAAATAATGCAGTAGAATTAAGAGTTGTACATAATTTTTCTAACATAATATCAAATTCTTTTCAATTATTCTGCAATCATGTACTTCATGTAACAAATAGTACATCAATCAACTGATCTCTCTGATTATTGGCATGGCTATTAATTTTCTTCATAAGCATAAACAGTACAAAGACTCCTCTGAAAATTCCTAAGCCTGAAATTATGTTTTTGTAAGATAAAAGCTTTTCCCTATGGCACCAAATGATATAACCTTCAGACTGGAAAATAAAAACAAATACCTTAAGAACATATTTCTGAAATCAGCTATTCTTATATAGCCCCATGGAAGTTGGATAAATTGATAAAATTTAACAATTTGTCAGATCAAAATGATGAATGGCACTTGTACCATGATGTTTTGCTAGCTCAGTGAATGCACTATGCTTGATGTATAAATAAAATCAACTCCTTATACAAAGCCCATGCTGAACACTTACGACATCCACCAGAGAATTATTCTAAAAGAATCCCATCTCAGAGTATGGATTTTAACTGCACATCTCATTCTTTTTATTTGTAAACTGGGAGATGGAGATCTGTATGAGTGGCAGGGCACACAAGTTACAGAGCTAGTGTTAAGGATTCTGAAAATGGAAAACGGTTTGGTTTTATTATATCGAAGGAGGACCATTGTCATGTAAACAAAGGGAACCCAGAAGCTATTTAAAATGAGTTACATACTTGACAGCTTACTCCTTTGCCAGAATTTCCTATTCTTTCAATATGAAAATAAGGAATGGATTCTTGCCTAATTTTCTTTTCCACGTAGGATATCTATTAAATATATTCTCACAATTACAAATATACATATTTTATTACATACAAAAACTTCAACATGATATTTTGTAGCTAACAGAAAAGAATTAAGTTCTAAATAAAGGACGATACTATAGTTTCATATTCTATTTTGGTTGGTGGGCAAATATGTTGCCCAGCCTCTGTTCATGGGTTTTGTGATTCAAATGAGCCATTTGTACACAAGCACTGCATTTTGAGTCTAGAGAATCCATCTACTCCTTTGAGTGAAACCTTTTCACGTATATCATAATACACTCAAAATTCTTTGGACTAAAAAAAACCACAATGAAATATTTTAATAATTGGCTGTGAAACTGACAAAGATTCTTTTATGAAAGAGTAAAAAAAAAAAAATAAACTGGAACCCCCAGGAATGAGGATTATGAGTAAAGGAGATGTTTCTCAAAAAAGGTCGTGTTGCATCTTCATTAGACAAGATCATCAATAATTTTCTTATTTCTTTTGGCTGCCTACTTTTTTTGGGGGGGTGGGGAGCAAGAAAGAAGAAAATTTCTCCTGGAAACCTTAAGTTAGTACAAATGAATAAATCATATTTACAACTATCTATATCTATATATGTGTACATATATACATATAAGGTCTTATACATTTTATAGTATATATAATATAAATGCAATAAGTCATAACTTTATGGGATACTGGGTCCACCTAAAATGATGAACATAAGGCTCAGCATGTAAGAGCATTTGCCATGTAGGCATGAAGGCCTGATTCGCCCTGAGTGTTATTCTCCTGCCCCCACATAAACAGCTGGCCATGATCATGTGAGGCCATAACCCCAGTCCTGTGGGGAGCTGAGACAAGAGAATCACTTGGGCTGTCTCATGTGCTGGTCTGATTGCAAACAGCACCTCCGGGTTCCGTGAGATAGCGTCTCAAGGAAACACATGGGTGGATGTTGGTGCAGGATGCCTCATGTTCTTCATGGGCCTCTTACCAGGTCCAAAGGGCACGCTCCACTTGCACCCATGCACACATCACACCCGCACTGTCCATCCCCCACAAAATCATGACTTTATATCGTTAAGACATTAAAGGAACATACTTTCCAAACTCTAATACCTATTTTCTTGACGCCCAGCATCATCTAAACACCGCTGTGCGCTAGGATCGTACAGTTGCAGATAATCACTGTATTCCATCCCCTCACGTTTGAAGCTTGCAACAGCACATCCAATTGTATATTTGTTTCATGATGCCACGCTAGGTAATTAACAAGAGAAACTTCCACAGGGCACAACCACCAATTGCTAGAGCACTCAAGAATGAACAGACAGCAGAAGATCTGGTTTGGGTTTCTGTGGAAAGTTCATCAAGGCGTTCAAAAATCTCTCTTTGTGAGAGCTTTACTACTGTGACATGTAAGATATATGAAATCTTTGCTCTTCGTTGTTATCTTTATGGAACAGTTAAAGTTATAATTTTAAAGCATTTTTACACCTGAGACAACCCACACTGACCCAGCCTCCAGGGGAAGAATTTGCTACATTCTCAGGACCTCCATCCCTGAGTTTCTTTTGGAGAAGGATAGGTTGAGAACTGGCCCGGACCTTGGTGTTTAGGTATAGCAAGGCAAAAACTCTCATTTTCTGGGGGTTTAATAGAAACAATTTCATTAATGTAATGAATAGGACAAAGGTCATCCAAGCACTGTAAAACTAATATATTTATATGGATTTTAGAGGTAGGGTCTCAGTCTAGCTCAGGCTGACCTGGAATTCACTCTGTGTTCTCACGGTGGCCTCAAAATCATGGTGATCCTCCTACCTCTGCATCCCAGTCGAGTGCTGACCTGATTAAAGTGTTCTCAGGGTGGCCTCAAACTCATGGTGATCCTCCTACCACCATGCCCGGCACTAATAATATTTTAATGCTATAAAATAGTTTTTGATTTTGTAGTATTTGTAGTCCTTGTAAAATAACAATACTACCACCATCTTGACACTCAGCAATTATCTCACACCATCTGTAACCAGGAAAACAAGTCCTTCTTATGTTTCTAAGGCTTTGAGATCAACAGCAAGAAGCAGACACTGATAAACGTGAGTATTCAGGAAAGAAAACCAAGCAAGTGCCAATTTAATGTATTTTGCACATACTTTTCTCAAGGTATCTGAAAACAGAGAAAATTACCTGACACTCACTTTTAGCCTTAAATCAGCCAGCGGTGTGAGTTGGTCCTGGATTCTGAGTGAGGGATCTGATCCATCCTTTGGACTATATGAGAAGAGTGTTTGTGATCTGTCACAGGATCGCATTCTCTTCCCCGTCACTTGAGCTTCTGTCTTCCTTCGTAACCACCTCAGCCATTTTATTTGTCAGTGTTTGCACAATTACTTCTTTTGAGCGTAATATTATGAACTCACAACCCAACAGAAGAGGTTATCACTGAGGAGCTTAAGATGTAGTTGGGCAAGGAGTCCCTATCTACAACAAACAACTAGAAAACGTAGAAAGATTTTGTGATCATATTATAGATCATGTGGGACTTGCCATTTGGAACAGTGGAACGTAAAGGAAAGAGTTCTTACAATTCACCATCACAGTGAGATATTATCTCATATCAGTTAGAAGAGTTTTTAATCAAAAAGACTAAAAATAGGGCTGGAGAGATGGCTCAGAGGTTAAGGCATTTGCCTGCACAGCCAAAGGATCCCAGTTTGATTCTCCAGGACCCAGGTAAGCCAGATGCACAAAGGGATGCATGCATCTAGAGTTCGTTTGTAGTGGCTGGAAGCCCTGACATGCTCATTCTCTCTCTGTGTTTCTCTCTCTCTCTCTGCCTCTTTCTTCTCTTAAATAAATAAATAAGTGAGTAAAAGACTAAGAATAAACTGCAGATGTGGCTCAGTGGCAGAGAATGTGTCTGTTATGCACAGAGCCCTGGGTGTGCTCTCCAGCACAACAAAGTGAGTAAACAAAAGATTAAAGATCACAAGTGCCCCAAGGATGTGGAACACCACCACACACGGATGGGGCTGATGCATATTGGTACAACCATTATGAAAAATAGAATGGGGGCTGGAGGGATGGGTCAGCGGTTAAGGCCTGTAAAGCCGAAGGACCTAGGTTCGATTTCCCAGGACCCACGTTAGCCAGATGCACAAGGGGGTGCATGTGTCTGAAGTTCGTTAACAGTGGCTGTAGGCCCTGGTGCGCCCATTCTCTCTCTCTCTCTCTCCCGCTTTTTGTCTGTTAAATAAATAAATAAATAAATAAATAAATAATGTATTTAAAAAAAAGAAAAATAGAATGGAAGTTCCTCAAAGAATTAAAAATGATATTTTCCAGCCATCTCCCTCTTAAACATCCACCCAAAGGAAGTAAAATCAATAGGGGCATCTACGTGTCCATGGCAGCACCACTTACCCTGGCTGAGAAATGAAAGAGCTTAATGTCCATCACCTGATGAACTGGTCAAGCACAGCGCATCTACTCAGTGGTGTGTCATTCAGCAGTCAAATGAAGGCAATGCTGGCATTGGTAACACTGATGGGACTGGATATCATCGCACTAAGTGAGATAAGGCAGTCATGGCAAGACAAGGACAATATGATGTGATGTGTCCGTGGAGTGTTGACCTCACGGAGGTTGAGAGCAGAATGGTGGCCATACCAGAGGCGGGAGGAGCACTTATGGATGGATGCAACATTACAGTAAGTTAGACCCACTAAGTTTCGGGCAGCTCTTGCCCAGTAGGGTTACTGCGGATAACGATACTATAGTATATGTTTCCAGAAAGTTAAAAGAATTATGAAAATTTAAAAAATAAAAAAAAAATCAAAAAAAGATGATGAATTTTGGGGGTAGGAAGACATGGCTAATCTGATTTGGACATCACGCAGTATGCCTAGCAAGAATCAGAACATTGTATGGAACCCATTAATGTGCTTTGGTGCCTCAGGGAAAATACATTTTGAAGTACTTAGATTTATGTATCACATGCAGAGGAAGTGAGCATTCATACCTGGCAGGGTTGTTATGGAGAATAAATGGTGTAATCCTATGTTCTGCGAATCAAGAATATTACATCCCCTTAACAAATGTTTCTTGACACATCATCAAACCTGGGTGGCGTTTTCAGTGTTTTTCTCAAGGTTTTCATGGAAACCCTCCATTATATGGAGATGAAGGTATGACTTTTCTGTGGATATTTCCTTGTTTATTTCCAAAGTTCTAAGTTTTGAGGTTACAGTAACAAACAAAAATAGTTATTTTTTCTTATAGAATGTAAATTCTAGTTTGTAAAGAGAGAAAAATAATTATACATAAAAAGAAAATACTGAGCAGTGTTATTTCAATGTCAATAATATAAGCAGAAATATATGTATATGTATATGTAAAGTGTGTGTGTGTGTGTGTGTGTGTGAGAGAGAGAGAGAGAGAGAGGAGGAGAGAGAGAGAGAGAGAGGAGGATACATATAGAGGAGTTACATTTAGACAAGATGGAGCATGTTCAGGGTGGTATGGCCATAGACAGCAGCTACTTTTTATTATTATTATTTGAGAGAGACAGAGAGGAAGAGGCAGAGATAGAGAGAGAGAGAGAGAGACAGAGAGTGCCAGCAGCCACTCAGCTGCTGTGAACGAACTCCAGACACATGCCCCCCCTGTGGGCAAGCACAGCATTGCAACCTTGCATCACTTTGCACCTGGCTAAACGTGGGACCTGGAGACTGAACAGGCATTGTTAGGCTTCACGAGTAGGCGGGCACTTTAACCAGCCCGACAGGAGCTGCTTTTAGATGAGATGGCGCATGTTCAGGGTGGTATGGCCGTAGACAGGAGCTGCTTTTTGAGTGAGTGGTTGTGATGGTTGGTCTCTAATAATTCTCAACCTGACAGGATTTAGAATCACCATGGAAGCAAATATCTTAGCATGTCAGTTAAGAATTATCTAGATCAGATCAATTGATGTGAGAAGACCCACCTTAACTGAGGGTAACACTGTTCCATGTACTGGGTGTCCTGCACTGTACAAAAAGGAGAAAGTGAGCTGAGTACTAGCACCCATCCCTCCACTTCCTCTCTACCGAGTTGAAGATGTGATGCCAACTCCCTCCTCCTACCAGACTTTCCTCCTCATCATGTAAGATCCACACTTCCCTTCCCTACGTTTCTTCTGCAGAACCGAGAATAACTGAAACAGTAGCAGCCGAGAAAGACACCCAAATAAGTGATATTAAAGTGGGAAACAGAGTGATAAGGAGACAGTTATACAGTGATTATGTAAATTCATCGGAGAACAAATAAAGAAACTGCCAGAATCCTTCTTTGATGACACAAAACGTTCAACGCAGGAAGTCATTTGAGTGAAAGTCACTTCGTGTCTTGAAGAATCTACCCACTGAAGTAGAAGATGCAGAGCTTCTGAAACCATCTGTCTGGCTCACGAGACTCATGAAGAAGGTTATTCGTGTGCATCCGTGGACTGTGCCAACAAATGAGGTTAGCGTGTTTGACCAGAAAGTTTCATGTCAGATCACTTACTCTTCTTGGATTCTTGTGTCCATGTGACATAATGACTACAGATAGACAGAGTTCAAGTATATAGTGCCAGTAGATTATCTGCAAGTTTTTTAAAAAAAATTTTTTATTATTTTTGGTTTAGTTTTGGAGAGAGAGACAGAGAGAGATAGACAGAGAGGGATACAGAGATGGGTGCGCCAGCAGTCTCTCAGCTGCTGTGAATGAAATCCAGATGTGCGCGCCCCCTTGTGGTCAAGTGTGGCATTGCGCCCTTGCCTCACTTTGCATCTGGCTAAACGTGGGACCTGGAGATTGGAACCGCTGGAGATTGGAACCAACATTCTTAGGCTTAGCAGGCAGGCGCATTAGCCACTAAGCCATCTCTCCAGCCCATCTGCAAGTTTTGTCTCACATTGCTAAAAACAGGATATTTTTATTTGTTTGTTTATGAGGTAGGGTCTCACTCTGGCCCAGGCTGATTTAGAACTCACTCTGTATTCCCAGGCTGGCCTCAAACTCACAGTAACCCTTCTACCTCTGCCTTCCAAGTGCTGGGATGAAAGGTGTGCACCACCATTCCCTTCAGAAGGTCATTTTTAATATTTTAATATTCTGATCTTCATACAATTGATTGTAGTAAAATAGAAACTAAAAGTGACAGTTAAAAACAAGGGACTGGAGAGATGGCTCAGTGATTAAGGCACTTGCCTACAAAGCCACATGACTTGGGTTTGATTCCCCAGTGCCCATGTAAAGCCAGTTGCACAAAGTGGCTCATGTATCTGGAGTTTGTTTGCAGTGGCTTGAGGCCCTGGCGCATACCTGTTCTCTCTGCCTGCCTCTCTTCTCTTTCTCTGCTTGCCAATAAATAAATAAAAAGAAAAAGTAGGAAAAATTGACAATTAACTTGAATAAAAGTGTTAAATCTTTAATTCCAGTAGTTTTTACCTGGGCATTGCTGAATGGTTTTTCCATTGGGTCCCCTTATTTACAAGCTAGAAAGAGAAAAACCGATCTCAGAGGTATATTATAGCCTAAGACATATGGTACTTAAAACAATTCTGAGAACATTTAGGTGTTAGCATTCATCAGATGATTTGGAACAAAAGGAGTGTCGCTTACTTAAGGCACACACAGACACACAGCTTAATGCATATCGAGCAGCCTCTTACAGTTCATTTCGCTTTTCAGCTTATTGCTGTTTCTCTCCTCCTCTTTGCTGCCCCCCACTTATTTTGCACTGTAGTTTCCATCATCACAGAGTTAGGGTAACAACTTACTGATCTTGTCCTCTGTTCCGCCATCTTTCCTTCAAAGCCATCTTCCAGGATGGTTCCTTGAGAGCTTTCTAAAACAACTCACCTTTAAGAGTCTTATGCTTTTATAAACTGAGTGAGCTGGACAGTCACAGCTTTACTTTAAAAACTCACTATTGGGCCGGGTGTGGTAGCGCACGCCTTTAATTGTGCACTCGAGAGGCAGAGGTAGGAGGATCGCATTGAGTTCAAGGCCACCTTGAGACTACCTAGTGAATTCCAGGTCAGCCTGGGCTAGAGTAAGACCCTACCTCGAAAAACCAAACCAAACCAAACCAAACCAAAACCAAAACCAAAACCAAAACCAAAACAAAACAAAAACAAAAACAAAAACACCTCACTATAAATCTGGAGAGATGGTTTAGTGGTTAAGGTGCTTGCCTGCAAAACCTAAGGATCCAGGTTCGATTCTCCAGGTCCCCGTAAGCCAAATACACATGGTAGCGCATGTGTCTAGAGTTCGTTTGCAGTGCCTAGAGGCCCCGGTGTGCCCATTCTCTCTCTTCTCCCTCTATCTGCTTTTCTCTCCCTCTCTCTGTCTCTAATAAGTAAACAAACATAAATCTTTAAAAAAACACTCATCATCAGCTTTTTGTTTGCAAACCAAATCCACTCTTTTCGGCCGTCTTTTATAGACTATGTTCCATGCTCACACTGCTCTCTCTATTAAGGGCTGCCTACTGCAGTCTTTGCAATCAGCTGTAAACTTTGTGTGTCAAAGTTACCTTTTTTCTGGTTTATTTACTTATTTGAGAGCAACAGATAGAGAGATAAGAAGCAGATAGATAGAGAATGGGCATACCAGGGCCTCCAGCCTCTGCAAATGAACTCCAGATGAATGTGCCACCTTGTGCATCTGGCTTACGTGGGTACTGAGGAATCGAGCCTCGAACCAGGGTCCTTAGGCTTCACAGGCAAGTGCTTAACCACTAAGCCATCTCTCCAGGTCCCCAAAGTTACCTTTTTTTTCTGCAACCTCCTTTCTGTGACTCTCTCTGATGAACCCCTCCCCCCCCCCCGTCCTAGCTTTATGCATGTCCTACTCATTCTGCTAAGTACCTTCTAGAACCACTTTATCCTAACATCTCAGCATTGCTACTTCTTCTGGATGCTTGTTTATGTTACAAGAAATGCCACGTGTCAAGTGTGTCACCCATTTCACTCTTTGAATACTGGGTTCTTTAAACCATGGAATGTGCAGCGTGTTGAACAGTGATGAGTCAAGGTCAGGGGAAATCAGGGCAAAGATACAGAACTGGGCCACAGGAGAAGTTCTGGAGCAAACAGACCCAACAACAACTTCATATGATCCCACATGGAGCCCTGGAGCAGTAAAGACCCATGGCAGTTGTCGTAAATTGGCCCAACTGTTCCAGCTTATATAATATAATATAATATAATATAATATAATATAATATAATATAATATAATATAATATAATATAATAAATATAATAAATATAATATAATATAATATATAATCCGGCTTCACTTCATCCATTTGTATAGATAGCTCTCTGAAGGCTATGAATTTGCAAGGTGTCTCTCTGCAGCTGAAGTAACTCGTTTTTTTTTTTTTTTTCCCTCTTTCAAGGGGCACATAGATGAAGCTACTTTGCTCACAGCACTCCCGGGAGGGAGCTGGGGCCAGGACTGTCAGGAAGGCAAATACCGGAAGTACATACCTTGTGTATCACACACACACTCATAGAGCAAGGCTCCCTAACTGAGCTTTAAAAACATGACCTAAATGTTTTGCATTTTCTATTAACCAGAACCAATTTACAACATCAGAGGAAAACACATCTGTGTTCCATGCCAGACAGCAGAGCCTCAGTTGGCAGCAGTCTGTGATGAAATATCACCAGCCAAGCGGGGTTTATTCCAGAAAATGGACTTCTTTATTTCCTACAGACTAGTCGAGGAAGCAGCGAGTCTACCGCTGCATAACAGACCTTCTGTCCTTAGCCATGCGTCTTAATGTTGATCAAATGCAGAAAGAAAACACACAGAAGTTTAGTGACTTAAGTCAGGAGTGCACTTTCCTTGTGAACTTTGCCTCTGCCCTCAAGACCCCAGATTAGACAATTTAGCACTTCAAAACATCACACATCACGTTTCTCCCTGCAGAATCCGGGTGCTAATAGCAATTTCAAATATCTCTCCAAGAGAGACTCCACCTTCCAAGGGCCGCATCACATTGACTTCTCCCTACTTGGAATCTGTATTGTCTTTGAGTTCTGGAATCTTATGGTGACATTTTCTGTCAGCTCATTAAGTGTATTTATCTGAAGCTGAGTTCATGCACAAAGAATGCCTTTCTTCTACTCAGCAGCTCCGCTGACTGCTCAATCACTTTTACATCTCTTCCTCGTTGTATTTTCAAATGCTTAAAAAAAAAAAAAAAAAAGCTCATGCCTTGAATATGAGGTTTCTTGTCCTATAATGAATACCATATAGTTGTAGCTAGTGCCCGTGAGTTAACGTGTTTTCTTATCATGCACCTCTCAGTTATGCACTTTAAATAGATGTATCGTATAAGACATTGTGCTGGACACATTGGGATACGCAATAGGAACATAATGCAGAGCTTAGATATTTATTGAATTCCTATCTAGCAGCAGTGTTTTGTAATGTCAAGAGCTGGATCTCCAGCCTCCTGGCTAGCCATGGAGCCGCCCTCGTATTCAGTGTGACATTTCCTCCTCAATGTTCTCTGAGCCGGGGCTGATGCGATAGAGGTAACTCAGAGTGGTAAGAACTGGGCTTTCTCGTCATCTTTATTGGTCTTGGGTCTTCCTGGTACTCACTGACATCTGTAAAAAGAAGCTTCTCAGGGCTGGAGAGAGGGCTTGGCGGTTGAGGCGTTTGCCTGCAAAACCAAGGGACCCAGGTTCGATTCCCCAGGTCCCACATAAGCCAGATGGACATGGTGGCACATGCATCTTGGAGTTTGTTTGCAGTGGCTGGAGGCCCTGGTGCACCTGTTCTCTCTCTCTCTCTCTCTCTCTCAAACGAATAAATAAAATAAAAATTAAAAAAGAAGCTTCTCAAACCAAAAGTGAAACCAGCAGTAATCCAAAGGCATAAACACGCGTACATGTTGAAGGCTTTTTCACAACCACAGCCTTTCTATTTAACTGGTAGATGCTAGATGCTGAGGAGACTCAAACCCATTAAAGGTGAAAATGAGGGGATGTTGAGAGGGCCACACTAAATGAGAAGTCTCTGTCTGAGCCTCTAAAGCTCAGGGAACGTGTCAGTGCAGGAAGAATGCAAGAGCCAAAAGGCAGGAAGGAGTGCTTTGGGTGCACTGTCCTCCCATCATGAACCGTCTGGTGCATTCGTGACCCCACAGCTGTTTCTGGTACCCCCCACCCCTGCCACAACCTGCACTGCTCTGAACCCATGGACATTTGGACATGGAGGATGGTGGAGGATCAAAGGAATGAGAGAACAAAACAGAGGAAGGACGACTTGGAAGAGGCGGGTCCTCCATGGAATGGGGAACAAAAGAGGATAATGGGAAAGGAAGAAATCAAATTGCAGTTCAATTCCAATCAAATATTAAAGTTCTCACTAAGGAAAGATGTATGGGATGTGATCAAATAGGTCTTAACTAAGAAAAAATGCTACCTTACTGCTGACCAGAAGATTAATAACAGCATCCCAATGGGGACAAATATCGATGTTTGACCTTAAAGAGTGAGTGATTATTCATGCTAACATATTCATTCATGTCTTTAAAGCCCACAGCATAGAAAAACTCATGAAGAAGCTAAAATGACAATAAGATAAAAATTATGCCTCTTCCCACTATCTTCATTGGTCCCAATTTTACTTGATTTAAGCTTCTCTGTCAAAATTTTTACTCAAATCAGGTAACTTTGCTGGCAGCCCTGATACCGAGGATTCAGTTACATCCACTTCTTTTTTATATCCACAGCCTTTTGTGGTCGTAACTGTGCTTTAGACCGATTGAGTTGAATTCGATGAACTTGACTTTTCATCTTTCAATGCAACAGATTCAAGTCGTAAGCCAGCAGTGACCAACCCTTCATCCCAGAATCTTGGGTCTGTGACTTTAATGATCTTGAACTCTCCTCCAGTGGTCTCTAAAATTTATCAGGAAAAGTATTGAGTAGAAAGCGGAGTTTGCACGTTACATTGTGAGTGGAAATCACTGGAATGGACTACTAGCCAGTCTCTCTCAATGCAGTACCAGATCAAGAGATCAGGGGGTAACCACTAGCTTCCATGACTCTCTTTGGCTTTCCCTTCTCAATTTCAAGATGTAATTTTTACCACAAACTTTCCAAGTTGGAATATTAGTAACGTATGAAATAAGCTCAGTGCTTTGTACTTTGAGGACGCGTCTGTGTGAAAAATCATTCTCTCTGCAATAAGCAGGGAAAAGCAGGTGGCAGTCTCTCAGCTTGGCATGAGAGGCGTCAAAAGGTCCTGTGAAAAGTCATCTTCAAGCAACAAGTTCCTTGTGAAGCTTGGGCGAGGGTACGCACCTGCCGTTCCATTTTCAGTCAGCTTCAGTAGTTTTAAAAATGCAAAATAAGCCAATTTTCTTCTCACTTTTGAATAATAATATCTGTTGAATCATCTCTGGAGAGAAGCATTTTCATAACTCTTGCCTGAATGAACTTATTGTTTCAGTAAGGTGCAGGCAACCGGGCCCCAGCTGAAGTGCCCACATATGGGAATAAGAAACCTTTTTGCTCCTTGCAGAAAACATTCTTATTTTCTCCCCCTGGCAGTGTATCTTCAAGGTAGCTACTGGATTGTGTTAATAAGCTTAGAAGGATCTAGAAGGGTGACTAAGGGAGGTGTGAAATCCAGCTGTTTCTGATGTAAAATAAGACCCACAGGTGCCAAAGAGCTCTGAACCACGAGAAAGCAGTGTGACTCACTGCTGACTCCACTGGGGCCGGGCCACCTCAGGGGGGCTAGCCGAAGCACGCAAGCTTCACTTATGCAGTTTGCAGTACTTTTTTTTTCCTTCTCATTTCAAGGAAAAAAAATGAATTTAAAAAGTTACAAAATTTTGATCTGGCCACATGAAAAATTACTGCATCCAAATCCAAAGTTGTTGTGGATCCTCCCATGTCTTCATGGACAATAAATGAAGAAAAGCTTACAAAGCTATCAGAAGAACGAGTTAATGAAACAATATTGCATATGTAAATCTGAAGTAAACTCAACATATTTCTGAAGGGAAAAAAATTACAAGTTGAATTTTAAGACACAGTGTATGGTCCTAAAGATGACCGAAGAAATAGAAAATAGGATTTGCATAGGAGATGGAATTATCTCAATAATTTAGGTAGAGAAAAGACATAGATAAGACTGGAAATGTTTCATTTGTCTGTTTTCCAGAGTCCAGGATGAATGTCACAATTTTAAACCATAGTCGGAGGTCTCAGCATGATGTCAAACAGAACGCTTGAACGTATGAACATATGGTAAAAGCTTAGAGTTGTGCATACCCTGTATAGGGCTATGATTTTGAACGTTATCTGTTGAATCACACCCCTCCACATATATGTTAGTCATGAGCATGGGTGCCTATGGATGTAACCTTGATTGGAAACAGGGTCTTCTGAAGATATAGCTAAGGTTAAGATGAAGTCATTAGGCTGAATCCTAACCCAGTAATGATTATCGTCATTGTAAGAAAGGGTCACTTTGACATACCACCATCCACACAGAAGAGAAGATGGAAGCACCCACGGAGAAGACAACATAGAGGCGGGGCGTCGTCCACAGGGAGAGGGAGCTGCATAAACGTGGAGACCTTGGCTCCCCGAAGCTGGGAGAACAAGAGAGAACCTTCAAGAGGCTTCTCAGAAATCATGGCCCAGTGACCACAACGAGCCTGCTTAGTCGATCTCCAGAACGACGCGGCCCTATCCAACCATTTGGAGCCACTCGGTTTGTCATGCTGGGTGTGGTAGCCCTGACACACACAATAAACGAAGGCACTGACTTTGGCTGTGAGAAACTCAAAGGCCAGCAGATAAAATCCAAACAATAAATAAATAAATGTTTTCAGTGAGAGAATGAGAATAGGCAAGCCATGGCCTCCTGCCACTGCCTAAAAAGCCAGGCACATGCGCCACTTTGTGCATTTGGCTTTATGTGAACACTGGGTAATCACACCTTGGTCGTTAAGCTTTGCAGGCAAGTGCCTTATTGGTTAAGCCATCTCTCCATCCCTGTGATGAATTTTAATCTGAGAAGATTCTAATAGAAGGGACTTCAAGGAGGAAGCAACTTGTGAGAGGAACAACTGGCCCGGATGTGTGACAGGTGGCAGAAAAAACGCCACAGAATAGGAAAAAGCGGGAACAGATAAGTAAGAAATTACAGGATGAGAGGAAATTTAGACTTCAGCGAAAATAGTGGTAACAGTTTCCTGGTATAGATTTTACACTATATTTTACATGAGTTTTTCTCTTGATATTCAGGGTAACATGGGAGAATGGTCATTATGCTCATTTAAAAGTAAAGAAATCAAGGATTGAAGAAAGGCCAAAATTTGCCCAAATTCACAGGACTAAAAATGTTGAAATTCAATAACAGATGTCACGAGACTTCAAGGACAGGTTTACGCTACTCCTCCAACCAGGAGGCAAACACTGTTGTAATCCTAGCTACAAAATACCCTCTGGCTTCCTAACAACTTGGCATCATCACTGTAATGTCCAAGTTTATGCAGCCTAACATCCCTGGGTCTTCTGGCATTTATTTCCCATCTCTTTTACATAAGTAATCAGTGTCTGTATTTGGCTAACACTACCCACTTCTCCTTCTTTCAGAGTCGCCAATATTTATTGAAACAAGAGACGGTTTGTTTCTTTGAGGTAGAAAGTATGTTTCTTGAGTCCTTTGTGATTTGTGTGGCCTGGTGACTACAAGATGGTCCATTGAACGATAGTCTCGGTTAACTGCATTTTCCTTCGCTTCTACTTAGAGAGAGAAACTGACTGAGAAGCTGCCTTAGACCTCAGGGAAGCCCCATGTTGTCCATAATAGCACCTCCATGCCAGCACCCCTTGGTCTGTACTTCTAGGCACTTGAGTATAACTGTTTAACCAATGCAGAGAGCAGGAAAAGGGCCAGAAGAAACAAGTGCTCTGTGAGTGTTCTAGTTCTTTATTTTCCAGTTTAGTAATCTTACCACACAAGAATGATTCATGCGAACAGGCAGGCATTCTTTCTACGGGTAGAGATTGCGTACCGAGCCATAGAGCTGACACAAAGCCTTGCACACAGCAGCAGAGTTCAGACAATAACCGGCATTTAAGTAGGACATGAATCGGGGGACACCAGAAATTCAGTTCTGGAGAACAAAGCCCTGGGTGGAGAGGCCTTAGGTAGAGTTAGAAGTTATGAGCAGGTCACTATGAGGACCTTGCACAATGAAGCGGAAGCTAGCTTTTATTCTCTTTTCCACGTTGACTGGAGATGGACCTCCAGTCCTCATGTGGAAGCCCATCCCACGTGCAAGGAAACCTCGCTCTCCAGGCCTTACCTTTTCCCCTCATGGAATATCTGGCAATCTTTGATGAGAACATTTAGGAAGTTGCCCCAGGCCAGGAACCTCCATCCATGGCATTTAGCACAGGGCGTGTGTAATCCACCACGCCCCTTCCCCACGGCAGCAGGGAGACACACGCTCAAGGATTCGCCCGCGTTCGGCTTCAGTCTTCAACAAAGCTTCTTCATTTGGGCTGAGAATCGTGAGGAGACACATTAGCATCCTGAGGCAGAAGGAATGATGGCATTAGTGTATCAGTTGCACGGGTGTTTCTCCTTTGATCGAAGGACGGCCTTTAAGTTCCTGGAAGAGAGATGACTGAGTGGTTAAGGAGCACCCTTGCGAAGCCTAAGGACACGGTTTGACTCTCCAGGACCCACGTAAGCCAGATGCACATGGTGGTGCACACATTTGGAGTTTGTTTGCAGTGGCTGGAGGCCCTGGCGCACCCATTGTCTCTCTCTCTCCCTTTCTCTCTCTCTCTCCCTCTCTCTGTCTCAAAAAAAAAAAATCCTTTAAGATAGAGAGTTCTGTCCATGTCCGTGACCACCAGAATCTATAGGTTGAATGTAAACAAAGGGTAAGGAGGGAGAAAAAACCAGAAGTAACCACGAACCGACAGACAGAAGGAACAAACATCTACAAGACACATGCTGCGACAGCGTCAGTCCTATGGTCTTGTGTTACTGCTCAGCTTGACGCTAGTCTCCTGTGGCTTCTGGGCTTGAATAAAGACACACCTTTCAGATTCCCCCCTTTGAACAATCTAAGAAAGTTATCCTGAGGAATATTAAGGAAAACACACACACACACACACACACAGATTGCCAATGTGCTTGAAGCTATTTCAGTACAGTTCTGAAAAGAATGCTATAAGCCTTTTTATGAGAGAGAGAGAGAGAGAGAAGAGAGAATTGGTGTGTAAGTGTCTTCAACCACTGCAGACAAACTGCAGATGCATGTGCCCCTTGTGTGCATGTGTGACCTTGTGCATTTGCATCCCTCTGGGCGTCTGGCTTATGTGGGACCTGGAGAGTAGATCACGAGAACTTAGGTTTCGCAGGCAAGCGCCCTAATCACTAAGCCATCTCTCCAGGCAGAAATTCTGTTTTTCGGTGGAAATAGAATCCTCACTTGTGCAACTGGAAGAAGTAAACCGGCAGTGCTTCTCCACTGTGACCAGGACGTGTCATTCATTACCATGCTGGAAAGTCCCCCATGTCGACGCATTCTGCTGAGAGATTGAGGGTCTCGGGTTAAAGAATAAGCGAAATAAATTCTCCCTGAAATACAGGCTGCTTCTGCCCTCCTTCCCCACTTGGTCTCTCGCTCCTTTTTTTTTTTTTTTTTTTTTTTTTTACTGAAAGCATCTGCCGCTTCACGAGCTTGCCAAAATCGTCGCTGCCAGATTCTGCTGGCCATGGGCTCTGATCATTTCCAAATGACAGAAAATCAGCTGGCGGATTTAAGCTTTAAGTAATCATTAACCGTGGGCCATGCATTGACTGGGTGGAAAATATAATATTCTTAATCTGCCTGATCGGAAAGGTCAAGCTGTGCCACATGCTGTTGCTAGCCAGGATTCGGTCCCAGCCACAGCGACCGCACAACACGAACAGCTTTACCCTTAAAGTCACCATGCCCCTTCTCCGAGAGGGGCGGGGGACACTCAAGGCCAGGCCCGCGCTCCGTTTAAGACAGCAGTAGTGCTCCTTCCGTGCGGGTGAGGGTCTTGAGTAGACACATCATGAGGCAGAAAAGATGTTGTTTTGCGTCTAATCCAAGGCCTCCCTTTAAGATCTGTTTTCAGTACACGAAAGGGTTTCCTAAGTGTCTCTAAATGCACTCTTCAAACATACATGAGACAATTTCAGAGATGAGAGTGTTCTCAAAGTTACTGTTTCAATAGCTGCTGTTGCCAAAGTGTCTGACTGTCTAATTCTTCGTTGGGATTCAAGTAGTTATTAGTTGTTCAAGATATAGTGAATTAGGGTTTCAGGTTTGCAGGCTGTGGCATATGGAATCAAGAAGCTACCACCCCATTGTAACAAATAATAAACTGAACAACTTAAAACAAATCAATCATCTTTGTCAACCTGTCAGAACAGGAAGGACACGGGGCAAACCGCTACCTGCAAAATTGGAAGATGGGCGGCTAGCTACACGCGGAGAATCACAGCTCCCCACTTCAGACCACCACGAGCGGATGTTTTCACGGGAACTAGAAATCTCGGACTCTGATAGTGACTCCAAAGAGTCACCATTTAAGTCCACACAAGCACGCGGGATCACCCACAATTGCCAAAATGTGAAAGCAAATCAGATGGCCAACAGTTAGCTGAGTGGATAAATAAACCAGGAAACACATTTAGACAATGAAACATTACTCAGAGCTGACAGGAAAGAAGAAAGGAAGGAAGGAAGAAAGAGAGGGAGGGAGGAAGGGAGGGAGGAAGGAAGGAAGGAAGGAAGGAAGGAAGGAAGGAAGGAAGGAAGGAAGGAAGGAAGGAAGGAAGGGGAGATGTCAAGGCAGACAAACAATATCCAAACACAAAGTACCAAATGAAAAGAAATGGTTTGAAAAGGTGGCTGGATGCAGAGAGATACCAACTCTGTGAGATGTTTTGGCGAAGGCAAGACTGTCAAAGCAGTGAAAAGAGCAATGGTTACCAGTGGGTAGGAAGGAAGGAAGGAAGGAAGGGAGGGAGGGAGGGAGGGAGGGAGGGAGGGAGGAAGGAAGGAAGGAAGTTAGGTTAAACAGTTGCAGGCTTTTCAGGACATTCAAAGAGTTCTGCATGTACACGAGCCACTGTGATCATCCCTGGGACCACAAATAGCTCAAGAAAGGAAGGGTTTGCTTTGACTCATGGCTACGTGGATACAGGACACCTTGGCAGGGAGGAAACACGGCTGTATTGTTGGCTGATCCCATTCCATCCACAGTCCAGAAGCAGAGACATGAAGGCTGGTACACATTGTTTTCCCCTCCCTTCCTTCCTTCCTTCCTTCCTTCCTTCCTTCCTTCCTTCCTTCCTTCCTTCCTTCCTTCCTTCCTCCCTCCCTCCCTCCCTCCCTCCCTCCCTCCCTCTTTCTTTCTTTCTTTCTTTCTTTCTTTCTTTCTTTCTTTCTTTCTTTCTTCCCTCCCTCCCTCTTTCTTTATATCTCTTTTTCTTCCTTCCTTCCTTCTTTCTTTCTTCTTTCTTTCTTTCTTTCTTTCTTTCTTTCTTTCTTTCTTTCTTTCTTTCTGCAAATAATTTTTAGTTTATTGAAAAACAGATGGAGGCCTGGAGAGATGGCTTAGTGATTAAGGCGCTTGCCTATGAAGCCTAAGGTCCCAGGTTTGAGTCCCCAGGACCCATGTAAGCCAGTTGCACACAGTGGCACATGCATCTGGAGTTCGTTTGCAGTCACTACATGCCCTGATGTGCCCATTCCCTCTCCATCTGCCTCTCTCTCTCTCTCTCTCTCAAATAAATACATATTAAACAAAACAGAAGGAAAGGGAGGGAGAGAATGGGTGCCCTAGGGCCTCTTCTCACTGCAAACGAACTGTAGTTGCATGTACCATTTTGTGTATCTGACATTACCTGAATACTGGGGAATTGAACACAGGCTTGTGGGCTTTGCAAGCAAACTCCTTTAACCACGGAACCATCTTTTCATCACCTCCTTTCTTTCTTCGTACTTAGTCTGGGGATCCAGCCCATGTCACGGTGCTGTCCACGTTCAGAGTGGCTCTTCCCTTAGTTAAGCCTCTCGGGAAACATCCTCAGACACACGCAGTGGAGTGTCTTGCAGGCAATTCCAAATTCCATCAAGGTGACAATGACAAAAAACTGCCACGAGTTGACCTGCTGTTGACTTGACATCAAAGCATGCCATTTGTGAAGCCATACCTTTCCACCTCTGGTCCACAAAGGCTCATGGCCACCCCATCATGTAAAATGCACTTAGTTCACCTGTAAGAGCTGCAAAGCCTTGAAGAGTGCCAAACACTATTCACAAATCTGGGTGTTTTCTCAGACCAAAGGCAATCTCTTAACTCTGAGCTCCTTCCAAGTAATAAAACAAAGAACAATGTAAATACTTGAAATATGTAATTGCATGGAATAAGCATTCCCACTTTGGAAGGGAGAAATGGAAGCATGCCAAGAAGAGTGGACCAAATAAGGATTGTCACCTGGGAGGGAAAACACGAAGTCCTGAAGTCCTGTGTCCAGCATCAGGGACGCTAGTGACACAACCTGAGCTCTTACATCCTTGGGGAACCCTGGCTTTCTTGCCGTTTTGCCTCGTGCGCACAGCCTCTCTCTGGGGTCTGTTTACTCTAACCCTGAAGCATTCCCTGGGGGATATCTCCAATATCCTGGAGTTTCTACTGAAACTTAATCTCTTATGGCCACAGGTTGGGATCTTTCTTTTTGTTTCTATAGGGAATTTAATACTATTATGTATTACTTGGCCCCAGCGGCTTTCTGGAATCTTCTTGAACGTGTCTTGATACCATAATGCTTGCATTTTGCACACCTACATATCCAGCGGGTATATGAGACTGCTAAGGTCTGCTGCCTGTTCCAGATGCAGCCTGGCCCCTTCTACCACAGCTGTGGTGTACCATGTACCTTGGGTGCTGAACCGGGGGAAATTTTCCCAAGGTCATTATTTTTCAAGCAGTCAACCTCTTCAACAGCATTCTCAATTCAGGCTCTGTCCTTCCAAATAAAGTTATATATTTCACAAATTGGAGCCTTCCATAGGTGTCTTAACCTCAGAAAATATTTCTTATTGTCCCTGTAAAGAGCATGAGGTTTTTAAAATAAATATTATCTATTCATTGATTTATGAGAGACAGAAAAAAAAAGAGAAAGAAGCAGATAGAAAAAGAGAATGGACGCACCGGGGCGTCTCGTCACTGTAAACTCCAGATGCATGCTCCACCTTACACAGCTGGCATTACCTATGTACTGGAGAATCGAACCGGGGTCATTCAGCTTTGCAGGCAAGTGCCTTAACAATTGGGCCATCTGTTCATCTGTTTAGATAAAAATCCAATTATTCCTATGATGTAGGCTCCTGATGTTGTTTTTATAGCTGGATAATTTAGATCTTGCTCCCCAGCCTGCCACACTGTTCCTTTTTCAATAAACACGGGTGCAGTTCATTTCCTTCAAGGGTTAACTCATCTTCTCATCCCAACCCTGTGGATTTGTTCTTCACCCGAGGAGTTTCACATTTGCACAAGAGTCGCGTTTTCCTGAATAGCAACGTTGATTAGCAAGGTGAGCATACACGGACCTCCTCTTGTGTTGGAGGCCGGGTGCCATACCCCTCACATGTTCTGCGCATGGCTGTAGACCTTACAAATGGCAGCCAGCTGCTCTCTGTGTCCGCACCACTTGTCAACTCGGAGCCACTTCTTGTCCCTTCCCGGAAGACTCCGTTCTACGCTGACGCGATTGAAGTCTTTCCAGGGGGTTCCAGTGGGCCTTTCCAATAACTGTTTGTCCCTTCCGAGGGATGTCGACATTTTCTGGAATGTGGACACTCTGGTTAATGAGAAAATTCTTCATTCTGGCAGTACATGCTGCAAAGAGGCAAGATTTCTTTTTTATTCTTATGAATTTTATTTATTTGAGAGAGAGAGAGAGAGAGAGAGAGAGAGAGAGAGAGAGAATATATTGCTTGGCACCCGGTGTAAAGCCAGATGCCCCTAGTGGTGCATGCATCTGGAGTTTGTTTGCGGTGGCTGGAGACCCTGGTGCTCCCATTCTATCTCCCTCTTCTCTCTCTCTCTCTTTCTGCTTGCAAATGAAAGAAAGGAAAAAGGAAGGAAGGAGAAAGAAGGAAGAAAAGAGAGAACACCAAGTTCACGGTTAAAACATTTAAAAATGTTCAAGACGATGACCTAAACACACGAAACCAAGTGTGGAAGTGCACAGAGCTGTGACCTTGTGTGACTGCGGGCACACGCCGTAGGCACTCCATTTCGGGGGCAGCCGTGATTGAGCCCATTCCCCGCAGGTACTTGTAAGGACGACTGTGAGCAAGGAAAGGCTGTACGTGTCCCAGTCATGCCATGCACTTGACAACAGAGCTTGAGAAGAGCTCACTGCAAGGACTTCTGCGAGATAGTGTTCTAATTGATTGTGCAGGGCTTAGCTGCCCCCAGCAGCTTCCTTTTCTCCTCCTATGATCCCCGCTAATGTCACAGCAGGTAAACGCGTCAAAACAGGTGGAGGCTGACCCCAAATGTTCTTTGTAATTAATCTGTGAACCTAATCTAAACAAAGAAGCTCTTGTGACATTATTTCAATTATATATATGTATATAATTTTCAGACAAGTTTGAAATGTATAGAAAAATAGAGAAGAGAGTGTAGGGTGTTCCCATGCACCTTGGTGTCACATCCACATGCAACACCCCTACTGCATTGCCAATTTATATGGATTTAGAATCACCTCGGACATACCTCTCTGAGTGTGGCTAAGGGTGCTTTCAGAGAGACTCCACTGAGGAGGGAAGATTCACTCTTAAAGTGGCAAGTGCCATTCCTTTCACGGGGGACCCAGTTTGATGATAAGCGAAAGCTAGCTGAATGCTCTGTGCTTCCCTTTGTGTGCAGATCTAATGTAGTTAGCCACCTCATCCACCACTCTCTCCACCCTTAAACATGAACTAGAGTAAGCCTTAATTGATCTTGTCAAGTCTTTTGTCACAACAGTGAGAAAGCAACAAATTAAAAAAAATTGGTATCAAAAAGTGGGGCCTTTCCTGTGATCAACCTGACCTTGGTTCATGAGTCATAGTCTTGGTGTGTGCAGGGAACGTGGAGGAGTTTGGGGTTGTAGGGTACACAAGAACTGAAATGCTAGAAGCACAGCTTACTGAGTCATCCTGGCAAGAGTCAGGAAAGCCACGGTGCCAAGAGGAATCAAATAATAAAACGCGGCTCAGGAAGTCCAGGAGGGAACAAGGACTCTATTGCAAGCTGAACCGGAGACCGTTTGTTTCACGTTCTGGCCAAGATTCAATGTGTGTCCTAAAACCTGAGAAAGGCTGAAGTCTAAACGAATGAACTAAGTTGTTTGGTGGAAGGAACTTCAAGTCATTACAGCATCTCGGCTGTGGCATGGTTAGTGCCTATTCTGTTATCTCAGTGAGGGGGAGAGAGAGAGAGAGAGAGAGAGCGCGCAAATGATGTGCAAATAGTTGAGGAAAGAAGTGTGAGCAACTTTAAACATACAGAAAAGGTCGTACAGAGAAATCAACTATAATTTTTCAAGATGTTAGTGACATTAAAAAGAAACCTTACAGGCTGGAGAGATGGCTTAGTGGTTAAGGTGTTTGCCTAAGAAGCCTAAGGACCCAGGTTCGATTCCCCAGGACTCATGTAAGCCAGATGCACAAGGTGGCACATGTGTTTGGAGTTTGCAGTGGCTGGAGGCCCTGGTGTACCCATTTTCTCTCTCTTTCTCTCTCAAATAAATAAGTAAAGTATTTTTAAAGAAAATCTGAGTGCCACGTGGGCTTCTGTGGTCCCAGCACACTGTTGAAGAAATGGGAGGCAGTCACAGGAGAATCTCCCAAAAGCACTGGTGGGTAACAGCAAGGAAAGAAGAGTGGGCTGGAGGGATGGCTTAATGGTTAAGGCGTTTGCCTGCAAAGCCAAAGGACCTGGTTCGATTCCCCAGGACCCAAGTTAGCCAGATGCACAAGGGGGCATGCACGTCTGGATTTCGTTTGCAGAGGCTGGAGGCCTTGGTGTGCCCATTCTCAATCTCTCCCTCTGTCTCTGTCAAATAAATAACTAGGTAAATAAAAAATAAGATATTTAAAAAGGAAAGAAGAGTGACATCAAGAGAAACTGTGCCTCAAAGGTGGGGGCAGAGTGAAGAAAGACCCAAACGTTGTTCTTTGAGCTTCACAAATCCACTGCGCCATACATGCTCGTGCTCTTCTCTCTCTCTCTCTCTCACACACACACAAACACAAATAAATGAATAAGTGACCACACTATTTCTTTAAAGATTTATTTTTGTTTATTTATTAGACACAGAGAGCGGGAGAGAGAGAGAGAGAGAATGGGCGTGCCAGAGCCTCCAGCCACTGCAAATGAACTCCAGACGTTTATGCCACTTTGTGCATCTGGTTATGTGGAACCTGGAGAATTGAACCTGGGCCCTTAGGCTTCAGGCAAACACCTGAACTGCTAAGCCATCTTTCCAGCTCCTTTTTTTTTTTTTTTTTTTTTTTTTTTTAAAGAAAGAAGTTTTTGCCGGGTGTGGTGGTGCACGCCTTTAATCCCAGCACTTGGGAGGCAGAGGTAGGAGAATTGCTGAGTTCGAGTCCACCCTGAGACTACATAGTGAATTCCAGGTCAGCCTGAACCAGAGTGAAACCCTACCTCGAAAAAACAAAACAAAACAAAACAAAAAAACAGAAGGTTTTAGTCTAACCCCCAGCCAATGGTGGCACTGGTAACCATGAGAAGCCAAAGTTTCTGTTTGAATTAGAATTTACTTGGGGCTGGATAGATGGCTTAGCACCTAAGGCGCTTGCTTGTGAAGCATAAGGACCCAGGTTTGATTCTCTAGTACCCATGTAAAGCCAGATGCACAAAGTGGCACATGCATGTGGAATTCATTTGCAGTGACAGGAGGCCCTGGCACACCCATACTCACTTTCCCTGCCGGCCTATTACTCTCTGTTTCTAAAATAAATACATAAAATATTTTTAAAATAAAAAAGATAGAATTTACTCGGAATAAAGAAAGTAATAATGTAGTAAGAAATAATAAATAAGTAAAGTATTTTTAAAGAAAATCTGAGTGCCACGTGGGCTTCTGTGGTCCCAGCACACTGTTGAAGAAATGGGAGGCAGTCACAGGAGAATCTCCCAAAAGCACTGGTGGGTAACAGCAAGGAAAGAAGAGTGGGCTGGAGGGATGGCTTAATGGTTAAGGCGTTTGCCTGCAAAGCCAAAGGACCTGGTTCGATTCCCCAGGACCCAAGTTAGCCAGATGCACAAGGGGGCATGCACGTCTGGATTTCGTTTGCAGAGGCTGGAGGCCCTGGTGTGCCCATTCTCAATCTCTCCCTCTGTCTCTGTCAAATAAATAACTAAGTAAATAAAAAATAAGATATTTAAAAAGGAAAGAAGAGTGACATCAAGAGAAACTGTGCCTCAAAGGTGGGGGCAGAGTGAAGAAAGACCCAAACGTTGTTCTTTGAGCTTCACAAATCCACTGCGCCATACATGCTCGTGCTCTTCTCTCTCTCTCTCTCTTACACACACACACACAAATAAATGAATAAGTGACCACACTATTTCTTTAAAGATTTATTTTTGTTTATTTATTAGACACAGAGAGCGGGAGAGAGAGAGAGTGAGAATGGGCATGCCAGAGCCTCCAGCCACTGCAAATTAACTCCAGACGTTTATGCCACTTTGTGCATCTGGTTATGTGGAACCTGGAGAATTGAACCTGGGCCCTTAGGCTTCGCAGGCAAACACCTGAACTGCTAAGCCATCTTTCCAGCTCCTTTTTTTTTTTTTTTTTTTTAAAGAAAGAAGTTTTTGCCGGGTGTGGTGGTGCACGCCTTTAATCCCAGCACTTGGGAGGCAGAGGTAGGAGAATTGCTGAGTTCGAGTCCACCCTGAGACTACATAGTGAATTCCAGGTCAGCCTGAACCAGAGTGAAACCCTACCTCGAAAAAACAAAACAAAACAAAACAAAAAAACAGAAGGTTTTAGTCTAACCCCCAGCCAATGGTGGCACTGGTAACCATGAGAAGCCAAAGTTTCTGTTTGAATTAGAATTTACTTGGGGCTGGATAGATGGCTTAGCACCTAAGGCGCTTGCTTGTGAAGCATAAGGACCCAGGTTTGATTCTCTAGTACCCATGTAAAGCCAGATGCACAAAGTGGCACATGCATGTGGAATTCATTTGCAGTGACAGGAGGCCCTGGCACACCCATACTCACTTTCCCTGCCGGCCTATTACTCTCTGTTTCTAAAATAAATACATAAAATATTTTTTAAAATAAAAAAAGATAGAATTTACTCGGAATAAAGAAAGTAATAATGTAGTAAGAAATGTGGAGAATCAAGAAACCCTATCATGGGCTGGAGAGATGGCTTAGTGGTTAAGGCACTTGCCTGTGAAGTATAAGGACCCAGGTTTGCTTCCCCAGGACCCACGTAAGCCACATGCACGTGATGACGTATGCAACTGAGGTTCGTGTGCAATGGCTGAGGCCCTGGTGTCCCCATTCTCTCTCTGTCTCTCTATCTGCTCCTTTCTCTCTCTTAAATAAATAAATAAATAAATAAGTAAATAAATAAAAGAAACCCTATCATATCTTTCCTTACATTACTTCTCAGCACTAGGCAAACAGTCTCACCGAGGGTTACAACATCGACAGAAAATCAGATCCAGACCAGTGCAGAGATTTGCTGTGGCTTTTGTCTTATCGCCAGGGCACACGACACACTGTTTTGATAGGATGGGTGTAAATGCAGAACTGAAATTAAAGTATATGACTCAGATTTGCCCAGTGTTTCCTCCGCTCTGGAAATATAGATAAACTTACAAGATGGGGAAACAGACAGTGTGTAACTTTGGTCATTCTCCATAGGAGTTAAATCTTGTGCTTGCATTTAAAACTGATTTTGTATGATAAAAGATGAATATTAAAATTCATGCTAATAGTGTAAGTTTTAAAATTTTCTCTACTTAGGGTGCCATTAGCACAAAAAAAATCATCATGAAAAACAGAAAGAAAAAGCTTTTATGATTTAGCACCCTTAATGGATGTCTCTGCTTTTTGAATAAAGGACATCGCAAATTATGTAGCTGCCTTTACTTGCAGTATTTACTGTGTGTTGCAGTCAGATTCACATTGCTAGTAGAAATCACCTGACCAAGAGCAGCTTGTGGGGAAAAAAGGGTTTATTTGGGCTTACAGACTCAAGAAGAAGCTCCATTATGGCAGGAGAAAACGATGGCATGAGCAGAGGATGGACATCACCCCCTGGCCAACATAAGGTGGACAACAGAAACAGGAGAGTGTGCCAAACACTGGCAAGAGGAAGCTGGCTATAACACCCATAAGCCTGTCCCCAACAATACACTACCTTCAGGAGGCTTTAATTTCCAATGGCCATCAGCTGGGAAGATTAGCATTCAGAAGCCTCAAGTTTGTGGGGGACCCCTGAATCAAACCACCGCACTGTGTTTGTCATTGTGAACAAATTGCTTAACACCTTTGGACCTCAGCCACCTCCTCAGTGAATGGGCAATGTTTCATCACGTGAGTGACAAGAGAAAAAGAGATGCTGCTGCAAAGATTTACACTACAGGCTCCCGGAGAACGGTGACAGTAAATATGAATGTCTACCATATAGGGAGGGGGGAAGGAGGGAGAGGGGAATGGGAGGATTTAGACAGAGACCTCCAAAAGGTATAACAGTAAATGTTACTGTTTGCTGTACAGGGACAGAGAGAGAGAGAGAGGGAGACGAGAGAGGGGAGAGGGGAGAGGAGAGAAGAGAGAGAAGAGAGAGAGAAGAGAGAGAAGAGAGAGAGAAGAGAGGAGAAAGAGAGAAGAGAGGAGAGAGAGAGGAGAGAAGAGAGAGAGAAGAGAGAAGAGAGGAGAGACACAGGCTGAGAGAGACACAAGCTTACTTTGAGGGATTGGCTCAAGAGCCATGGGATCTAGCTATTCTAAAAAACTCAGGACAGATCGGTAGGCAACATAGCAAGGGAAGATGATCCTGCAGAGATTTTTAAAAATATTTATTTATTTGCAAGGAGAGGGAGAGATAAAAGAGAGAGACAGAGAGACAGGGAGAATGGGCATGCCAGGGCCTCCAGCTGCTGCAAATGGACTCCAGATGCATGTGCCATCTTGTGCATCTGGATTTATGTGGGTACTGGGGGAATCAAACTTGGGTTGTGAGGCTTTGCAGGCAAGAGCCCTAACCTCTGAGCCATTTCTCCTGTTCAGCCCTCCAGTCTTGAGTCCGAAAGCAGATGGAGGGAGAACTCTTTGTTCCTTTAATGGTGTCAGTCATTTCTCAACAGGTTGTACCGGGCCCACCGACATTATGAAGGGGGATATAGCTTAACATTTATTGGTTTAAATGTTAGCCACTTCTAAAAAAAGGAAAAAGTACTCTTACTGCATTTGACCAACTATTCATGTGGCATAAAACTAAACCCTCAATCTAGCAATGATTCTTCTAACAATAATTCGGTGAGGATTGTTTCAAACAGTACCATAAACAAGGTTTCTGCCAAATGGAAGTCAATGAATTTATTAAATTGAACAATCTTCCCAGGAAACTTTAGCCTGACTCTGGTTTTCAAGTCTGATACTGTCTAAGAACACTGTCAGATGGCATACAGAGGGAAGGTCAAAGGTCTGATAAAAGTGCTATGAAGTGTTCCCCCAGACAGCAAATCCAGTCAGCTGTGGGTCAAATCAGCCCTCTTACATGCCAGCCTATCAACGTCGTCCACCAAATACTGTCACTAATAGACTTAAAAAAAACACACACAGTGGATTTCAGTTTCATAAATCCTTTGAAAATCTGCAGCATTTATAGATTAATATTTCTGGCTTGCTGAGGGAAATGAAGGTGCTGATAGAGGCATTTCCCCATTTCACTAAGGAAGTAGGTAGACATGCGGTTCTGCGTTTGTGAGAGTCTGGAAGGTTCAGTCTTTCCGTAGCCATGACACTTCCATTACAGCCGCTGATCATCTGCTTAGCTCGGACTGTCTTCTCGGTAGCTTAGACTTCCATGGTTGTTCTGTTCAGCTCATGTGATAATCACTGCTTAGCAACATCGTGGATTTCTACAGACGAGAGCAGGTGGCAGGTGCCCCGGTGGTATCATCTTTTCCCTATCCAGTTAATAAATAGACATTTTCAGTAAGCTTGTGGACTGTCCAACCTCTTCATCTGGAGAGAAGGCCACAACAAAATTGTGATGCTTTAACCGCTATTTGGATTTTCAGCTACTGATTTTTCTACATGACACCATGTGTCTAGCTCATACTGGGCTCTGCAAAATGTACTATGAGCCAGGAAAAGAATTAAATCCAAGCACACGAGACACTCTTTAAACCTAAGTCAATGCAGACGCTTTTCCCTCTATTCTGTCTGGTGCACAGCAAGGTCGCAGGCAAGTATTTGTTGATTGCACGCACCATCGTTATTCCAGGAGAAAACTTAATTCTCCCCAGTCTGCATCTTCTTTTGGATTGGCTTTTGGCTTTGGTGTTTTTGAGGTAGGGTCTCACTCTAGCCCAAGCTCACCTGGAACTCCTTATATAGCCTTGGGCTGTATAATCTCAGCCTCCTGGAGCTGAAATTAAAGGTGTGCACCAACATGCCTGACTGCGTCTAGATGTTTCTATGAGTAATTCTGCGGAGTCTCCCGGCTTCTATTACTTTAAAAGCAGTCTTTGCCACTCTTTAGCTTCTAGGCATGTTATGCCAAGTTTTGCATTTTAACTCACATGGCATGCTTTTTTTTTTTTTGTTGTTGTTTTTTTGAGGTAGGGTCTCACTCTAGCCCAGGCTGACCTGGAATTCACTCTGTAGTCTCAGGGTGGCCTCAAACTCACAGTGATCCACCTACCTCTGCCTCCCGAGTGCTGGGATTAAAGGTGTGCACTACCACACCTGGCTTCTCACATGGCACTCTTGCTCTTCCACATCTGTGTCTAAATTTCCTCTTCCACTGAGGACACAATCATAATGGATTATTTAATCATTCTTAGATTAGGAATGTTCTCAATTTGACTGTTCACAAACATTCTAGTCCCCCAAATAGGGACACATTCATAGGTGCTGGGAATTAAGCATTAACATCTTTTTGCCAGACAGAATACAACACTTAACTACAAGGCAATTGCTTTCCATGTTTTTGACACAATTAGAAAGAAGTAAATTCTGACACTCTCACAATAATACAGGCATCATATTCAGCTTTTCTATGGTCAATAAATTATTCTTTCACTCAATTTAGTCAGCATCTTTCCCAAAATGAGTGTCACCTGTCAAAGAATTACTCAGGCAGGATACATAGAAAGTGCTCGGGGTGAAAACAAAGACCTGAGCCACTCGTGCGTTAAAAGTATTTGTGTCTACAGCGTGAAAAGAAGAGCTCACGGGGTGTAAGAATGGTCTTCATCTATCTATTTATTTATTTACACACACACACACACACACACAGACACACAGACAAACACGAATCCACTTGAGTTTTCCATGTCAAAGATTGCTGCGATTACATGTTGCTGTGTCTGGCGACAAAGAGCAACATGACGCCCACTTCCTGTCCATCCTCTGGTTACACTCTTGATCCCCTCTGACGACCACTTCCTGTCCATCCTCTGGTTACACTCTTGATCCCCTCTGACGCCCACTTCCTGTCCATCCTCTGGTTACACTCTTGATCCCCTCTGACGCCCACTTCCTGTCCATCCTCTGGTTACACTCTTGATCCCCTCTGACGCCCACTTCCTGTCCATCCTCTGGTTACACTCTTGATCCCCTCTGACACTTCCTGTCCATCCTCTGGTTACACTCTTGATCCCCTCTGACGCCCACTTCCTGTCCATCCTCTGGTTACACTCTTGACCCCCTCTGACGACCACTTCCTGTCCATCCTCTGGTTACACTCTTGATCCCCTCTGACGCCCACTTCCTGTCCATCCTCTGGTTACACTCTTGATCCCCCTCTGACGCCCACTTCCTGTCCATCCTCTGGTTACACTCTTGACCCCCTCTGACGACCACTTCTTGTCCATCCTCTGGTTACACTCTTGATCCCCTCTGACGCCCACTTCCTGTCCATCCTCTGGTTACACTCTTGATCCCCTCTGACGCCCAATCCTGTCCATCCTCTGGTTACACTCTTGACCCCTCTCTGACGCCCACTTCCTGTCCATCCTCTGGTTACACTCTTGATCACCTCTGACGCCCACTTCCTGTCCATCCTCTGGTTACACTCTTGATCCCCTCTGACGCCCAATCCTGTCCATCCTCTGGTTACACTCTTGACCCCCCTCTGACGACCACTTCCTGTCCATCCTCTGGTTACACTCTTGATCCCCTCTGACGCCCACTTCCTGTCCATCCTCTGGTTACACTCTTGATCCCCTCTGACGCCCAATCCTGTCCATCCTCTGGTTACACTCTTGATCCCCTGACGCCCACTTCCTGTCCATCCTCTGGTTACACTCTTGATCCCCTCTGACGCCCACTTCCTGTCCATCCTCTGGTTACACTCTTGATCCCCTCTGACGCCCAATCCTGTCCATCCTCTGGTTACAC
Organism: Orientallactaga sibirica; assembly: GCA_036365145.1. Classification (NCBI taxonomy): domain Eukaryota; kingdom Metazoa; phylum Chordata; class Mammalia; order Rodentia; family Dipodidae; genus Orientallactaga; species Orientallactaga sibirica. Next base: position 2,645,351 of record JAEOAD010000054.1, on the reverse strand, counting down.
TCTTGATCCCCTCTGACGCCCAATCCTGTCCATCCTCTGGTTACACTCTTGATCCCCTCTGACGCCCAATCCTGTCCATCCTCTGGTTACACTCTTGATCCCCTCTGATGCCCAATCCTGTCCATCCTCTGGTTACTCTTGATCCCCCCAAGGTTGTTACAGGTACAAGACGTGGCACAGGAATGGAATGGGCTTCATGACGGGGATCTGTATTGACCAGTCTTCAGAAACCAAAAATGACCGCCACAGAAACACAGTTTGCCAGGTCATTATCTAAGCAATCTAAAAAGTGACATGTGAAGCACACTGTACTGAGCATGGTAGATCTTTCTAGATTCAGCCCTTACATAACGACTGTCACCTTTTCTACACTCACCTGCAACCCAGTGGTTCACAAGCTTCTTAATGGGCTACCTCATAATTTAATCTGAAATAGACAAATCATGCTGCTCATAAAACATCTGGGAAAATGAATGTGCCCCCTTCAAAACAAAATGATATGGTACATTTTTGAAAATGCTAAGTCTTTTGATGAAAATCCTTAGATATCCACTACCTGATTATCTTCTGCCAGTGCCAGAGAGAACTTATTAATATGTTAATGAACATGAATATTCACCGTCTTGAAGGGTGGGTGCCATTGTAGATGCATGGCTCAGGAGGTGAAGAAGGGTGCAGATTGGACCTGTATTTGAATCCTGGTTCATCTACTTGTGTGATCTGAGAACTACCTCAAAAATAAACACTTCTGGGCTGGGGAAATTGCTTAGTGGTTAAGGCATTTGCTTGCAAAGCCTAAAGACCCTGGTTCAATTCCCCAGGACCCACGTAAGCACAAGGGGGAGGGGGCGCATGCATCTGGAGTTCATTTGCAGTGGCTAGAGGCCCTGGCACGCCTATTCTCTCTTTCTCTCTATCTGCCTCTTTCTCCCCACCCTCTCAACTAAATAAATAAATAAATAAATAAATAAAATACTTTAAGAAATAAACACTTCATAGAACTGCTGTAGGAATAAAATGGCATAAATATGTGAAAATGCTAGAATAATGACAATCCTAAATAAATGGTGTCTGTGCTGTTATGAAAAGGATGAATCATAAGCTACTGAAGATTTCTCTTCTTTTACTTTTGACATGACCATATTTTTTGGACAGGCACATTTTAAAGGTCACACGGATCCAATGGCTTTTCATGTGCTCTTTCCAGTGCCCTAGTAAATCTCATTATCATATCCAAGCCCTGGAGGGAAATGGCAGCATGCTTTTAGTACATTTCATCTGAGTAGACTTCACTTGCTTTTTCTTTTTCTTTTCTTTTCTTTTTTTTAGGGCTACAGTGTCTTGAGCTCTTGAGCTGGGTTCAACACAACTACACTCCAAGAAGAGACTTTATATACAGGAAATGATTACGTGTGGCCAGAAAGCACAAGATTCGGGTCCTCCCAGAAGGAGAAGTCTGCAAGAAGAGAGTCGTATATGACACAATCCTGTACGGGGTCTGGGAAGATGGCTCAGTGGTTAAGACCACTTGCTTCATAAGCATGAGGGTCTGAGCACACATAACCGCCCACGTCTCGTTCCCCAGAACACAGCACAGCTTGGTGTGGCCAGTAACTGACGTCTATAACTCCAATCCTTTGGGAGAGGGGAGTGGAGACTGGAAAATCGCTGTTGCTTGCTCCCTGTCCCCCACAAAATGGTGAAAATGCCGGCCCTGGGCTGAGCGAGAGATGAGAGACCCGGTCTCAAGAAAACAGGCAGATGAGCCAAACGAGGAGCACATCCAGGGTTCCATGGTTTCTATACACGTGCATACAGGGTGTGTATGATTGCGCATGCACACACACACACACACACACACACACACACACACATCTGTGAAAATAGCAGGTGAAATGGGACAAGGAATGCCAGAAGACGTGAATGTACCCCTGTGACAGTATATCCTACAGGACTGAGTAGGAAACCTTTTCCAGGTAGGTTCACGTGACAGACGTGCACACTTAAGGAATACCAGCAGTGCACACATTCACATACATGTCTGAGGACTTCAATGCTTCAACTTCATGAACTTCTGCCATCCCTTCATTTCCTACTCCTACATCAGATAACAGGCAAAGGAAACATATTTCTTAACAGCAGATCTGAGAAAAGAAAGCAAAGTTTCACAGCTTGCAATAAGGCTTCTAGCTCTTAAGTGTTTCATTCATCTTCGACAGGAATTACAAGGTCTTCTAAGAGTCGACATGAGGAAAACAGATAATACAAGTGTTAAGCAAGTTCATGCAATTCATTAAGACTATGCAGTCAATATTAATCTGTTATTGTCATAATTGTATTCATTCATTCAATATGGAAAACCTTGCAGAATCACACAGCATTCGTGTTATATAACTTATGGGCACTCTGCTAAACCATTATCAATATAATCGTTAAAGTCAAACAAAAGATTTGCAGGTGATAAAGTTTTATAAACCATTTGTTAAATGGCAAAATTTACAAGGCCTTCATTTCACTCCTTGGGAAGAGTGGATGTCCCTGTTGTGACACAGGACTTTAGTGACAACCCACTTTTGTTTGTCTTGTTTATTTTGTTCCAAAAGTACAAAAACTTTCTCAATAATTCAAATCCTAAACCTTCTTCTTATTGTCAAGATTAGTGGTTTACACCCTGGCAAAATTTCAGGTGCCAAAAAGAAAAAAGAAAAAGAAAACTAGAATGAAACACACACACAAAGGAATTGTCATTTCAGGCAAAAAGGGTAGAACTAGATTCTCCTGTACACTTATTTCCTCTTTGATTCAGAATTTACATGCCTGGTATGCCTCCTAGAAAACCAGATGTTAAATGTTCTACGCAAGTGCCCTTCCCTTCATTCTCCAAGCTTAATGTTGCCATCAGGTTAGTCTCACGCGTGGCTCACATGCAGCCCTCCATGGCAGTGAAGCCCTATTTCCCTCTCCTCTGACATATAGTAACTTTCTATCATACACGTTATTCTTTTAGATATATTTTCCATTAGTTTTTGTCCCAATTGATTTGAACAGCCCAAATGCATATAATTCTGTCTCCCCTCTCTTGTCATGGTTTTCCCCCAACTGGCCTCGACTCTGACCACTGATTATTGAAGTTACAGCTCAAAAATGTGATTATTTTGGTGTGGCAATTTTAAAATAATTTTAAATGCTTCCTGGCTTGTTGTCCATTCTCTCTCTCTGTCTCTGTCTATGTCTCTCTCTCTTTCTCTCTCCTTTTTACTACCAGATAGGGTCTTAGTCTAACCCAGACTGACCTGGAACTCACAGCTGTGCTTCTGCCTCGTCCTCCCAAGTGCTGGGTTTAAAAGTGTGTGCCGCCACACCTGGCTTGCTTGCTGGCTTTCGTCAAGCATATTTTTTTAAAATTATTTTTTATTTATTTTTGGAGAGAGAGACAGAGAGAGATAGACAGAGAGGGAGAGGGTTCTCTAGAGGGACAGACCCACAGAATGAATTGTATTAAAAAAGGGAGTTTACTGGATTAGCTTACGGCCGTCCAGCAATGGCATTCTGAAGGCTTGGGAGTCAAGAGTCTGGTATAGCTGTCCAGTCCACATGGCTGGACGCCTCAGCAGTCCCAATGCAGCCCTGAAGGCTTCCCGGAGAGCAGCAGGTCCTTAGCCCAGACTGGAAGGCTGAGGAAACTTGGTTCCAAGGACGAGGAAGGACAGAGGTTCAGGACAGATGCACGTGCAAGTGAACCCTCACCAGCAACAGCACCAGCGGCCCAGGGGAGGAAGGGGTCTCTCCTCCCTGAGCTTCCTTACGTGAAGCCCCCACTCCCACTCTGGGGGAGGGGCTCACCCTGCGGGAAGGATCTGTTTGACCACAGAACTAACCCTTCACACTCCCCTTTATCCTACACTTTCATTTCTTCTATCATGTCTGTTCCTCTAGAGAACTCTAAAGCACTTGGAGTAAAGTTTTTTTTTTTTTTTTTTTTTTTTTTTTTATGGAGGAAGGGATATTTATTGAAGCTTACAGATCCAGGGGAAGTTCCATAATAGCAGAAGAAGCAGCCTGTCTTCACAGGACCAGGCAAGAGAGAGAAAAACCAAGCCACCAGCCACACAGCACACAGAGCAAACTACAGCCAAAAAGCCACAGCACACTTCAGGAACACCCCTTAGGCACACTTTGCATATCTTTTTTTTTTTTTTTTAATCAATATATATTTTTTATTTATATTATTCTGATTTTACATTCATAGTATTGGTTCCATTGTCCTCCTCCCCTTCCTCCCACTTTCAAAGGGGCCCTCATCAATGGGGAATGTTTATCATGCATTGTGAGTTTGCTCAAGAGTTCTGGTGGATAGGCCCCAGTCTCTGTGCATAATGCCCCAACTTGTGACTCTAACAATCTTTCCGCCCCTCTTCCATGGAGTTTCCCTGAGCCACATTGGGGTCATTTTAGTTCTGCTTCCTTGATGAGGTTTTGGGAGCCTCTGTGTCTCTGGATATCTGGCTAATGACTGGAGTTGGATGTTCTCTGTATTTATCTCCTTCAGCCTTTTTCTGGTGTTGTGATCGCCTTTGAGCGCTGTATTCTTGCCCTTCCCCTGCGTTGTTCTATGGTTTCAGCTGGTGAGGTGTGGTTAGCTGATCCTCCCTTCAGGTTCATTGTCCACCTGAAAAGAGATAAGCAAATTCTCCAACGGAGAGAGAAGTTAGTACTAGATAGAAGGGATAACCATATATGTTTTGGAGGGAACTTTATATGCATTGGCTCTCTTCTAGCCTACTTTTGGTGGCCACTAGATCTTGGAGACTGAGCTCATTTTTTGTACATGGCTTTGACTTATTTCCCAGTTCCAGCAATGAGTTCCACTCCACTGAGTGGATCTATTAGCCAAATCAAGAACAGTTGGTTACCAACCATGGCTGTTTGCCACTACTGCACTTGTATGAGCATTACGTCAGATGGTTTCCTGCTGGGTATCTTAGACTGCAAGTTGTTAAGTACTGAAATCTTTAAAATAATAACCAAGTTTTTCTACTAACGGAACTGGGGGTAAAGAGAGAGAGAGAAACGTTTTCATGTTCTTATTCGTGCTTCTCTGATACTTTTCTGATGAAGCACATATATTATATATTTAAAAAAATGTTGGGGCTGGAGAGATGGTTTAGCAGTTAAGATGCTTGCCTACAAAGCCAAAGGACCCAGGTTCGACTCCCCAGGACCCATGTAAGCCAGATGCACGAGGCGGCACATGAGTCTGGAGTTTGTTAGCAGTAGCTGGAGGCCCTGGCATGCCCATGCTATCTCTTTCTCTCTCTCTCTCTCTCTCTCTCAAATAAATAAAGAAAAAAAAAGTCAGATGAGGTCATAATTTGTTCAATAGGCAAATTATAGATTTATAAATTATAGATTTTTGATTATCTTTTCTTGGCACATTTATATAATAAAAAAGATTAATAAAAATTGTAAATCATGGGCTGGAGAGATGGCTTGGTGGTTAAGGCACTAACCTGCAAAGCCAAAGGACCCAGATTTGATTCCCTAGGACCCACATAAACCAGATGCACAAGGTGGTGCCTGCCTCTGGAGTCTGTTTGTAGTGGCTGGAGGCCCTGGCATGCCCATTTTCTCTCTCTCACTCTCTTTCAAATAATAAAGTATTTACATAAAAAACTTTTAAATCTCTTTGGTAAGAGATTTCTCCCTCTGGCAAAAGTAAGAATTTTCTCTAAGTTGCTTTGATTTCAACACTTGTGGTATGAAATGCAAGAGTTCAGGAGTATTTGTGTCTCCTTACTTCAGGGGGTCCCGTAACTGCTTTCATTCTCAGCAATGCCCTGTGGGAAGACTCGGAAGGCAGATGCTCACAATAATATCATGATGCAACAATTAAAATTGGGAGCAGTTTTCTAGGGATGAAATTACTAATGCTTTTTTAAAAAAATATTTTATTTTTATTTATTTATTAATTTGAGAGAGAGAGAGAGATACAGAAATTGGCAGGTAGAGAGAGAGAGAGAGAGAGAGAGAGAGAATGGGCGCACCAGGGCTTCCAGCCACTGCAAACGAACTCCAGATGCATGTGCCCCCTTATGCATCTGGCTTACGTGGGTACTGGAGAATCGAGCCTCGAACCGGGATCCTTAGGCTTCACAGGCAAGTGTTTAACCACTAAGCCATCTCTCCAGCCCCTAATGCTTTTTTTTTTTTTTTGCAGTCATATAGGTGATCAATATTTTCTTTACTATAGCTTTCTTTTATTCTTGTTTTTTACATATTTTATTAATTAATTTATTCATTCATTTATTTATTAGAGAGAAAGAGGCAGGAGAGAGAAAGATGCACATAGACAGGGAGAGAATGGGTGCACCAGGACATCCAGCCACTGTAAACAAATGTCAGGCATATGTACCACCTTGTGCATGTGGCTTAAGGAGGTACTGGGGAATCAAACTTGGGTCCTTAGGCTTCACAGGCAAGCATCTTAACTGATGAGCTATCTCTCCAGCCCTCTTTTATTCATTTTTTTCAAGGCAAGGTCTCACTCTAGCCCAGTCTGACCTGGAATTCACTCTAGAGTCTCAGGGTGGCCTCGAACTCACAGCGATCCTCCTACCTCTGCATCCCAAGTGCTGGGATTAAAGACGTGCACCACCATGCCCGGCTTCTTTTGTTAGTTATAATAACGTGATGGAACTTAGTTCTCTTGAGTTTGTCAACCATCTACCATTTTGGTATGTATAATTCTTACAATTGTGTCCTATGGCCCTAAATAAAACCCAGGATAGCAGAGAAGGAAGATGCTGCCTTGCTGTGTCTTTGAAGTCAGATAAGGAAGCAGGAGGAGACATGACAACGTGGGAGCAAAGTGTAAATAGTTATTAGGTGATCTCTGGACATCCACCCTTCTATACTCTGCTTTCGGATGCTGGCACTGTAACTTGGAAACCTACACTTTCTTTTAACTACCAGCTGGCTCCCCATTCAGTGTTCCCAAATGGGAAGGCTGCAAGATGGGAGGAGGGAGGACTGCATTTGAGCTGGACAACTGATTCTAGAACCAGAAAGCAGCTTGGAAATGATCCACTGGAGCTCCATGCTATCAATTCAAACCTCCATGCGTCGTGCATGGTGCCAATGAAACCAGAACTTGTACCTGGTATTCTGGCCTACCAGTTTTCCTTGGCGGTAGAAGCTGCAGGTGTGTCTACTGTTTGGGGGACTATGATCAATGCCTCAGTAGCCCAAGCGGGAGAGCATGGAGTGGAAGAGCAGGTGTGCATTACCCCTCTGAGACAGGCTCTCCTTTCTTCAGCTACTTGTCATAACAGTAAATCTAAATGCCACTGGAGAGTTTTAGATACCGGTCCTTTTAAATCCCGAGAATGGAAGACCAAGAGTGAGGTCGAACAAACAAAGCACTCCAAAAATGATATCATGCAATCGGTAAGTCATCACAAACTTTCCAGGGCACTTGAGAGTTCTACGCCTTCTACATTCTCGTCCAGTTGAAGTGGTCATCGTGGCTGATAGGAGACAGGACATCCGAGGAAAGACGCTGCCTTTGCGAAAGACCTACCTGTGCCGTTGGGGGGGGGGTAAGTTCAAGGGAACTCTCACTTGAACACTTGAATGATTTCAAGTCTGTTTCAATGTAAGGAAATAGGCATGAAATGCTCTAATAAGAGCTCTTAAGTCAGACAAACTCAGCCTGATATTGGGAGGTTTAAAGTAGAAAAACCTCTTTTCAAATGCAATAAAACATGACAAGATCAAGGGAGAAATACATGAAGCCGGCCCCGAGCGTCATCTCGGCTTTCAGACCTTGTTAAAATGGCGAAAGTGCACACTGCACAGTTTTTATAATGGATTTTTCTACTTCTTGTCTTGAGTTCGACCCTCACCTTCCTCCTTTCCGTCTTGTACGTGGCTTCATAGTCATCTGTTTGCAGCCATTATTTCAGTGGGTTTATTTTGTTATGAGAAAAGTAAACTGTCTGTCTTTCAAATTGTGAATCCATCTATTTCCCATTGTTTTCTAAAGTTCTGATCGATTCTATTATATAAGAATAAAATCTATCAGCTATAGACAGAATCTATAAACCAGGTCTTGCAGTAGTTTAAATCCAAGTTCTGAGATGTTATAAAAGACTTTTAGACCTTGTTGATTTTTGAGTCTTAATTGTTTCAACGTTATGAGCTTTTTACATCTCTCTCTCTCTCTCTCTCTCTCTCTCTCTCTCTCTCTATATATATATATATATATATATATATATATATATATGTATATATACAAACCAAAGAACAGATACTTTAGGAGCAAAACCTTACCCTTGGTATGCACTTGCTGTGGCCTGAATGCCTGACCTTTAAAACTTGTTCATTGAAACCTAAACCTTTGACATGGTAATATGAGGAAGCAGAGGTCTGAGAGGTGAGGCTTTTGGATGGATTTCTTGGGTGGGGCCAATGACAAAAGTGTCCTTATGAAAGGGCTTCAGGGACCATGTTTGCTCTTTTCACCAGGGGAGGACACCATGAGAAGACATCATCAGTGGAAAAGGCCCTTAGCAGATACTTCATCTCCTGGCCCTGTTATCAAAGACTTTCTAGATGCCAGAACTCTTAAAACAAGCCTTTCTACTGCTCACAAATCACCCACGCTAGGGTACTTTGTTTTAGTAGCAGGACTGAGACACTGGGATAGAGAAATGGAGTGGCCTAGTACAACAAGTACCTAAAATGTGGGCATGGCTTTGAAACAGAGGCTGGAGGAGTCTGACGGAGCAAGTTCGGAAAAGGAACGGTTTCTACAGAGAAACAAAGAAACGTGTTAATATTTGGTGACAAGAGAGCTTGTCAATCCTTAAATTATGTCTTCAGTACCCACTGCTTTGCATTTTTAATTCTTGGCTGAGAAGGAGGGTCTTAAAAAGGGCTCATTTATAAATATTACACTGATTTCCTTTGATGTACAGGTTCATGTTGTTGAATTGAATGCAATTATGATGGACTAATTTGACGGAGTTATAAGCAATTTGGCAGAGACAAATTGTCGCAAAGCTATAGCAACAAGAAAATATGCTTGCATTTATAGGTCAGGTCAGTAGTCAGTGGGGTGATCTGGTTAGGGAAAAATTACGGAATGCACGCGATGCAGCTGTGTGCAGCAGAAGGGATGAGGTCCAGGTTGCTTAGCATCTGGTGTGAAGATGCCGAACACATCCATTTATCCTGGGTGATTATTAACACGCTAACATAGACAAACAGCCATTTATCCTGGGTGATTAGTAACACACTAACATAGACAAATAGAAGGAATAGCCCAACCTAAATAGATCTTGCCAGCAATAATTGCTTAAGCAATCCTTTTCACTTTGCTCCCAAAGTTAAGAATCTAGTCCACAGAGAAATTCAAGGTACATTTACTGACAGTAAGATTGGGCTGGGAAGTCTGGGAAGTAATCACACTTGTTCCTAACTACCATCAACATCTATCTGCGTAATTGAAATTCTCATTCTTTTATTTCTCCACAAGATGGAAACTTAGTCTTTTGCAAAGATGGACTTAATCTTTTTAAAATAAACTTTCTTCTTTTATATTTATTTGTTTGAGAGAGACAGTTATAATTGCAAATGTACATTCCTTTACTTTTTGTGCGGGCACTTATTTTTATTAATATGTCCTTGTGATATCAAGTCACAGATTTCATTATAAAATCTCCACTTCTGTGTCTGAAGGTGATGAAGGATTGACTGGCGTGGTGTAAGCGGAGATTACCTGAGATTTTTCCTTTTGGAAATCACATTCACAAAACTCTATGGCCTGGTTCTGGGTTTAACATAAGGGGATAAACAAAATATTTTTCTATTCATAATGTAGGACCCCTAAGAATGATGACTTCTTACATTCCTGCTTTGGATGTGGGATGCTAAAAAGATAGATTTTCCTTTTTAATTTTTTTTTTTTTTTCGAGGCAGGGTCTCACTCTAGCCCCAGGCTGACCTGGAATTCACTCTGTAGTCTCAGGGTGGCCTTGAACTCACAGCATATCTTCATTTATCTTTGCATTTCTTCAGACACTCTAATTCCGTTTTCTCTTCTACACAAGGGTGCCTTTATGTTAATATGCATATGGAAAATTAGCAAAGAATGTTAGCTGGAGTCCTAGTTATCCTCTCTCTATATACTTGTGTTTGCTGTCCATGTATAGACCTGTCCTTATCTGTTTACTTATCACTTGTCTATCATGCATCTATCTAATATCTACCTATGGGGCTATAGGGCACAGAAATACCATGTTTGTACAAAGAAGACCATCTGGCAGAATTTTTAGCAATCATTAGTAAACTTGTTTTGTTTCTCAGTGGAGGGGTTTTGGAAATATTTGCCATTCTTTTGTACTTTTGTGATGACTTTCTTTTTAAAAACTATTTTATTTAGTTATTTGAGAAAGGCAGATATGTATATATGTATGCATGTATAGATACATAGAGAGAGATAGCAAGAGAGAGAGAGAGAGGGAGAGAGAGAGAGAGAGAGAGAGAGAGAGAGAGAGAGAAATGGCATGCCAGGGCCTCTACCCACTGCAACTGCTCTCCAGACTTGTGTGTATGTGTCACCTTGTATGTCCGGCTTACTTGGGTTCTGGGGAGTTGAACCTGGGTCCTTAGGCTTTGTGAGCAAGCATGTGAACTGCTAAGTTATCCCTCCAGCTGTGTAATCACTTTCCTAATGTTCTCACCCACATATTAATGCTACTCTCACTTTTGGCTAGGAAACTTCTCTTTTCGGATGGCGGTCACGACTGGGATGATTCAAAACTCACCATAGTGCTGAGAAGTAGTAACAATAGAATGTGGAGCAATGAGAGCAATGAGAAATCTCTCTCTCTCTCCCTCTTTTTTTTTCCCTTCGGTTTTTCAAGGTTTCACTCTAGTCCAGGCTGACCTGGAATTCACTATGTAGTCTCAGGGTGTCCTCGAACTCACGTCGATCCTCCTACCTCTGCCTCCCAAGTGCTGCGATTAAAGACGTACATCACCATGCCTGGCTTTTTAAAATGTGTAGCTCAGGTTTGCCTTGAACTCTTGATCCTCCTGCCTCCGCCTCTTCAGCAGTATCCTACTGGCATGCCAGCATCTTTCTCCCCTCCCCCTCCTCCTCCTCCTCCTTCTTCTTTTTGTGTGTGGTAGGATCTCACTTTAGCTCAGGGTGACCTGGAATTCATGATGTAGTCTCAGGCTGGCCTTAAACTCACAGAGTTCCTCCTACCTCTCCCTCCTGGAAGCTCATCTTGACATGCAAGTATTCTGCTAATATCTAGAAGAAAAAAATCAATGTCAGCGTAAATATGCTGATAAACCAGACACATTAAGACCATGAGTTCTTGAGTCCACAGGGCACAAACGTGATGGGATTCTGCTGGGAAAAGCTGGCCATGAGGAAAACAAGTAAAAATTCACTGAAGTTTCTCCCTAAAGATTTTTTTTTAAAGTTACAATAACAATTCCTAATGGAAGCTAATAGAACTATTGGTAAATTGATGGTTTAGTCATAAGATATATATATATATATATATATATATATATATATATATATATATATATATATATATATATATATATATATGTGTGTGTGTGTGTGTGTGTGTGTGTGTGTGTGTGTTTTTGGTTTTCCTAGGTAGGGTCTTACTCTAGCTCAGGCTGACCTGGAATCCACTCTGTGTTCTCAGGGTGGCCTCAAACTCGTGGCAATCCTCCTACCTCTGCTTCCTGAGTGCTGGGATTAAAGGCGTGTGCCACCATGCCCCGGCTGGTCATAAGATTTTTGACTCATGAAGTTCCAGAAATAATTTTAACATCTTCATTCTTTTTATGGGCTTTTTCTGACCATTTTATTTTTATTAAATTGCTCCTGTTATTTTCCATATATTTTCACACTAACCGAATAACTCTGCCACCTTGGGTGAAATCATGTCCTTTAAAGTTCACCTAGCATTGCTAATTCCTTCATTAAATCACTCCTGAAGAGCCAGTTACTCCACCGTAAAGTGTGTGAGTAGAGGAATTCCCAACAAAGTAGGAAAGAGACTCCCCACTAAAACAGTGTCCGATGCCTTTGTAGGTAAGAAATTTAATCGCGAGGTATGCTGTTCCCCAGGATGGAAATGAGGACCTGGCTTCACCAGCAGTACTGAAGCCACTGATCATGGTGAAGCTCCGTCTCTCAAGGATATTCTTTGCCCATCCTGACTTGCTAATCAGAGGTAAAGGGTCAAGCGATGACCACAAGGAGCCATGGTTCAGTAGCTGCTGCTTCAACCAGCTAAGAAAAGACGAACTGGGAAATATGTCTCTGGGGCCAGGCATGTAGCTCACTTGACAAGGGTACTTGACTATCATGCAAAACATCCCAAGTTTGATCCTCAGCATCGCAACAAAACTGGTGTGGTGTTGCATATCTGTAATCCCACTACTCAGGAAGTGGGGGCGGGATGAGGAGGAAGTCAAAGGTGGGCTAGGGAGATGGCTCAGTGGGTAGAAACGTTTCCTGTGCAAGAGTGATGACCGAAGAGCACATTCCCAGAACCCACGTAAAGCTGGACGCAGTATCAAGCCTCTCTAATCCCATCCTTGAGATTGTACTTTGACCTCCACATGCACACATCAGCATTCACACACACCAACATGTACACTTAATAATAATGATAATAATAAAAATAACAGCAATAACAAGACTTCAAAGTCATCCTTAGCTACATGAGTAGTTAAAGACTAGACTCGGCTATATAAGACCCTGTCTTAAAAATAATAACTAAATAAATAAATGTGCCTTATTAAATATGCCCATTTTTTCTTCTTATTACTTGAACAAAATTGTAACAATTATTTATACTACCTTTATATTTTATTAGGTATCATAAATAATTTAGAGATGATTAAAAGTATATAGATGGATATATATATATATATATATATATATATATATATATATACCCATTCTATATAAATGCCTTGAATTGTACTGGATATACCAGTGGCACTTAAGAATTGTTAATATTTTCCCCCATTTTCTAGACTGGGGAGGGAGATTAATGCCCATTGCTCTCTTTGCTAATGCAAACCTAATGAATTTTCTGAGTCCTGTTATTGAAAAGAGCTAAACATATCCTCAGTCATTTGGAGGAAAAAGGAAGCTTTTTAATTCTTGAGTCATGAATTTCCCATTAACATTTTAATTCTTTAATTCATAGAGGAAGCCATGGCTGGCTAATAATATAATAGAAAGTTTACTTGTAAATCTTTTGAAAATATATTGCATATTTAATAAAGGTACAGTCATATTTTAAAAGTAAAATGAGAACGTGCTTTATGCATCACTTCCTGCAATGACAAGAAGCTTTAAAACCTTTAGAAAATGAACAGAATTTATAACTTCCTTACTAATTTTAAGGTAGACCTGTGGGTTATCATGGTCAGATATAGTCATCAGCACCACCTTATCAAAAATGAGAGCGGATCATGGGTTTTCATCATTGCTATTTTAAGACCACTGCAATTTCCATAGCTTATTACTTACATCTTGCTTTTGTTTACACAAAATCCACCTGGTAACCAATGATGAGCAGGCTTTCTACTTATGCCATTGTCTTCTAATTATCATCCATTGCGATATTGCTCTTACTTTTTTAAAAAAAAAATTATTATTTTTTTGGAGAGAGACACAGAGAGAGACAGAGAGAGAGAGAGGGAGAGGAAGACAGAGATGGGCTCGCCAGCAGTGTCTCAGCTGCTGTGAACCAAATCCAGATGTGTGTACCCCTTGTGGTCAAGTGCGGCATTGCGCCCTTGTGTCACTTTGCATCTGGCTAAACGTGGGACCTGGAGATTGGAACCGCTGGACATTGGAACCAGTGTTCTTAGGCTTAGGAGGCAGGCGCCTTAACCCCTAAGGCATCTCTCCAGCCCCGAGTGCTCTTACTTTGTGCCTTTGCAGTTAGAATGATATTAATGGGCTGGAGAGATGGCTTAGCGGTTAAGGCGCTTGCCTGTGAAGACCAAGGACTGACATTCAACTCTCCAGATCCCACGTAAGCCAGACGCACAAAGGCGAGGCAAGTGCAAGGTTGCACATGCCCACCAGGTGGTGCAAGTGTCTAGAGTTCGATTACAATGGCTGAGACCCTGGCGTGCCAATTCTCTCTCTCTCTCTTTCCAAATATAAGAAAAATAAAAAAAGATATTGATATGAGCACTACTGATCAGATTCATTAGAGAATGAGGTTTAGAGAAATATCAAAATATGCAGAAGGTAAATTCTGCTAAAATGATCTTAGTTAATGTGCTGTTATCATTTAGGCCAGGCAGTTAAATAAGAACTTAGTATGAAAAAATGTTAAAGCCATGCCATGATTAAAATCTTCTCTTTCTCTCGAATGAGTGATGGAAGTCTCGCACCATCCACCACCAACTGACAGAGAATCAATGCTAGGCTTCCTCAGAGCCTCCCACAGGGTTTTGCTGTGTATTTCAACTTTGTTTACTGTGTATTTCAACTTCGTTTACTGTGTATTTCAACTTCGTTTGCTGTGTATTTCAACTTCATTTACTGTGTATTTCAACTTGATTTACTGACTATTTCACCTTCATTTTCTCATGCATGCTGGCTCCTGCCACCCCTTGTTCTCTTACTGTTCTGCAGTAAATGTTGTCATGAGATATTAGCAAAGCCATTGAGCAATATACATGTAATCTACAGTAAATATCCAGCTAGTGGGCTAGAGACATGCCTAGGCAGCTAAGGCATGTGCCTGCGAAGCCAAAGGACCCAGGTTCGATTCCCCAGTACCCACCTGAGCCAGACACACATGGTGGCACAAGCATCTGGAGTTTGTTTGCAGTGTCTAGAGGCCCCGGCACACCCATTCTCCCCTATCTGCTTCTGTCTCTCAAATAAATAAAAATAATTAAAAAAATATCTAGCTAGATGGAAACAATTACTACTGTAATTCTGACTCTGCATTTCATCCTTAGCTGGCCCTTAATTTTAGCCCTCTGTTACTGCAAGTGTTGCTTTTGAACTAGGATCCTGCTATGACATTCACAGTTCCCTGGCCTATTAAATCTGCGGCACAACACGGAGTGCAGCCCAGTTGTAGACCTCTTGTCTAGCATGTGCAAAGCTCTGAGTTCAAGACCCATTAACACTTAACAACACACACACACTACCACCAACCACCACCACCACCTCTGTCTGCATTTCATCAAGATATTCAGTGTTTCTTATTTCCATTAACATTTAAAGATACTTATTTATTATTTATATGAGAGAGAGAGAGAGAGAGAGAGAGAGAGAGAGAGAGAGAGAGGGAGAGGCTAGGCTCACCTGGACCTCTAACCACCCATTAAATTTTTTTTCAAAATTCTTTTTATCCAGCCCCCAGAAAATGACCTCAAGATGACTCATTCTTATCTTACCTCAGTTTAGGGCTGAAATCTATAAAAGGTTGGAAGAAAAAATGTATCATTGGCTTTTAATATCTAAAATCAATAACCCCTGTTTGTGTTTCTCAAGTGATGCTAGACAATATTGCCAGGTGATGGAGTCATTCAATGTTTAGTGCCTTACATTATTCCATATCAAGATGTCATCCAATTTCCAATTATCTATTCAGTGATAGTCAGGGTAGTTGATGAGAACTTGCCACTGATATCACCAGAGTGGGGTGAGAGAACTTCGTGTTTATTTTGTTGTTGTTTTACCCCTCCCCCACATTCACAACATCCAGGGTCTTCTTTTTTTTTTTTTCCCCAAGAATGAACTTATTCTCCTTTATTTCATATTTCTCTAGCCATTTGCCCAGTGGTCTCCCTAACCCAGCTCTTGTTTTCCATCTAGGTTTACATTTCCTCAATGTGCGTCTTCCACACCCTTTACGACACACACACACACACACACACACACACACACACACACACACATCCAGCTTCACACCATGTTCATAAGAATTCTTTTTTTGTAAGTTTTTAAATTTTTTTAAGATTTTATTTTTATTTATTAGAGACACAGAGAGAGGGAGAGAGAACGGGCACACCAGGGCCTCTAGCCACTGCAAATGAACTCCAGACGCATGTGCCACCTTGTGCATCTGGCTTACATGGGACCTGGAGAATTTATCCAGGGTCCTTAGGCTTCCCAGGCATGTGCCTTAATTGCTAAGCCATCTCTCCAGCCCTATTAATAAGAATTCTTATCCTCAATCATCATGTTGATCAAAGAATGCATGGTCTCTCTCATATATGGATCTTAGTTGTTAATTTGTACAAATATATATCTTATATGGGAGTGAGTGTGGTAAAGGACATGACCCTAGGAAGGGGCAGGAGGAGGGAAAGAGGTTGCAAGGAAAATGGGTGGGAAAGAGGTCGTGGGAAAGAGACCTTTTCTCTGGGATGACCAGAGCACACATCTTTTCCCCAGAGAGCGCACAGACAACACGCCAAAGGAAGATGACACCAAAACCAGTTTGGTCAACCAATGTGTTTATTGAGGTTACTTACAGAGCAGGATAAGGGGTTACTTACAGGAGCACCAGATGACTGAAACAGAGGCCCACCCATCCTGGATGACCACCTCCCAGGAGGTGCTTCAACACTAGGGCAGCTACATCACCAGAAAGCACGCCCCAGCATAGACGGGGGCTCCATCTCTGCAGCACACTGCACCCCACACAGGAACACTATCAGAGAGTCTCTTATCCCCAAGAATATGGCCTGTATATAGCCTTAGGGCTGGGGTCTTATGATCTTCTCCCTGACATGTGGACTTCTTGAGTTTCTGGAACTTGCTTCCTGCCCCCTCCGCAGCAAGGATCTTTCAGTGCCTAGCTCCCCTGTGGCTCTTCCAGTATTTCTATCCCCCTTCTGCCATGTTCCCTGGGCTTGGAGGGTGTGTTTGTAAGTCTCCTGTCGTGTGGAGCTCTCAGCAGCCTCCAGTTTTCTGCTTTGATTAGTTTTGAGTCTCCTCAGTGTCATCTCCCTGGCGGAGGGTCTCAGACCAGGAGTGAGAGAACTGCACTTGTGTTCAATCCACCACTTTCTCTGCCATGTTTCCTAGAGCCTGGCAGATGTGACAGACATGACGTCTCTCACTCCACGCAGTTGGCTTTATTCTCCTGTCGTCCTGATGGGTCTTGGTCTTGCCAGTATTTGGAGTCATGTGTGAAATGCAATTCTCAAACTAATATTGAGAGCAGCGTGGGTCAGTGGGAAGAACATAGACATTTAGAGTGTCTTCTTTTTTTTTTCTAAGCATGGGGCTGAAAGTAATAATTTTTTCTCTTTGCTACCCTTCATTTGGTGGTGACAAAAGATAACATATGAACAGACTTTTTAAAATGTTATGTGAGTGTACTGATTTTAGCAATCATGTATGAACATGTATGAACAGACTTTTAAAAATATTAAACCAGTGTACTGATTTTAGCAATCATGTATGAACATGTATGAACAGACTTTTTAAATGTTAAAACAGTGTACTGATTTTAGCAATCATGTGTGAACATGTATGAACAGACTTTTAAAATGTTAAAACAGTGTACTGATTTTAGCAATCATGTGTGAACATGTATGAACAGACTTTTTAAATGTTAAAACAGTGTACTGAATTTAGCAATCATGTGTGAACATGTATGAACAGACTTTTTAAATGTTAAACCAGTGTACTGATTTTAGCAATCATGTGTGAAGGTGTGACACTGGTTTTCATGAGTCATGGTCTGCATTACAACACAGTAGGTTGTTTTAAAAGTGAATTGGGATGGAGAGATGGCTGAGCAGTGAAGGAGCTTGTCTGTGAAGCCAAAGGACCGGGTTTCATTCCCCAGGACCCACGTAAGCCAGTTGCACAAGGTGGTGAATGTGTGTGGAGTTCATTTGCAGTGGCTGGAGGTAATTGTGTGTGCATTTTTCTGTCTGTCTCTTTCTCCCTCTCTGTCTTTCAAATCAATAAATCAATAAATAATTTTTTAAAGTGAAAAGCATAAGCATATTTGAAGTTTCACCTGATCCAAGCATCTTGCAAAGTGAAGGCCCAGTTGCTCAGGGAGAGCCGTCCATTTTTTTTTTTTTTTTTTTTTTTTTTTTTTTGGTTTTTTGAGGTAGGGTCTCATTCTGGTCCAGGCTGACCTGGAATTAACTATGTAGTCTCAGGGTGGCCTCAAACTCATGGCGATCCTCCTACCTCTGCCTCCTGAGTGCTGGGATTAAAGGCGTGCACCACCACGCCACCACGCCCGGCTTGAGCCGTCCATTTGTATTCAAAGGTGTAAAGAGGAATGGACAGTGATGTAGCTCTGTGATTGGATAAAGGGTGTGATCTACTGGAGTGTAAAGTGGGAAGGCACAAGTTCTGGGTGCTCGGATTCTTTTTGGTCTCCCTGTCCAGTTTCTTCCCCTTAAGGGTCTGGATGCTTCTGGAGTGCAGGTCTCATAATCTACTTTTGTAAAAAGTCCAGAGCATTCATTCATGGATGTCTCTCACACGGAAAGGCCAACGGAGGGTCAGATTGACCTTGATTCTGAGTCTCTTCTAGTCTCCTTCACTTCAAATTATTTTAGAATTGTGTCTTCTGAGATGCATTATGCAAATAAATAGAATATTTATAGTTTTTATTCAAAAGCAAACGATGTTGGAATCTGGCTATAATAATCTTTTTTTTTTTTTTTTTTTTCAGAGAAGCCAAAAGCTCTTCAACTAAAAATTCTAGGTCGGTTTTATTTATTTATAATTTTTATAACTGCAAAATATTTAGCATGTAATGGCTGAGTCAAAGACAAATTGCTGCTTAAAAGCTCAGTGTTCGTAATGTAGTTGTTTCAGGCTGCATATTTCAAATTCTATAGCCTTCTCGTATCATTTTTTTATCATTAAGGTAGCTTTTAGTATAAGAGGCTCAAAATTGCCAATTAATTAAAACTGCTGCCCAGTTCCCTTCAGCTGCATATATAATTCACATCGAGCTCTGCAGCTGGGTGAGTACAACCCTAGAATGTCAATCTCATCTCATAATTGCCTTCCCAATATTATACCTCTCAAAGATGTAGTCCAAGGAACCGGGTTAAAAAAAAAAAAAAAAAACAGAACAGAAAGTCTTGCTTTTTTTCTAGACTATTTTGGCACATAGATTCAGCCACATTTAATCTTGTCAAGAGCGTTGTAAAATTAATATTTGGGATATATATTATAGATTTTGAGACAACCTCTTCATTAGCAGCATTCATCTCCTCTAGATTTCCCAGAAAGGACGACAAAGTGATGTTGCTGGCTATCTTTCGTTTTTGGCTTGCTGCCACCATGTGCCACGAGAAGGAAAAGCTGGGCTTGGTGGTATCTTGTACCCACGCACAAACTCCTCAGCACCTTTGCAAATATCTTCAACCGTGTATGCTGCAGGACTTTTCCTGAGGAGACGGAAACTGTCTACACACCCCACACAGGAATAGGGATTAAAAGTAACGCAGCCTCATTTTGTAGTCAGCTAATTACAGGCCCAGAGGGAATAAACAGATAATCTGTTTGTCTTGACAGATTTGATGAGCACAAATGTTTACAAGAGAATAGTCTTGGAATAATAACCCCCACCCAAAGGTCAAAAACCCTGAGTCATGCTGACTCACCAAGAGGCCAGCTGCCTAGCATGTTACAAAGTTACCAGTCCTTTGTCTTATCAGCCAATCAAAGGCTCCCATGTATATTGAAAGTAACCAATCGGATCCCCTCTACTACCCAAAGGTAGAAAAACCGTTGGTCCAAGTCACTTGGCGGATCACTTTCACTTTCTGTGTTATTCTGCCCTCTTTGTTTTCTAGTCAACACTTGTATAACTTTCTCTTCTGTCTTGTTTGCACTTGTCATTCTTCACAGGTGGCAAACCATTGACTGTCTAGAGCTCTAACTTCCTAAAGGAAGCTCATTCAGAGCTGAGAGTGTTTCTGTTGCTCTCCAAGGCTGCAACAAGAGGGCACGGAAGAAATGATCCTGCTCAGGTCTATCTCGGAAAACCAGTGTGTTTACGTCAGCGATTCACAGAAGCACGGATGAGCCCAGCCCTGTCCAGCCCAGCAAGGGCTGCTCACAGAATCTGCCTTCCTAGAGCTCCCTGACTAATTTGCAGGTAACCCCACCAGAGTCTCCCTCTCCAGCAACTGCTCACTGCTTTTCTAACTTTAGCAAGGGCCGCTGTGAAGCCTCACAACTTTCTGACGCACTTGAGCCTTGTAACTTTCCTTATTTTCCTGACTTTAATGTAATTCCAGAAGGGACCATTTCCCTCTTTCAATATGGAGTAAATAATCACACCACACTGTAGGATCATACCCAAAAGTAGGGCTGGAGCAATGGCTTAGGGGTTAAGGCGCCTGCCTCCGAAGCCTAAGAACACTGGTTCCAATGTCCAGTGGTTCCAATCTCCAGGTCCCACGTTTCGCCAGATGCAAAGTGATGTAAGGGCGCAATGCCAAACTAGACCACAAGGAGGTGCACACATCTGGATTTCGTTCTCTGCAGCTGAGAGGCTGCTGGCGTGCCCATCTCTGTCTGTCTTCCTCTCCCTCTCTCTCTGTCTCTCTCTCTCAAAAAAAAAACGAAAGAAAAGAAAAAGAAAGAAAGAAAGAAAGAAAGAAATAAAAAGTAAAAGGCCCAACTTTCTGAATCTTGAGTGTTTTATTCAATTTTTGGCCAACAAATTTGAAGGTAATAAAAATTACTATAATAATAACTCTAACCCTATTATTATTATTATTATTATTATTATTATTATTAGCTTTTTCACCTTGCCAGTAACAGGGCATACTATGTAGCTTAATTTTCCCCACTGTTTGCTCTGGCAGTCAAAGCAGTTTTCTCAAGTCAGTGCATGCGTGCATGTGCAGGGTGAGGGGAATGGTCTGGACGTCAGTAATTGAAAGGGAAGTTCAATGAAGGAGGGTTGGGGTAATCTATGTATCCACCTAGCTAAGATGGAACTGTGAACATTACCATACTCAAAACTTAGTCACTTGTGTCAAACTTTGGCAAAATAACAACACGGAGAAAGCTCAAGAAGCAAAGATTCTTGTGCAAGATCTGCATGATCATGAAACCTATCGCTGTAGATCTTTCCGAGTTACAAGCACAGCTTATAACATGGGTTGCACACAGGAACACCTCACCACTCAAGCCAGCTGGACAATAAGGGATTTGCCTGATGCACTACTTTCCATGTGCAATGCAACACAGCAGCCTGATATGACTTCAAAATTGTGTATTTCCCTTTTCACTCAGCAATTCTTACCACTAATGAGAGCTTGCTAGCTCACTAAAGAAAATCACCAACGCCAGTGAACTTTGTTTCACAAACAACTTACGTAGCTTTTCTCTTTTCCAATAAAATCCAAAAGGGTGTAAACCCTGGGGGAACAGACTACAGTCTGAGGCAGGGAAGAAGCCCTTTAGGCCAATGTGACTTGGTCATGCACTATTTCAAACAGTCTGGAACATTTTCAGTCAAAGAAGTCAAGTTACACGGGAGTTGATCTCTGAAGTTGATGACTGTGGAATAAGGACTAGTTTAGGGAGCCATTTGACGGTATATCTGGTTAATCCCAGGCTCAGGTATTAAGAAACATATGAAATTTGTTTCTTTGCTTTAAACTGTGAGGTGTATTGATGCCATGAGACAACCCTGTGATGTAGTTATCATTCAACGACAACTGACAGCATTCTATGCTCATTATATAAAAACAGTGCAGACACTTCAAAAAATAAATAAACTTGGGCTAGAGAAATGGCTCAGCAGTTAAAGTGCTTGCCTGCAAAGCCAAAGGACCCAGGTTCAGTTCCCCAGCACTCACATAAAGCCAGGTGCACAAGGTGGCACATGCATGTGGAATTTGTTTGCTTGCCATGGCTAGAGGCCCTGGCGGTGTGCTGATTCTCTATCTGCCTCTTTCTCTCAAATAAATAAATAGAATAAAATAAAAAGAGACTTACAAATAGATACTAGAGAGAACACACCACATAGGAGAAATAAGCAGAACACAGATGCGATGTGCTGGCTGCATCATCAGAGCAAATGGCTGGCAATACACATCCTGACTCGAAGCTGTTGAGTGAAAATCCAAGAGGTTGTCTGATTGGGGCTCGATGAATGACTGCTTGGTGATATTCAGATTTTAAAGTTGGATGCATAAGGCATTATCATTCTCCATCAAACCAGTTCAGTCAACTCTCATGGCTTTCCTTTTCCTGCTCCAGATTCAGTTCTGAACTCACCAACTTCCGCTTGCTGGGCGTTGGTGAGGAAGGATCGCGTGGTCTTCAGTCGCTCTCTCCTTCTCGCTCTTCCTGGCTCTGAGCTCCCTTACTGCTCACTTAATGGGTGGGCCTGGGATTCCACTGTGTCCCGCATCACCTGCCAGGTCTGTCCTAAAGTGGCTCCTCGCGTCACTTCTGTGACTTGTCACACTGACAACCAATGTATAGAAAGAGCCTCTTGCACAAAGGCCAAACAAAATCATAGTGATTTTCCCTGACTTAAAAAAAAAAAAAAAAAAATGTGTGTTGTCATCAATCGTCTTTCAGATTCCCATTCTCCATTCTCAACAGCTCCTTTGACAAATTCCTTTCCATACCTTTTTCTTCCTTCTTTTAAAAAATAATCCAATGCAAGGACACATCAAGCATCTTCTGTTTTTTTTTTTTTTTAATATACTGATAAGCTCAGCCATAGGTTCAGAGAGTGACATTGGAAACCAAAATGAGAAAAACAATAAAAAGAAGCTGTTTGTTAGGAACCCCATAAAAAGAATGTATTAAGTGAAGGCTGTAGTGTGTAAGATTGGAAAGAGTAAGGCATAATGAAGTATAGGCCAATTTTTCTTTAAAATTCAGAATATGGATGGGGGAGATGGCTCAGTGTTATATGTGCTTGCTTGCAAATTCCCCAGTAGCCATATAAAACCAGATGCACAAAGTGGCACAAGTGTCTGTAATTTATTTGCAGTAACAAGAGACCCTGGTGCATACACACATGTACACATGAAAAGAAATCAGTTTAAAAAAAAAAAAAACTTCAGTATCAGATTCTATTTCAGAAACTCGCTGCATTTACTCAGTATGTCTGTGAAGGCTAGACAACAGAGTGGTCATTGTAATACTGAGAAAAAGAACCAGCATCTGCCTCTGAAGAGACTGATCTAGAATGCAGAAAGCCAGACAGGGAGACCAACCATGACTGGAGGATGGTCATTGTGGAGCCAGCTCCACGGTCGGTTAGAGAATGGAGAACCTCTAACGTGCATTTTCTCTCAGGAAGAGCACCCTGGCACCAAGATGCCGTTAGAAATTTTTAGCACTTTTTCAGTGTTATATAGCTACTAGTTTTACCAACCAGTGTTGTAATGGAAGAGTCTAGAATTACTCTGAGCCCCAGGTCACCGGCACACTGCTAGATTTGTCCTAAAATGTTTCTCCCTTCCTTTCCATTACGAGCCTTTATGACAATCCCTGTACAATAAAAAGAGCAGCAAAAACACCAACCAACCCACCCAGAAAAACCAGGAGGCCAGGAAGCGAGCCACGGACAGACCAGTCATTCCAGCTCACTTTTCCGCTACGTGAAACGCAGCCATTTCTCCTCCTGACAGCCATTCTTAACGTCACGTGCTGATTTTTTTCTGTATAATCTCAGTTCCTCATGCTTAGAACTCATTCATCCTTGTGGTTATTTTCTAGGTTTGGAAGCAGAATGTCAAACTAAGTTTTCGATTTCTCTCCCCCACTGGTGCCTAGCGCAGAGTTTTGTTCAGAAAAAGGCTTGTTGATACGATGCTCAAAGTTTCTAAAGCCACCCAGAGAATGGATGCTATTGCAGACTATCTTCTTACATGTTTCAGAAAGAAATCAAGAGAACTGATTAAACAGCCAGGGCATTTTTGCTGCAGAATCATCTCCCTGAGAATCAGTGGGAAGTAAATTACAGGAAAGAAACCTGAGGGGAAGCTATTCTTGATTAGGCCTCACTTTCACTGACCACTCAAAGGGAAGCCCAGTGCTCAGCAGTGGCACATTTTTGACACAGAGCACAGGTACCCTGGGAGGTAAGGCTGAAGGAAAAGTGACTGGTTCCAAGTCACTGCGTTGGGATTTCGTGTTAGCTCAGACAGAAAGCTAAGGATTAAAAAAGAAAAAGAAAAAAAAGAAAGCTAAGAATTTCTCATAGTCTTGATTTTTAGAAGTGAATACAAGCTAAGCATATGAGAAAGTGAAGCTTTCCAAATAAAAGCGCTTGGGCGGTGTGCTGATGTGCCCTCTCTCATTAAAAGGCACACCCCCCTACACACACTTGACCCTGAGCTACTAGTCCCTTTAATTATAGTATTTGTGCATAAATGTTACTGCTAGAAGGTATAAACAACGTGGAATGATGCAAAGCGAATAAAGTATTACATTCCCCTCTATTCTTTTCCCTCCAACAAATGTTTGATTAAAAAAGGAAGTTTGGGGCTGGAGGGATGGCTTAGCTGTTAAGGTGCTTGTCTGTAAAGTCAAAGGACCCAGGTTCAACTCCCCAGGACCCACATAAGCCAGATGCACAAAGGGTGCATGCATCTGGAGTTCATTTGCAGTGGCTGGAGGCCCTGGCACGCTCATTCTCTTTCTCTCTCTATTTCTGTATCTCTCTGTCTCTCTCTCTCAAATAAGTAAATAAAAAAAAAAAAAAAAAAAAAGAAGTTTGGGGCTGGAGAGATGGCTTAGCGTTTAAGGCACTTGCTTGTGAAGCCTAAGGACCCAGATTTGATTCCCCAGTACCCAAGTAAGGCAGATTTACAAGGTGGCACATGAGACTAGAGTTCGTTTGCAGTGGCTGGAGACCCTGGCAAGCCCATTCTCTCCCTCATTCTTTCTCTTTCCATCCATCCATCTATCCATCCATTCCATCTATCTGTCTGTATCTTTCAAATAAATAAATAAAATATTTTAAAATTGATGCTTTTCATTCTGGTAGACATGCTATGTATGGTTGATAAGGAAGGGTGGAGGGTGGGGTGCTGGGGGTCAAACCAAGGACCTACCATATGCTAGGTACTCTACCAGTGAGCTACACTTCCAGGCCCCACAGTGAGTTTTAGCAATGCATATTCTGCCTTGTCAGTTCTCTTTCTTTCTCCCCTTCTCCTTTGTTTGGATACAGACTCTCATAGCAAAGCACACTCTGATCTTAGGCATGACTCATCCTTCAGTGTGTACCTCCTGAGTGTTGGGACTATAAGTTTGACCCTCCATTCCTAAGCTGCTTTGCGATTTCTTATTCTCTTAAAACACTCTGTTGAGACTAATAACTGAACTAGAAATTAAAAGTATACTAGTAGAAGATATGTGGGTTTATGTGGAAGTAACTCACATTCAAAGCACAACTATCTAGACTGAATTAGAAAGTTCACATGAATACCTGACATTGGAAGTAGACTACGAGCAGATGATGGCTCACATTTTGGGCTGGAGAGAGGGCTCAGCAGTTAAAAATGCTTGCTTGCAAAGCCTGTCAGCCCAGGATCAATTCCTCAGCAAATGTATAAAGCCAGGTGCACAGAGTGGTGCATGCATCTGGACTCTGTTTGCAATGGCAAGAGGCCCTGGCACATCCATACTTTCTCTCTCTCTCAAATAAATAAAACATTTTTTAAAAATAGTTACATTTAGGGCTGGCGAGATGGCTTAGCGGTTAAGGTGCCTGCCTGCAAAGCCTATGAACACCCGTTCGATTCTCCAGGTCCCAGGTTTAGCCAGATGCAAAAGTGATGCAAGTGCGCAATGCCACACATGCGCACAAGGGGAGCACACATCTGGAGTTTGTTTACAGTGGCTGAGAAGCCGCTGGCGCTCCCATTCTCTCTCTCCCTGTCTCTCTGAAATTTAAAAAAAAAAAAAAATGATAGTTATATTAAAAAAAATTCTTTATGGTTTATAAGGCATTTTCCCATGCCCTAACCCATTTCACAGTCATGGAAACTTCCAGAGTTGGGTGTCTTTCCCAACTTACAGAGTAGGAAACTAAGTTTCTCAGAGTGATTTGTCATTCCAAGCCACTGAGCATAGAAAAATAAAAAGGCTGAGACAAAATGTCCTCACTTTAAGGACTGGGGACATAGCTCAGAGTCCTATGGCATTTGCCTACTGTCTGTAAGGCCTGGAGTTTGATCCTCACAGTAGCAGAAAATAAATACATAAGTATTTCTTCAAATTCAGGGTTCCTCTCTATATTCTTTCTTGTAAAAATTTTTCTGCTTCATATGACAGTCCCTAAGGCTTACATATGTACACAGAACACTACACTAGAACTCTGTTGGAATAGAAAGCAATCTTTTGGCATGTCCTGAAGACATAATATGCATTAACTTATTGGCATAGCCCCCTCTAAGTTCTCATCTATGTCCCACTGGCCAGCAGCATCCATGGGTCCCGGAAGCTTGTTAGAAAGGTAGATTTCTGAGTCTCTGCCAAGACCTGTTGAATCACCATCTCTGGGCCTATGCCCACCAGCTTAGCTTTAATACCCATTCATGCCAGCAGTACTGATGGACATCAACATTTGAGAAACTGTGTTCAGTTCCTTCCAGTGAACTTGTCGAAGATAAATAACTTGCTATTCCAATATAAGCAAGCGTCCGTCTGCACCTTTGTGTTGGAAATGTCTTGTAGAGGTCACGCACAGTGACCAAAGGTAGCCTGTCCACTGGATGTGGGAGCAGCAGCTCCCGGGAGGTCTAGGCATAGGGTCATTGCTTCAGGATACAGCAGTTTCATTTCAGTTCTCTTGTATAAGCTCCATATTTCTGATTACTGTAAAAACTCTTAAAAGCCTCTTCAGTGTATTCCAGCTATTTCCCATTGCCCACACTGCAGCAGGAATTAAAGCTTTATTTTCTAATGATCTCTTCAGCTCCAGAAGCTCAGAGGTTGAAAGAAAAATAGATAGCCAGCAAATGACTAAAAATAAGAACAAAATTTCCAGACTTAAATACAATGTTGAGCAATAACTTACCCTTTGCAGGTAACTGATAAAATCCTGTTTTACGATGGTTAGAAGGGGAGCATTGAAAAAAAGTAGAACTGTGTCATCTGTCTCACACTTTCTCACTGTAGGTTGCGACTTGAACTGGACTTGAATTTGTTTGTCACGGCTATGGAAACCGACGAGTTCAGTCACCTTGTTCTTAATTTGGTTCATCTTCTACTTCACGGCTCTCCAAGGTGAGGGAATTCTCCCAGTTACTCAAGTGAACTGCGAAGGAAAGAGATCATTATTTCTATTAAATTAGAGTAGCTTCAATGTGTATGAAACCATTCTCAACCAAACAAAAGTTTAATTGGTGAATGGATAAATGAACAAACCTACAAGAACCCAGATGCCAAAGGACCGTGTGATTCTGTTCTATGGGAACAAACCACCCAAATTTGAAGGAGCATTGATGTGCTTTCTATATCAGCTAAATACAATACAATCTAATGTCAGAGTGCGTGCATTACCCTCCACTGAGCTATATTTCACAAAGAAGTTGGTGACTTAGGGCTGTGTATCTGAACAAAATTATAACAATGGAAACTCTGCGCCTCAGAGTATAATCACGTTGCATCTTGGGAAATGATTAATCTCTAATCATGGTACAATTTTTAATTAAAATGAAGGTGGGAACCAGTCGAAAAAAATTAGGAATGTTCAGTAAGCTAGTGATAAGAGCTAAACATTAAATTAAAATGTTTTCTATGAAAATGTGAATCTGCTTATGCAGATTATCCCACTGAATTACTCCGCCATCTGCAGAATTCGAGCCTTTTTTTTTGTTGTTGTTGTTTGACTCATTTGTTAACAAGGAGCTTATCAACAATAGCATTCACCATTAAAACGAGAGATGCTTCGAAGAGGATAGAAAGAAGCAATTGGAAAGTCATACCCTGCTTGAAAAATTCAAACAGCCTGTGTTATGTTTTCATGCCATATGTTACAGCATCAGTAGGAATGTGCCTTTTATGAAACTCAACAATATGTCTTTCTCTCTACCTCTGAGATACTAATGATATCCTAGAGAGGTTAAAACAAGTACAGATATTATCTGTTGATCTAGTGATAATTCCTGTGCGGAAGATGCGTGCAGCAGGAAGCTGTACAACAAGCAATCTGTACTGTTTTTGGTGCTAAGTTACACTGACACTGGGAAAATTAAAAAAAAATCACATTCTCATTTAAAAATGGAAAAACATGCCTTTAAAGACTTTGTATTCATAATATGATGACTGCACTGTGCATTGGCAGACACAATACTTCTTTACCTCTTATTTATATGATAATGAATTGTTCAGAGAAGATATGGGCACATTTTCATAAATGGAGTAGTACTCATTTTAAGTCCTTGTGATCCGTGTCTTTTTAGTTTGAGGAAATAATATGAATACACAGGAGGCATCAAGAAGATGTTTATTTATGCATCTCTAGATATCCATCTAGTCTGCTTCCAAACTCTGTAATCTCTCTCTCTTTGTGTGTGTGTGTGTGTGTGTGTGTGTGTGCTTTTGAGAAATTAAGAGGCAGATTTCCTCTGAAGATTTCAAGTCCCCCCCCCCAATGTTGCCACACATTCATGAAAATTAACTGCAGTGAAGTCAAAACTGGAGTGCATATTGGAGATTTTTGAATAACCAGAATTCTACATGAGGCCAGAAAAATAAAAATAAAGAAATAAAAAACAAAACTAAGAGAAAGGAGAAAATAATACCACAACCATAAACAGTGCAGCAAAGAATTTGGAATGAGCAAATTATTCTTTTTTTTTAAATATATTGACTGAAAGAATGAACTTTGGGGGAATAGACATCCCCTCCACAGACATATTTAACATTATAGCCATTTACAGGTGGTCCCAAACTAGGGTTGCAAGGAGAAAGTCATTGTACGTGGAGAAATGAGGCCGCTAAGGTTGTTAGAAAAGCTTATCAGATTATTGTAAGGCGGGTTCCTGTGATCACTCTGTGAAGGCTCCACTTAGCGGCCAGCTCAAGACAGTGTTCCCTGGGCAGCCCATGACTGCTCTGCTACAGCCACGTTAGTGGGTCTGGAATGTTCAAATCGGAGACAGATCAGGTTGGCCTGCATAGTTAGAAAAGGAGAGGAGTTTGGGAGAGACATATGCTAGCTCTTAAGGACATATTTTGGCCCATGTTGTTTGACTCATAGCAGCAGATGGAACAGGGTTCCCCTAATGATGACATTTAGTAGGGACATAAAGCTGTGTCCTTAGTAACTCAGTTTGGCAAAGATCATTCTATCAAATGAATGCCAAATGACAAAATACAAAATATGGAGAAGAAGAAGAATACACGGCAGAAATGTTACACATTAATAGTATTTGGAGTTTCTGAACATCTCTAAGGAGCAAATGAAATTATTTTTTCAAATAGTGATTTAAAATGATAAAATTGACTTTAAAAATACTAATACTTAATAATCTCAATGGATTAGTCTCTTGGTTCCTGAACCCTCCAGAATGGTGAAAAAGGCATATATGGAGGCTGGAGAGATAGCTTAGTGGTTAAGGTGCTTGCCTGGGAAGTGTAAGTTTCAATTCCCCAGAACCCACATATACCAAATGCACAAGGTGCCACATGCATCTGATGTTTGTTTGCAGTGGCTAGAGGCCCTGGTGTTGTGCCCATTCTCTCTCTCCCTCTTTGTATAATATATATATATATATGGTATTTATTTTGTTATTTTTTATATTCTCCCTCTTTGCATATTTTCTGAACCAAAGGAAATGAGGAACAGGGGTACTTCAAGGCCACTGCAGAGCGACCCAGCCAAACTTAGAAAGGAGCCCGCAATGCTGCCCTTGGATCCCGAGGGGTGTGAGCTGAGCACAAAGTAAACCTCCAGTGTTTGTTCACACTTACAGAAGGCGGGGCAAAGGCTTCCAACATTATAAGGGTGCAGAGCTGAATTAGCGCCCCAATTCTGATGAGACTGACCTACATCTTTATGGGTACAAGGGGTTTTAGGACTCTACACTTGAACTCTAGAAATTCAGAACCATAGTGTGTTTGCACACATGCTGACTGCGGACACTAACAAAAACAGCGTTGGGTGGCTTCTACACAGAAAACAAAGTGCACCTTTGACTTTTAAAGCAAATTCTTCAAATATATGAAGATTCTTAATTTTTATAACAGACCATAGAATTTTTCTCCCCTTCTCTGTTTAGATTGTAAAACACTCTTTTTAATACGTATGTAGTGAGTACTTTGAGTTATAATCTTGAAAGGGTACTGTTTTGACTTTCTTAAATTTTCCAGACGTGCCAAAGGGCAGTTTTATTGCTTAATTTTGAACATCCTAAAGTTCTTAAAAATCAATCGGAAGGCGATTACTTAACTCTCAGTGAGGAAGTCTCCAGTTTTCACTATTCAAAAAGCCCGTGAGGGTGTTATTTTATTAGTTTAACACCTCAGAGATACCAGTTCACTGAGAACATGTTTCGAATTTAGAAAAACCTTATGGTGAATTTTGCCATGGAGAAATGAACATGTACATGAAGGTTAAATTAGAAAATAATATTTTATCTTAAGTAGTGCATTACTCCTCTCATTCCAGAGTCACTGATATATAAAATGTATTTGCTTTCTTAAGCAGATGAAGTATGTCAAATTACATAGTAATCTACCATGCACCCCAAAGAGTTAGCAGGTTTCCTGGTGAACCGATCATATACACTTTTAAATTCTTGGCTTATCTCTATGTGTTAATCTCACAATGTGGTACTTTTCTAAAAAATGTAGTTACTAAGGCAAACTACGCACAAAAGTGAAGGAGAAACAGGAGAAAGATAGTTTTTGATTTTTTAAAATTTTACTTATTCATTTGAGAAAGAGAGAGAGAGAGAGACAGGAGAGAGAGAAAATTGGCACTCCAAGGCCTGTAGGAACTACAAACCAATGAACTCGAGATGCATGCACCACCTTGTACATCTGGCTTACGTGTGAACTGGGGGAATTGAACCTGGTCCTTCAGCTTCTTAGGCGAACGTCTTAAGTGCTAAGCCATCTCTCCAATCTACTTTTTTAATTTTTATAGGCAGCCATCCATGTGCAAATGCCCAAGGAGATGCCACCTAGCTTGCCCTGGTCGAACTAGAACCCTGCGTCTGATCCAGTCTCATCCAAGGTGGCCCCAAACAACACTCCCCGCAACAGCTTCTTTCTGGTGCTTTCTCTGCTCAGCACACCTGAGTGGGCTTGGCCCTTCCATCAACCAATCACGTCTCTCCATTACACATCTGTGTCAGAGGGCAAGAGGCCTCCTAATCAGATGCATGAGCTATGTCATTGGGCCAGCCATGTGTTAAATCTCTCTCTCTCTCCCTCCCTCTCTCTCTTTCGCTCTCTCTCTCTCTCTCTCGACTTGAATTTCAGTCTCTTGCCACCAGCCTTTCCTGGTCTCTCTGCTTTGGTCAATTGTCTCCCTTGCCAGTCTTGCTGAGTTCCAGGTGTGTGAAGAGAACTCTTATTTGCCTGGGGATTTCCTGCTGGTTTTGTACATGTAGTTTGTTTCTGGATCATTTCTTGCTTTATTACATGTAAGATTGTTGTCTAAGCTCTTAACCCTTCACTCTCTTATCCCTTAGTTTTCTTTTATGTGAAGGTCCTGAAGGGCTTTCATCCTCATGTTTTCCTGTGTGTGGTGTGTGTTTGTGCATGTTGTGTTAGTGTGTGTATGTGTGTGCGTGTGTGTGTGCACATGTGTGCATATGTGTGGTGTGACTGTGTGTACATGTGTGTGGTGTGCATGCATGTATCCATGTGTGTGGAGTGAGTGTGTGTGTGTGTGTGTGCTTGCATGTGTGGTGTGTGTGTGCATGTTTGTGGTGTGTGCATATGTATGTACACATCTTTTCTAGCTCTTTACTCATGTTTTGCCTCCCATGTCTTCATGGGTGTTTTCCTGGGAGATTTCTCTGTGGAGGAGATTCTCCGTCTCCCTCCCCTGGTCCCCGTTGCCCTGGGTGAGGAGCGGAGTTCCCTCTGTCTCGAGTCTTCCAGCCTGCCTTTTCCCGGCATTCTAATGGTCCAGAAATGATACATCATAATTCATTATTTATCCTTCTTAGAGTCTGTTTTTTTTTTTCCAACTCTTTGCTTAAGTTGGATCAGGACCCATACTTTTGGGTTCAAAGGCTTGAGAATTCATCCCTAGACCCCCAAATCCTGCATCAGACACATCAAATGCAGGGTGACTCCCCTGACAGGAAATATCCTCTGTGATCAGACTCATAAAAGCAGAGAAAAGAATTGGGGTTCCAGAAAGCGAAGGGAAAGGGTGGTGACGTAATGATTTCAGGGAGGCAAGATGAATTCACTCTAGACATCCGCTATGCAGCACAACACTTATAATTAAAGACGCCATAACAGACATGGCTGCGTGTTTTAAGTGGGTGGATCCCATGTTCACCGTGCTTACGACAGAGGGAAAAAGTAAACTAAACCCAAACTAAAATGAGATGCAAAGACTGCTTGTAGAGATGGGTAAGTCTATTACCTTGGTTGTGGTAATGTGTTCAAAGCTGTAGGCTGTGTCCAAATCCATTTGATTGAAGATATACTTCATACGTACATTTTTATAACCCAATTGTGTCAATAAAGTTATCTAAAATTTATTTTATACAGAGAAAAAGTCATCTAGCCCTTTTAAATATCATATCTACTTCTTGAGAGAAATGTTTACATAAAATAAAAATCTGATCATGCTTGCTCTTAGATTTGAAACATTATATATGTATATTCATAGGTCATGTCATAGTCTTTGGAACAGATAGCTAAGAAGAGAGGGACAGGAAGTGAAGAGGTGTGTTTCTTGTATATTGCAACCAAATGCCATTCATATGTTTAAAAGTCTTAAGTCTTTTCTTTCTGGTGTTGCAAACTATCACAGTCCACTCACTACACTCCAAATAGATCAACAGATCTTACAATGAATTGATTTATCTTCGCTTATCAAGCCATCACATTTTGTTGAATGCTAAAGAAAAGCAGCAATGTAAAAATCTATCAGGGCTGGAGAAATAGCTTGGTGGTCATGCATCCAGGTTTGATTGCCAGGACCCATGCAAGATGCACAAGGTGGCACATGCGTCTGGAGTTTCTCTGCAGTGGCTGGAGGCCCTGGCACTGCCCATTCTCTCTCTCTTTCAAATAAATAAATAAAAATTTAAAAAATCTCTATCATACCAGTTATTTATCATAAAAGTTTGCACACCCAAAGCTTCATGAACATATGCTCACTTATGGAGCCCCATGGGAATGTCACAATTTTCTACTTATTTTCATCGTGTGCTGTTTTCAAGGTAGAAGTTCTATTCATGACAAAAAAGAAATAATAATAAAGTAAAAATGAACACGTTCAAAGTTTCCAGAGAAAGCACAGCACTAATACTGAATCAAATGCTGTGGATTAAGGTGTGGAGGAGGCAGTGGCTAAGCACGTTAGGCATGAATTACGAAGGTCACTGGGACACAGACCTTCATCACCAAGAAACACAGAGGGAGTGTGCCGGGGGAGGGCGACATGAACACACCACTCTCAATTCTTGTCAGGATGCTCTTGATTTTCATGCATGGATGAGGTCAGAATAAGCTCTTAGGAGGGAATATTTTTGAAAGTTGATTCTTAAATGCTAATCGTTTGCCTAGATGGAAAGGGTAGAGAAAGGGGTAAAAAGAGAGAGGGAGAGAGTAAAGCAATCCCAGAAGAGATAGCAGTGATTGTAAAGGGAAGGAGGAGGAAGAAATAACGGACCCTTGGTGATTTAAAGGGAGGCGAATTTTAGTACAGCTTGAATATGAAGTGAGAAAAGAAAACTGTAGCGCAAGACGGAAAAGGGGGCTAAACAGCATGCTAGGGGCCTTGGGCTTGCTCCTGGCAGCTATTAAGAAAGTGCTGAATCAGTTCAAGGTGTATGCTTCACTTATGCTGAAAAGGAACACATCTATTAATTGAATTTTTCATAATTAATCATGCTGAGGAAGTTGCTGAATTTAATAAGGTCACTTGATGTCAGAAAAGAGTGCTATATGATGGAGCAGGGAACCTTGAGCCATGCCGGGAGGGGGAGGGGAGGGGTTGAGGATCATGAGTTCCTGGCTATCAAATGAATTTAATGCCACAGCCGCAACTTAGACTTTATCTCAAAATAAATTTTAAAAGGGATACGGCTATAACTTTCATCCCCAATAAACACACACACACACGCACACACACACCATAGCTCATTTGGAGTGCTAATGTAATAGTGCCATCTTTCTCACCTAGGCAGTAGTGAAGTACGCACTCATCAGAAGTTGTGTAACTGTGTCACTGTAATTGATGCAAATGCCTCACCAATGTCTTGAATAAAGACCTATCTTATACACTGCCCACTAGCCACACATTTCTTCATTGCTTAGATTAGAATTCATGTAATTTTTAAAATTATTATTATGTTTTGAGACAGAGAGAGAAAGAGGCAGAGAGAGAGAGCCAGGGCCTTTCAGCCACTGTGAACGAACTCCAGATGTGTGCGCCCCTTTGTGTGCATGTGGCAGACACTGCACACTTGCGTCACTGTGCATCTGGCTATGTGGGGCCAGGAGATTCGAACATGTGTTCTAAAGCTTCACGGGCAAGTGCCTTAACTGCTAAGCCATCTCTTCAGTCTGAATTTATATCATTAAAAAATATTTTTATTTATTCATTTTCAAGCACACAGAGAGAGAGAGAGAGAGAGAGAGAGAGAGAGCGAGCGAGCGTATGGGCATGCCAGAGCCTCCAGCCAGTGCAAATGAACTCCAGACACATGCACTACTTTGGGCATCTGGCTTTAAGTGAGTACCGGGCCATCAAATCCCAGGCCATTAGGCGTTGCAAGTCAGGGCCTTAAGCTGAGCCATCTCTCCAGTCCAGAATTTAGGTAATTTGATCTGTCTATTTGAACCAATTTCAAAGCCATATATGGCTTTTTGTCACCTAATTGAAAATATCCTTGAGATTAAGTAAACAAACTAGAACTGAATGGAAACCATTGGTTCTATTGCAAGAAAGCTCAGTGATTATTTGAATTTTGACTTTAAAAAATACTTCTTGGGGGCTGGAGAGATGGCTTAGGGGTTAAGGCACCTGCCTCCTAAGCCTAAGATCACTGGCTCCAATCTCCAGCGCTTCCAATCTCCAGGTCCCACGTTTAGCCAGATGCAAAGTGACACAAGGGCGCAATGCCGCACTTGACCACAAGGGGGCGCACACATCTGGATTTCGTTCACAGCAGCTGAGACACTGCTGGCGCTCCCATCTCTGTCTTCCTCTCCCTCTCTCTCTCTGTCTCTCTCTGTGTCTCTCTCCAAAAAAATAATTAAAAAATTAAAAAAAATACTTATGGGCTGGAGGGATGGCTTAGCACACATGCGCATGCGCGCATGCACACACACACAAAGTGCTCATGTATATTTTTCTTATATGCATACATAATACACCTATATATAGCAAGAAGCACCAACTAAAAATAAAATATGAGTCTGACTCAAAATGAAGAAAAAAATTACAGATATATTCAGGACTATATTAAATTAAATTAATTTAATAAATTCAGGACATTTTCATCAGAAACAAATGACAGGCACTAAGCTGAAGAAAAATCATAAATGATGCTCCATTTCATCACATTTAGAAAAATGTGAACTTTAATTAAATCTAAAAATTCATAGTCAACTCACAAGCTGGCTGTATGTTGATGAGCATGCACTTTTTGTGCTGAGTCTACACTAATTTGGGGCCGTGGAGAGGAAGATGATGGATTTCCCCACAGCTCCTGGAAAGCTGACGTGAATTCTGGTTCTGGTTATATCATTCCTTGACTCAACTTTTAGATTGTGCACGAAAGTTTTCCAAGTCCTCCGCACATACCAAAATGAGTAAGACACATGTTGCCTCCTGACAAAACGTGGTAGCACAGCAATAAAATGAGAATATTTACTTAATATGGTAAATACTGCAACGGCTAGAAATATACCACAGCGTTAAGGAGATTGATCTGAGCCACAGAAAGTTATTTCTTATCGCAGCCTCAGATAATTAAAAAAAAAACCCTAAAATGCACAGTTTATAGCATTAATGGGGGAATACAGGATACACTGTTGTTTTGGGGAGATGGTTCTGCGATTAGAGGTGCTTGTTTGCAAAGCCCGCCGGCCTGGGCTCAACAGTTTTAAATATTTTATAACAAATAATTCTACTAAGTTTTCGAAATCAATTCAGTCATAATTCCATTTCAAAATGATGGATTTAGTGTATCCAGATCCTTGGGCTGCTGGAGGTAGTGAGACCCGTTCAGGTTTTACAGTCACATTCAAATGCCGTTTGGTTATGGGGTTCTGAGAAGGCGATCTATCCAGGATTTCAGATCTCCCTAGTGGTTAAATCTAAATGAGACACCAAACATTGCTTTTTAACTTTTCATAACCCCTAACATGCCAAGAACTGATAACACTCAGCTTCTCCTGGTCAGATCTGACATACAGAATGCCTCCATCTTTCTAAGAACCGTTGGTTTTCACGCATGATGGAACTATTAGTCTCCAGAGAAAAGCAGTTCACTGGCACTGAGCTAAGGTCATAACCAAGTTTGAAAGCTGAAAATTTCTCTTGACCCAGCATGGTTCAAGGCTTCCTGGGTCATGCCAGTAGTGTTCACGGAACAGTGAGAAAGTACAAGTGCAAAATGCTTTGCATGTGGAGGCAAGGGCTTCCTCTTTCTAAGCATGGATTCATAGCGCATCCTCTTGCACGTTCTAGGATGAAGGCTTTCTTAGAGCGCTGGAGGAGATGACAACCACACCCAGAACCAGCTGAATCCGCTCCTTCCCCGGCCTTTCCCTCTCCCGCTCAAGGGCAATGAATCAAGTTAAGCATTTCATCTGAAAATAAATAAAATTTTACACAGTTGCTCACTCTTTAATGTAACACTCAGAAGAGGGCCAGTGGGAAGCCATATTTATTTACAAAATGAGTGTCTTTTTCATCTTTTTTTTTTTTTTTCTGGGAAACAATTGCACATAATTTCCTCAAATATTCAGTTTCTCTATGAGAACTCGTCTAATAAGAGGAAAGGCACTCCGAGGGCAATCAAATGTCTGTATGATTGAGATTTTTTTTTAAATGAAATTTGCTGTCTTATTTAAATACAATATTTAAAATTGCCTTTTAAGATATCTACCTCGAAGTTTTAAACTTTAAGCTTTCCTCCCCAGCCCTTTTCTGTGCCAACAGAAAAAGGAGTGCACCCTTTTCTTATATTGGCAAGGAAAAAAAAAATCACTAAGGTATTGTAAATATACTGTGTCTCCTTATTGTGGAATGAGTGAATACAAATGCACTAATTTGTATAATTCACACGATGTTCCAAGAACTTTGTGGAGGAATGACCACAGTGGAAGAGACGAGAACTAGAGTGGACACAGGGTGGGACTGAGCAAACGTTAGCTGGGTTACATCATGAATGGAGAGAGTGGAAAATGGACCGTACACAGAGTAAGTCTGGTCTTCAACAGTTTGTCTTGTCCTTCCCAATTGAGGTTTAGCTCTTCTTAGGGGAGAGCTGGCCTCTCATTTGAGGGTTCTCGGCCATTGCTTTCAAGTTGCTGCAATTTCTTTCTTTTCTTTTGTTTTCTTTTCTTTTTTAACGTGCAACTAGAACTCAGTTCACATTTTCCATGTAAGTGACAAAAAATATACCATTAACTTATTGATATTACTTTAATAGTTTTGATTTTGAATGTTGTAATTGATGTTAAATGAATTTTCAGGCTGGTTTACAATTATAACTATAAAAAGATAGTATTTCTTCTCCTTAAATATGTTGATATCACGAATATCATGACATACAGAACTCTGCATATGTCACTAATCTAACACAGGCAGAAAGTCACAGGGAAACCATATGCAGATGATATTGTGCTTCATGAAAATCCCCAAAGGCATGGAGAAATGGCTCCAATCTTTTTAAAAATTTATTTTTTTCAATATTCTTATTTCTTTATTTTGCAAGCAGAGAAAAATAGATAAGACAAAGAGAAAGAGACAGAGAGAATGGGCCTACCAGGGCCTCCAGCTACTGTGAATGAACTCCGGATGCATGAACCACTTTGTGCATCTGGCTTAACTCGGGTACTGGAGAATCGAACCTAGTCGTTAGGCATTGCAGGCAAGTGCCTTACCTGCTGATCCATCTCTCCAGCCCCTACAATTTTATTTTTTTAAGTTAGCCTATGGAACAACAGATTTCTTTACAGAATTTTCATGCATGCTTTGTTTTGGTTGATTGACATTTAAGCGTGGGTTCTGGAAAAAAGAGATCTCCATGGTAAACTATGTTTCACTCTTCTGCTTTATAAGCACTTTCAGCATTGTAGCACCAACACATTGTCCCCAAGCTGAAAATTCATGATTCATTATGCTTTCACTGAGTGTCTTGACAATAAATATTTGTTTTCCCTCTTAAAAATCAAATATTTATGAGAAATAGCCAGAAAAGGCTTTTCTCCCTTCCTTCCTTCCTTCCTTCCTTCCTTCCTTCCTTCCTTCCTTCCTTCCTTCCTTCCTTCCTTCCTCCCTCCCTCCCTCCCTCCCTCCCTCCCTCCCTCCCTCCCTCCCTCTTTCTTTCTTTCTTTCTTTCTTTCTTTCTTTCTTTCTTTCTTTCTTTCTTTCTTTCTTTCTTTTCTTTTTTGCTCTTCAAGGAAGGGTCTCACTCTATCCCAGACCGACCTGGAATTCACTATGGAGTCTCAGGGTGGCCTCAAACTCATGGTGACCCTCCTACCTCTGCCCTCCGAGTGCTGGGATTAAAGGCATGTGCCATCATGCCAGGCTTCTGCTAATACTTTTACAAACTCTAGCGAATATTAAATTTTAAATAAATTCTTAGATATATTTCATTGTATTTACTTGCAGTTTTGAGACTGGAACAAGAAGCCTCTTTTGGGATTCCTGTAACTATTTTGTTCTTTTAAAAATGACACTTCAGCACCATGTGTTATGCACAAAACAAACGTGATACCTTAGCTAGTTACTAGTTTTATTGCTGTTTTTTTTTTCTCTCAAAATTTGTGCTTCTTGATGTTGGGAAGGAAGGCTGTCTAAAAATGGTGAATAGAGTGACAATGTCATATCTTTTAGAAGAAATATACTTGAACAATTACGTTTAATTTAGCTGATTTTTTCCTATATGAGTCCAGTAAATATTTCTAATATTGTTATACATTTTTAAGTATTTGCAGAGAGAGTAAGAAAGTGGCTTAAATACTTTCAGAGACAAGTGAATTCGGAAAGGAAGCTTGTGTTTTATGAGGCTTTCCTGAATTACAGAAATTAAAGATGGAAGGACCCATTAAGTCACTCAGCTCATTCCCCTTAAGAGGGCAGCGTAGGTCCCTAAAGAACAGCGCAAGGGCTTTGCTAAAAAGGAAGCATTGAAACCCAACTGCAATTGAGATAGTAAATTTGTAATTTATGAACAATAAAGGGTTTTTCCCTCAGATATTAATACTACTGCATATTTTAAAATCTGCCTAAAGCATTAATAAAATGATTTAGCAAAGTCGTGGAGGCCATTTCTAAGTGTACTTCCTGATGAAATAAAAGGCTCCTTAGGCAATTATTTTTGAAGGAAATGAAAATGAACCCCTAATTCCTCCTTCTTATGCCACCCATAGAAAGCTTTGCTTTTTGTCTTCGAAAACACGCTTTCAGTGTTTTATAGCATATTGGTAATATGTCCTGCTGAAGCAGAGATTTTCTATTAATTTCTCTTGTTTCAGTATAGTATGCATGAAATTTTTTTTTAGCAAGATAGTGTCCAAACTATTAACCCATATGGTTTGCTTTGTACGGATGGATGCTTTAGGTTGTTAAAAATAGTTCTTAGCAACAATTGAAAATTTATTCATACAGTTTACTTCTGAGGTAATCTCTCCCCCATTGTTTTGAAACAGTAAACAACAGACTGATCTGGAATTACTTATGTAATCAAGCCTGGCTCTTGCCTCAGTTACACAAATTCTGAGATTATAAATATATGCCTTCAGGCATGGCTGCCAGTTTATTGTGATTTTTTTTTAATGGGACATGATTTGGGAAAGTATATATACTTAATTCTAACTCTCATGCTGTGTGACTTAAAGACTAAAAAAGCCACAGTCCAGAAAGATGTTTGAAAGCCGGGTGTGGTGGCATATGCCCTTAATCCCAGCACTCGGGAGGCAGAGATAGGAGGCTCGCAGCGAGTTCAAGGCCACCCTGAGAATACAGAGTTAATTCCAGGTCAGTCTGGGCTAGAGTGAAACCCTGCCTCAAAAAACAAAAAACAAAACAAAACAAACAAAACAAAACAAAAACAAAAACAAACGAAAGATGTTTGATTTTAAGGAGTCAAACAGCGTTTTACTTCACAGCCATCGACTTGGAATATGCTTTGAAAATGCTTTCTTAGATTAACCAAACTTCTGCCTTTACACAAAGACCTTAGGTGGAGTAATCTTCCTTCGGAGACCTTATTTGTCACATGGATCAGCATCTTTGAGTTTTTCACTTAACAATATTCTTGAAATAACCGATAAAATGATCCATTTGTAAGCATGAGCTCTGTCCACAAGTTCCTTCCTAACTCGTCCATTTTTTTCTGCACATGGCTTTATGAATTAGAATTACAACTATAAAAAGATAGCCATTGAGAATGAACATGTGTTTCACAAGCCCCCATTGATCCTTATAACTTAAACATAAGTTAAAATATAACTTTTCTCTTTATGTAAAAGGTTCTCATTCTTTATCTCTTTCTGTCTGTCTCTCTCTCCCTCCCTCTCTCATTTTTAAGTATGGATACACTGGGATTGTGACAATATGTCGATTACCCAAGGCCAGTGTTGTTTTTCTGCTTTCTGCTCAGGTCAAGGCCAGAACACAAAGACAGAGGCGTGTAATAGCTAACCTCGTGTAGTTTCGCTGACAGATCTATATAGGCTCCATACAACGTGTTGTGACCTCACCTCGCTTGTTTGTTTGTTTTTTTTAATTGAATGCAAATTAAGGTGTGGGGCTGTATAAGAGTCTTCTTAAGCTACTGTGACTGGAATATAAACAAATAAATTCTAGGCTGCAAGAATAAGAAGATAAATTCTTTAAGAATTTATCAATAGCACAATAGTGACAGCATCAACAGCTTAGCGTATTCCTTGTGATCTTGTAGAAGTTTCTCAGTCATTATTGTCCTCAGCTGTACAATGAGAAGCTAGTCAGTGAACAGGAACGATTTTTCCGTTCCTAGAATGTATGTATTTTCCAATCTGGTTAAGAAATTTTGAAGTTCTCCTGCTTCTGGACAAGATAGATGAACAGACTGAATTTATTTTCCAGCCTGAAAAAAAAATAAACATGTGCCTTGCCTGCAAGGCCAAAAGACCTAGGTTCCGTTCCCCAGTACCCACATAAAGCCATGATGCACATGGTGGTGCATGTGTCTGGAGTTCATTTGCAGTGGATAGAGGCCCTGGAGTGCTCCTTTTCTCTCTGTCTGTCTCTCTTCTGTCTATATCTCTCTGCTTGCAAATAAATAAATTAAAAAAAAATCCCAAACTTAATGCAGAAAATATACACTAAAATCTAAGAAAGTCAACATACTAAAAGAACAAGAAAAACGAAGAAAACTGTATCAAAGGACCTCATAGTCAAAATGATCAAAAAGAACAAGAAGGAAAAGAATCCTAAAGATAGCTACAACAGGAGACAAATCAAACCCAGGAACAAAAGATAAGACAGTGGCACAGCATCTAAAAAATTCTGAAAAAAAAAAAATCACCATAGAATTCAACACCCAATGAAATAAAGACACTTATAAGCTGGATGAATCACACCCCTGAGCCACAAGGAATCCTTCAAGTGAAACTAGGTGAAATACAGAAAAACAATGTTTGATGAAGTCCTGTCTGGACCAATACAGAGGAGTGAAGACTATTGGAAATCAGAAGTAGGTGAGTCTAATATGTGATGGTGTTCTTATCGCTTAAATAACTTCGCCATACAGAAAAACTAATTCAAACTACTGACATTTTTGGAGTTTATAATATTGGTAACAATACAATCCGTGGCAAGAACACAAAGGCTCAGGGAGTAGAAATGATAGAATAGCACTTAAGGGTAGACTGATAAATATGTCTGCTGATAGCCTGACAAAATTGATTCACAGAGTTATGGTTAATAGACCAACAAAGATAATAAAATCCATCATAAAAATCACCTGAAACAAACAATAAAAAAGGAGCAAAGGCTAGCTGGAGCATACTAAGCAAGTCTAGAAGCATGGTGTATGCAAAACATTGGATTAATCACCACTGCAGATAGTCTAAACGAACGAAGAGCTGGTATTGTCACAGTGGATCAAAAATCAGGTCCCAACTGCACGCTGACTATGAGAAACATTTTGTAACTTTGAAGACACACAATGGGTTAGAAAGAGCTAAGAAGAAATGCTTAGCCATCTTTGTACTAAGAAAAAAAGAAAGAAAAATCAATTGAAAGTGACTGTTTTTATATAGGAAAAAGTAGCTTTTAGGTCAAAGAACACTACCAGGATTAATATGGGGATTTTTTTTTTTTTTTTTGAGAGAGACAGAGAGGGAGAGGAAGACAGATAGAGATGGGCGCGCCAGCAGTCTCTCTGCTGCTGTGAACGAAATCCAGATGCATGCGCCCCCTTGTGGTCAAGTGCGGCATTGTGCACCTTGCATCACTTTGCATCTGGCTAAACGTGGGACCTGGAGATTGGAACTGCTGGAGACTGGAACCAGTGTTCTTAGGCTGCTAAGCCATCTCTCCAGCCCAATATGGGGATTTTTTATAATGAAAAGGGAATCATTTCATTAAAAACCAAATAGCTATATATCTTAATGGATAGCTTCATATAATACAAGACTCAAAAGGAATAGGTAGAACCAAAATTATAGAAATAAATTTTGATTCTTTTAATATGTGATATAACAACCACCTTTATCTGGTTAATAATTATACCACACTATTCAGTAACACTAGAAGATCCATTTTTAAGTACACATAAAACAGTTACCAAGAAATTGAATTTTAAATAATTCACAATTTATTTTATTTTTTAAATTAAAAAAAATTATTTGAGAGAGAGAAAGAGGCAGATAGATAGAGAAAGAGAATGGGTGTGTCTCCAGTCACTACAAACAAACTGTACACACGCATGTGCCACCATGTGCATTTGGCTTGATTTGGGTTCTGGGGAATTGAACCTGTGTCCTTGGGCTTTGCAGAAGATAACAGCTAAGCCATCTCTCCATTCATTGTTTTGAAACAAAGCATCAGGCAGTGTTTAATCTTCACCTTCATGTTGGTTTTGGTGCTGGTGGTTTGATTGCTGCCCAACCTCACTTTTAAATCTTCCACAGCATTTCTTGAAAACTTAACTTTTAAAGTTAATTTGCAAGCAGTTATTCTGCCTTTATTTTTGGTACTGTAGGAGCAAATCATTCTAAAACTCATTTCTTTGAGAATTTTAAATATAACATCCATATAATATTGAAACAAGCCTACTTCCAGAGATATATTTGGTATGTCAACAATGTGCCCGGTCAACAAAGAAAGACGGGTCCTGCCATGCTAAAGCCCAAGTCAACGCAGCGACTAAGAGAGCGCTCTCACCCAGTAAAATCACTCAACAAGTGGGGAGAATTCTTATCATTACCAAACATTATAGATGTT
This sequence comes from Orientallactaga sibirica, assembly GCA_036365145.1. Taxonomy (NCBI): domain Eukaryota; kingdom Metazoa; phylum Chordata; class Mammalia; order Rodentia; family Dipodidae; genus Orientallactaga; species Orientallactaga sibirica. The sequence continues at coordinate 2,601,465 of JAEOAD010000054.1, read as the reverse complement.
AATAACTTGGGGATTAGGAGTGCCATTAAAATAAGATGTAGTTTTTGTTAATTTATTAGCTTTTTTTTTTTTTTTTTTTTTTTTGAAAAACCCACTGAGAAAATCTTTCCACATTCTTCTGGTACATAGTGATGGCTGTTTTCAAGAGGCCTTCTGAGACATTCACGATTTAATGCCCTCATCTTATCTTCCACAAACGTGGAACAAGGATAAAACTGGCAATAACTTGAAAGAAACACGTCAAATAAGGGAGTGAACAAATTTAGGATTGGGTTGACATTAAAGCCACAAATTAACTTGAAAGCTAACTCGCAGCAGGATTTGGAGGTTAACTCCTTCAGTAAATTCTATGAGCTGGGCAGTTCAGCCAGGCACCGCCTATTCTCCCTCCCGAACTCATCAACATTTAAACAGAACATCACTTCGCCGTGTCATACAGAATAGTGGCGAGCTCAGAACTTGGGCGTCATGTTACAACAGAGCTAAGCTAATGTTCTTTATCACTGAATGTGGGATGTCCACACAGGCGCTCATTGGAATGATCTTGCTTAATCCTCATACAAGCATTATAGCGTAAATTTTTATATCCCTATTTTTTAGACAATATTTATTTACTTGAAAGAGAAGGAAAAAGAGAGAATGGAGGACTCTTGCCCCAGTAAAAAAACCCCATTTGGCTGCAGCTGGGCACTAGAGAATTGAACTCAGTCTGGCAGGCTTTGCAAACAAGTGCCTTTAATCACTGAGCCATCCCTCCAGGCCCAATTATTCCCCTATTTTTTAAAAATCTTATTTATTAAAAAAATTTTTGTTTATTTTTATTTTATTTATTTATTTTTTTGAGAGCAACATTTGGACAGAGAGAGAAAAAGGGAGAGAGAGAGAGAGAATGGGCACACCAGGGCCTCCAGCCACTGCAAATGAACTCCAGGTGCATGTGCCACCTTGTACATCTGGCTCATGTGGGTCCTGGGGAATCAAGCCTTGAACCAGTGTCCTTAGGCTTCACAGGCAAGCGCTTAACAGCTAAACCATTTCTCCAGCCCTATTTCCCTATTTTTGACAAAGTTTCTTTTCTCTATATAAAGACAAGGACACAGATGCACACAGAAACTCAGCAATTTGTGAGCTCAGAAACGTGGAAGTAGCAGAGCCATTTTTTTCTGCATTCTAGAAAACAACAGGAAGGCTCTTTTCAGCCTCCGTTTTGTACTTTGCATAATGACATCTACTGTCCCTTCTTTTTCTTCCCTCTAAACCAGTGGTAATTCAATCACCCAAATTGATATGGACCTCGGGTTTACCTGAAAAGTAGGAAATACTAAAAAATACATAAATAAGAAGCATACCTAAATAATCCATGAGGTTGGATGATCACAGAAAATAATTAACAAACATTAATTCTTTTTAAAAAAAAATCTTTAGTTTTATTTATTAATTTGAAAGCGCCAGACAGACAGAGAAAGAGGCAGATAGACAGAGAGAGAATAGGCCCACCAGGGCCTCCAGACTCTGCAAACGAACTCCAGATGCATGTACAACCTTGTGCATCTGACTTACGTGGGTCCTGGGGAATCGAGCCTTGAACCGGGGTCCTTAGGCTTCACAGGCAAGCGCTTAACTACTAAGCCATCTCTCCAGCCCCAACATTAATGAGGGCTGTCAGACAAAGCTCTGGAAGTACACACTGCTGATTCATTCAGGAGCCTAGACAAGGAAAAGGTGGGCAAGACTAGATAGGATCTACACGTAAGAAACACAAAAGGGAAATAAAATAGTTCTGCTGTTAAATGCTACATATCACAATCAGTCTTAGACTATTTTTTTTTTTTTTTGAGACAAGGCCAACAGACTGCTCTTTTTAATGCAAACGATTGAAAGAGGGAAAAAGAGAGAGAATTGGCATGCCAGGACCTCAGCCACTGCAATTAAACTTCTGATGCTGGTGCCACCTAGTGGGCATGTGTGACCTTGTGCTTGCCTCATCTTTGTGTGTCTGGCTTATGTCGGATTTGGAGAGCTGAGTGTGGGTCCTTAGGCTTTGCAGGAAAGTGCCTTAACCGCTATGCCATCTCTCCAGCTCCATTCTTAGACTCTTTTATAAGATTGGGCATGTCGCTCTGTGGCAGAACACTCACCTAGCCTGCTCAAAACCCTTGGATTGATTCCCATTACTGCAAAAAGAGACACACATGTATAGCACACACAATAAGTTCTTTTTAAACTTGGGCTTTTGGGTCATGGCTGAAGTTTTATCACAGTAACTGTATAGACAAAACTGTCCTCATTTCTTATTGTATTAATTGTATTATGGAATGGCTGGGAAACTGATCATTCTATTAAACTTGCTTTAGCGAATTCTTAAAATCATACATGAAATAGGGAAACAGATCTTTTATTTCCTATACTCACTTTCCAAAGATGTTCATTGCTTGATCATCGTGAAAAGTGTGTGGCATTTATCAAGAATATTTGGAGACGCTAGCACTTAGGGATATTTTGTTGTTGTTACTGAGGTTGGCTGGTTTGACTTCCCATCATTAATAAATGCTTCATCAACTGGTGATAATTAAGATGTCTCATAAAACAAATGTTCTCCGTAAGTGCATGCTTTTTAAACACTGATAAATAACCATGCTCTTTTAAATTTTCATAACAAACTTTTAGCACACAAAAATGCACCATAAATTACAGATACTCATCATTAGTAATGTAGCAGGCTATTGGGTGTCAGACACTAAATTGTGGGTGTCTTAAAGCAGCCGTACTTGCTGTGTCTGTGTGGTGTGTACAATGCATTAAAGACATCTTGAATATCTATGATCAGTAAACTGCTTCTCTGTTTTTGTAATGCAATTACTAAATGACCTCTAATTACTACTGTCTTGAAACAAATTGACAAGGGTAGGATCCCGTTTGCCTCTGTCAGCGGATGCTGGGTTTCAATGGGTTAACTGGAATCATCGGCTCCTGAGACTGTTCATATCCTCAGACTCCATGGCCCTAGCAGAGGCTGGCTCTGTAAAGGTCTCACGTTACTTGGGGATTAGATGTGTAGAAAAGCCGTAATTCAATAGGACCTGCCTATTCTCTCCTGGCGTCAGCCTGCCCGCGCTGCTTTGCTCTGCAGACATACCTGACATGCCACCCATGCTTCCCCACTGACTCAGCGAGTCGGGAGTCAGTCTAGTAAAAAAATCCATGGTGGTATTGCTGGTCAGGAGAGAGCCCCTCGACAGCCAAGTAAAGTGTCAAGCTGGATTTGCTGGGCCTTGCGCTCAAATGCACACGCGGCGCTTTCTCATTTTCTTATATGCTACACCAAGGTTGGAGGACGGTTCTTTCCAGGTAAAGATGGAATTCTGAGGCCTTTTCTTCTTTGCTTCTCTCCTCTTCAGCAGATCGTCTGACCTCCTTGGACCTCTTTGCTTCTTCTCCCAACAGTGTACCTTGACCAACATGTTTATGTTCAAAGACGGGAAAACACACCCGAACACCAAGGACAACATCAAACAAGCTTGGCACCAAGTCTTTGAATAGTCAGTGGACGGAATTCTGGGCACTGTGCCAGGCGTGATAAGCACTGCTATTTTAACACGCATCTCCAGTTCTCCATGCAAATCAGTCATTAAATAATTAACACTTTAGCTTGTTAGGGATCTTTAAAACTCAGGTGAGGTTTTCCTTCAGGAAACACAGTATATGTTTTACATCTGCTTTCTAATTAAGCATTAATCCCTCCCGGGAAGAATGAGCCACTCATTAAGGGGAACTTTCAAAGATAAGGGATTTCTCTTTTGTAAACTGCAATTATCAGCTTTTAACAGCCAGCGTTGCTCGGGTTCCCCCAGCAGTTGAAATGATCCTGATGATGTTTGACTTCTTGCTCCTTATGCAACTGACCCCACTCAGGCAAGGGAGATCTTGGTGACTCATGCTGACCAACCCGAAGGGCAGCGGAAACCCTAAACTAAACAAAAACAAATACAACCCCTTTCCATTGCACTGTACTCCCACGAGCATCTTCCTTCTGGTCATTTCAACAAAGCAGTCCTGTGTGGACACCCTGTGGGGCGTTCTCCTTGTCAAACTGGATGCATTCTGCCTTTCCCAGGTGCTGACGCAGCCTAGCCATGAGCCTGGGTCATGTGCCTAAGTATGCATACTTTTCTTTTTCTTTCTTTTTAAAAAATATTTTATTTATTTATTTATTTATTTGAGAGAGAGAAAAGCAGAGAGGGAGAGAATGGATGTGCCAGGGTCTCCAGCCACTGCAAATGAACTCCAGATTCATGTGCCCCCTTGTGCATGTGACTTACGTGGGTCCTGGATAATGGAACCAGGATCCTTTGGCTTTGCAGGCAAACACCTTAACCACTGACTGAACCATCTCTCCAGCCCGTATGTGCACTTTTCAATATCAAAATTCCCATTTCAGGGTTGGGGAGATGGCTCAGCTATTAAAGGCACTTGCTTGCTTGCCAAGCCTGAAAGCCCATCAACCTAAGTTTGTTTCCCCAGTATCCGCTCCAGACACATGCGTCACCTTGTGCATCTGGCTTATGTGGATACTGGGGAATCAAACATGGATCCTTAGACTTTGTAGGCAAACACCTTAACCACTAAGCCACCTCTCCAGCCTTGTAAAAATCTTTTAAAACATTTCTTTATTCAAATTTGCTCGTGTGTGTGTGCGTGTGCATGTGCGTGTGTGTGTGTGCATGAAGGTGGTCTCGGGTGAGACCGTATCTCTCCTCTGTCTGATGCTCTCCAAGTAGATGAAACTGACCAGGAGGTCCTTCTTCCTCTGTCTCCCCACCACACCCAGCACGGCACGAGTGTTCAAACCCCAGTGCTCACGCACAACAATCACTTTATCAGCTGAGCTACCTCTTCAACCCATAGATTTGGGGTTTTTATGTTATTTAATTACTGTTTTTGTACATGACCTAGGCCTGCTGTTTCTCTTTGCTCCTCCTGTCTCCACCCTCTGAGGATGTTAGGTGGCCCCTCCTCTCTATTCAGGCAGAGTGTAGACCTATGCCAGTCCTTGAAGGCAATCCAATTCAACCCCCCCCTTAATAAAAAAGTAAATTTGGGCTGGGGAGATCGCTTAGCTCTTAAGGCATTGGCCTGCAAAGTCTAAGCACCCAGCTTCAATTCCCCGGTACTCATGTAAGGACAAGGTGGTGCACGCGTCTGGAGTTCATTTGCAGTGGCTGGAGGCCCTGGTGTACCTGTTTTCTCTCTCTCTGAAATAAATACATAAAAGATTTTAAAAAGTAAATTAAAACTAGTGATGCAGGGCTGGGAAGATGGCTTAGCAGTTAAGGTGCTTGGACCAAAAGACCCAGGTTTGATTCCCCACAACAAATATAAGGCAGATGCACAAAGTGGCACATGCATCTGGAGTTTGTTTGCAGTGGCTAGAGGCCCTGGCATGCCCATTCTCTCTCTTTCTCTTTCAAATAAATAAAAACAAAAATCTTTAAAATAACAACAAAAACGAGTGATGCAAAGTAAGGGTCCCAAAAGTGACACGTTTGTTGCAAAGGGAGAGAACCACACGGACTAACCTGCAGTCTGGGAACTTACTTCTGCTCTTTGGGCACACCATGAAGTCTGGGAAGGTGTTTGACTCCAGCCGTGGGAAGAGGACAAGCTGCTCCAGCAGTTCACTGGGGAGAATGGCTCTCAGTTGCACACAGACCCCTTGTAGTGTCTTCAAACAAGTAACCACAAAGTAGATAGAGCGAATGTAAATGATCCAATAAATCAACATCCGTATGTTGGGAGAAAGAAAATGAACGAGTTCAAGGTTAATTCAGTCACAGGTCTCTTATTTTTATTAATTATTATTATTATTATTATTTTGTTTTTCAATGTAAGGTCTCACTGTAGTCCAGGCTGACCTGGAATTCACTCTGTAGTCTCAGGGTGGCCTCAAACTCACAGCGGTCCTCCTACCTCTGCCTCCCGAGTGCTGGGATTAAAGGCGTGCGCCACCACGCGCAGCTAATGTCTCTTATTTTTAAGTGTCATATCATAGCAGCTAGCCAAATACTTAGGCACCCTTTGAGTGAAAAATAAAACCCGATTACACACTTGGAGAAGTTCAAATATATTGAAGAGTAACTTATTCTCGGTAACCTTGTCACAGGGACAGGATCAACACACAAAATCCCAGCCTGTGCCAAGACTGTATGTAAATAGTGATATTAGAAAGATAATTTCATGATGTCGCATACTGCATATATAAAGTTGACAGCTTATAAATTATTATTTGTGCCGTACTTATAATAGTACATTTCTTTTTCTCAATTTAAACTGTTTTGAAAACACCCTGTAAAAATTTAAATTTCAGTTCATACACACACAAACAATTGAATAAATATATCAATGCCCATGGACAGAAAATGGCCATGTTCCATTAATGCTGTTTAACTACTACAAAGAGGATAATGAAAATATGAGAGGCAATTTTTCTTTTCTACAGATTTACAGTCTATCTTGAGGAGTGAAAAACAGGGTAAAGTGGCTAGGAAAATTATGAAGACATTGTTTGATAAAATGCCAAAACAAAAACTTCAAACAGTAATGTATAGTTTGATTTAATAAAAGTTCTCAGCCTTACTAAGAAATTGATAGTTAACGTGAGCCAGCCTTGAAGCATGAGTGAAATGTAGTGTTAATTTGGCCTTTTGGGGGATCAAATGTGTGAAATTAGCACACATAGTAAAGATATTAAAGACAAATGATTCACACATGGTTTCAGATGTGGGCTGTTTTTGAAAGGTTGCTGCTCTCACATGCCGAATTTCCTCAGTGATCCACACATTTCTTTGGCCTTCCAGCTAAGATCCATTTAAGTTCCAAATTCTCAAATCTATAACCCCTTCAGTTAAGCATATTCCTCTCTTTGTCAAGCACCGGTGGAACTTTACTGTGATGATTTTCACAGAGGGATATATCAGAATGTTCTAGAAGTAAAATTCATTGAAATTTCACATACTTTCTGAAGAATTTCATAAAATATTTGGAGACTGAAGTAGCCGAGTTCTTTTTAATCATATCAATTAGTAATCTAGGGCTGGAGGGATGACTTTAGCGGTTAAGGCATTTGCCTGCAAAGCCAAAGGACCGAGGTTTGATTCCCCAGGATCTACATCAGCCAGATGCACAAGGTGGTGCATGTGTCTGGAGTTTGTTCGCAGTGGCTGGAGGATCTGACGCGCCCATTCTCCCTCTCTCCCTCTCTCCCTCTCTCGTTCTCTGTCAAGTAAATAAATTAAAATTAAATCACCAATTTCTAAAAAAAAATTTAAATTAGTAATCTAGCTTAGTTGATGGATTAAAATGGTCAGTGCATATAGCATGAAGTTTGAAAAACGCATAGAATGTGTAAAGAATAAATTAAGCTATGTGCATTACCTTGTCTATTTACCACTAATTAATGGAAGGAGCATTTTTAACATCTAGAAATTTAAACTATTGAATTATGCCATTGTTCTTATTACCATCATGCTATGCAGATCTCTTAAACATGCCTCGTAACTACAGTCATTTATCCCCGACAAACACCTCCTCAGCCCTCACTCCTGAATAATTTAACATTCCCTATATTTAGCTAAGCTTATGCACTATTTGTTTTACTGTGCCCAACGTTTTATGCCAAAAGTCTTCTAGATTTTTCCGGGTTATTGCAAAAGCTAGCATGTTCTTCTTTATTCTTCATAGGTAGATTCAACTTTTGCAAGTAGCCAAACTTTTGATAACACCTGCTCAAATATAGACATGTCATCAGAAAGTCAGAGCTAATTTTCAGTATTCTGCCCGAGCCTCTACTGAATCAATTCCAAATAAGGGCCAACGGTGGCCTGCTGGCGAGGCGTGGCCCCATACTGCAGTTAAGGACATTAACATTCAAGCTGGGCACTGCTGGGTCATGTGACCTTGATGAACATAATGTTCCTCACCTTTAAATGGGGATAATAATTCCTACTTCCAAATGTTCATAACTGTCCGTTATATTACCAAAGAATGGCACTCATTTAGGGCGGTCCAGTAGATTTTAAAGTGTCGATTACCATGCAATCTCACCTTGTGTTTGTTGTATCAGCTTTTAAGTGCCGTCACCACAATTTGACTGTTAACATTGGTTAACAGATCTACTTAAAATGATCATATTTCACCAAGGTTTTATTTTTATGGAAAACCCGTTATTAGAAAATGATATTAGACTACTAAGTCACGGTTAACAAAATGCCAGGTGATTCCTCCTGTGAAATCAAACTGAATTGAGTGTGTTAATGAAGAGTCTCCTATGTGCCCGAGTGAGGAATGTCTATGAGAAAAGAAAATATTAAACACGCATGGTTGAATAAAATTTCTTCAGTGGGCAAATGGTAACCTCACACAGAGATCTTAATGAGGTCTAAGAAAACAGGCGGCCAGTCCCTGATTTGACAAAAAAGAAAAGCAAAAACAGAATACATGTGTCAAGTGTTCTGCTGTCAATATTTACAAAGGTTAGACTTCGCCATGCTTAGTTTGCTCTGTTTAATATGGTTTTCACTGGTAAAACTGAAAAAAAAAAGCTAAAACTATGGTTTACAAATCTGGACAGACAAAAAAAAAATGGAAGAAATTCTATAGTCCATCTAAACACTTAAAATAGCCTTCATCTCAGAAAGTGAAGGCGCATGGGCTGAAGAGATTGCTCAGAGGTTAAAAGCACTTAACTATAAAGTCTAAAGACCTGTGTTCTATTCCCCAAGACCCATGTAAAGCCAGTCGCAGAAGATGGCAGATGCATCTGGGTTCGTTGAGTCCCTGGTGCACCCGTATACTCTCTCTCTCTATCTATATCTATATCTATATCTATATCTATATCTATATCTATATCTATATCTATATATATATAAATGCTTGCAAATAAATGAAGTATTAAAATAATTAAAAATAAATTGAAGGCTCTTATTATATGTTTAATTTCTAATAAGTTTCTGCTTTTTTTTGTTGTTATTTTTTTGTTTGTTTTTGATTTCTCAAGGTAGTGTCTTGCTCTAGCTCAGGCTGACCTGACTTCGAATTCACTCTGTATTCTCAGGGTGGCTTCAAATTCAGTGCTGGGCAAGTGCTGGAATTAAAGGTGTGGGCCACCACTCCTGGCTAAGTTTCTGCTTTTAATTGGCAAAATTTGCATCACTGATCTGTTCCTAACTTCGCCCCCTCCCCTCAGGACTGTGTCATTCCAAAACCCTGGTAAAAATTATAAATTCATTCACTTTTCATCATTATGGTAATATCATACTGCAGAAAATTTAGGAAAAGCGTGCACCATTATAGTCTAAAGTGGCCTCTGATACAATATTTATGTCCTGGTTTCCATTTATACAAATATATTATTTTACTTAACTCTAATCACAATATAACTGTATTTTCATATCCTGCTTTTTTTTTTTTCATCTTAGGAATGACTGTATTTTTTTCCCCAATCAATGACTATAATGCTTTTGTAAGTCCCTGGTAGCCATAACATTTACAAATAATTCCCATTAAATATACAGTGTTAGTATATGCAAGCTTCACGCAGTATGAGAGGTGTAGCTCCATGTGGTATATTAAGAGATTTGCGGGACAGGACAGATGGCTTAGCGGGTAAGGTGTTTGCCTGCGAAGCAGAAGGATCCTGGTTCGATTCTCCAGGACCCACGTAAGCCAGATGCACAAGGGGCACATGTAACTGGAGTTTGTTTGCAGTGGCTGGAGGCCCTGGCTTGCCCATTCACTCTGTCTGTCTCTCTTCTATCTCTCTCTCTCTGCTTGCAAATAGATAAATAAAAATTCAAACAAACAAACAAACAAACAAACAAAAAAGAGATTTGCTGACAAAGCAAGCATTTTAGGAGACTCCAGGGCCATGAGACTGAATTTTGGCTTTGGGTGCTTTTTGGATATGTCACGTTGCTTAACGTATAACCAAGGTTGAAATAGCTTCTTGTGAAGTCACATGAATGGGGGCATAATAGCTCACATAAAATCAATTAGCACAATGACTCAATTATGCATCCCATATCCCACGGTGGTGCCCCACTACCTGCGGAGGTGGTGAGAAGGAACGCACTGCTGCCTGCGGCTCTGCACGGCCCCCATCACCTGCCGCGGGCCTGTGAAGCATCACCCCCAGTGTTGCGTGATTCCTTTAAAGCTCATGTTCCCTCGGAAATACTTCCACTGCCACCATTAAACATGATTGACAAAGACACGTAAGCGGACCCCTCAATGGGATCTCAACTCAGAGTGCTCACATTTGAAATTCTATCATCTCCCAAGCACGGAACCCCATCATTTTCAGACATACAAGTGCATTCAAAATATGTAATTTGCTTCTTACCCTTTACAAGGACCAAGTTGACATGCACACAACCCCCAACGCCCCGCCCCCGCCCCCATCAAACTTCGAGTCCCTTCAGTGCTAGTGTTAAATAACAAACAGAACTACAGGTTTATGTTTCTAAGATGAGATGGATTTTGGGAGCGTCTTCATTATTTGACTTTGTCTCTGTGAGCTGGAGCGTTGAATTTATAAAATAGTGAGAGTATGATACATTATTCTCTTTCCAAATGTTAATTTATGGATTTCACAGGATCTGTTTTGCTTCCCAGCTCAGAGAATGGCTTTTCTCGGGAGCTCAATGGCTCAATTTCCATGGCAGTGCCACTCCAAGAAAATTGAGTCGTTATCGGAATGGGGATTTTTGTTCCATAGTGTCTGGATATACAAGTGATATGTTTCATTCTGTCACAGGAAACTGCACTTTACACACATACACATAATTACAAATACAGACTTGAAATAAATTGTGAAATAAAAACAAAAATCTCTAAGTTCACATTCCAAGTCCTTCTTTCATGAAGGCATTTTTTTTCCAGCGTACAACTTGGTATTTACGTTGCATGTGTAAATGTAAAAATAAATCCCAGCATATTTATTAAATTAATATCCCTTAAGAAAGACACATCATCTCATGAGAGCATATTGTGAGGAATGGTGTACTGTTTGGAATTTAGTGCTCAGAGTCAGAAGCCATGCCTACCCCAATTTGAAACTACAGTTGTAAGATTTTTTTTTCTTAAGGCTGTTCGATTGTTGAAAAATAAGTAAAGATGTGGACCAGTCACCTGGCAGGAATGCAGACAACGTTTACGCAGGTAGCCTAAAAAGCAGGAAAGAGAGTATCAAAGATAGGAATGGATCAAGTGCAGTGGGTAGCGTATTTCCCTAGCATGAATGAAGACCTAGGTTCTACCCTCCACACCACAGGAACCAGGCGTGGTGGTGCCACCTGTAACTCCAGCCGTCAGGAAGTAGAGGCAGGAAGATCAATGGTTTAGTCATCCACAGCTACACAGTGGCTTTGAGGACCACCTACATTGAAAATAGCAAAAGCTGACAGTCTTGGATCTGAGGAACACTCCCGTTCTTAGGCAAAGAGAGGCAGTGGGTTGCGCAGTTAAGGGAGGAGCAATCACTGGGGAGAGAGACCTGGAGAACTGTTCGCTGAGTCAAGAAGCTGAGGAAGAGAATGACTTTCCAGTAACAATCCCCACTGCTAGGAACATGCAAACCTCCCTGGACTTCTGGAAGACTCGAGTCAGGCTCAAGAACAAGAAATATTTCCTCACGTGTTATTATTCATGCACAGTCCTGAGACGGGGCATCTTCAACTCCCAGGTGATTCTCAAAGCGCTCCAGGAAACTAGGCTGAACAGGACATGACCCCCAGTGCACATCTCGGTTTTGTGGATCACATGACAACACATCTCTCCAGCCCTTCTCTGGCTTCTTTTACCTCCTTTATTTCACCTGAATCTGACCTTGATCCGTTTCTACCTTTGATAGTTTCTTTTTTAGGCTGCCGAGTGAACTTTCCCTCTATTCCTGACAGATGACTTGGTTACATCTCTACTTATTTTTCAACAATCAAACCTTCTTTCAATGTCTACCTGCCTTCTGGATCACAGCTCGTAATGTCTTTCTCTGGCATTTGGCTTCTAGCATTTCTCACGTAGGGGAAGAGGCTCTAGCCCGGCTCATATTTTCAGAAAGCAAGCGTTTATTAAAAAGGATCATGCAATCATTTTCCATGTTGCTTCCTTTTTGTTTCCTTAAGAGACTCCTGTGGTTAATGGCTTCAAACATATGTCTTCTTTACGTATTGTTTTTATGGTATAGAAAATTTCTTCCTCATGTCCTACAAAATGGTACATATTGACCCAACTTTCTGTTTTATTTTTAGTTAAAATATTTTATCTATTTATTTGAATGAGATACAGTGCTGGTGAGAGAGAATGGGCACACACCAGGGCCTCCAGGCACTGTAAACAAACTCCACACTCACGTGCCACCTTGGACACGCACCGTAATTACTTATCCATCTCTCCAGCCCATTGAGTCAATTTTCAATGCTCTGATTCTTTTAGTTTTTCACTGTGGCTTTGACGAATTGATGCATTGATGGAGAGGACAGTAAATATATTTTACAAGTTTAATTCATTTCTTAGAGCGACATTATCGCACAAATGTTTTTGGTGCCTGTTAAAGGGTTAGAATTTCAAGAGGTTAAACAAATTCTGAAAGGGCTACAGGACACGTGGCTAACCTGAGCCACTCCAAGGTCATGGGACATAGCCTGTCATACAGAAGGTACATGAGCAATGGTGTATGAAGCCATTAGTAAAATTCTATGTGCTGCTTTTTGGCATTATGCATTGCTATTGTCTATGTTTTCTTTTAAAAATATTGTATTTATTTATCCATGGGAGAGAGAGAAAGAGAGAGAGAGCACAGAGATAGAGAGAAGGGCACAGCAGGGCCTCTGGCCACTGCAACTGAACCCTAGATACATACACCACCTTGTGCAACTGGCTTACATGGATCCTGGGTTAGATCCTGAATGTACTGAAAAATGCTAAACAGTTACGTCGTGTCCTGACTTCATGGTGTGGTGGGGTAAACTCAGCATAAAATAAAGAATATGAGAAAGAAAAAGTCAAACTCCTGAGTATCTATTTGTAGTAGAACTTTTCAAAATCTTAGGACCATGATGTCTTCGGACAAGGTAATCGTGGAAATCAAACCAACCAACCAAGCAGACAGCGCTGCGTTTTGAGAGAACACAAGTGTTAGAACGCCACCATTTCTTTTGACACGTGTCCTTCTGTCTGTCTGTTTGTAAGGATACTCACGTTTGGATTTACTTGCCCAAGAGTATTTTGAGTTGTGCTTGATATTCATATTATAGGTTGGTCTCTTTATATTTACAAAAGAGATTTGAGTAGAAATTCAATGATTTTTTTTTTTTTTCAGTGTCAGTTTACACTCTCTGCCTTAGTTTTGAGTCATGGAACCAAACCATTTTGGTGAATATGTGAAATAGACATCAATAGTAAAAAATAAAAGGAAAAAATCAAATACGCTCTATACCAGTACAAACACAAACGAACAACATAAGACTAGAGTGTAAGTTAAACACTTAAACTATTATCTAGCTAAGTGCACATTGGTCCAGGTGACCTTTTCTTCACAATTAAGAAATCAGAAATAGGGGCTGGAGAGATGGCTAAGCGGTTAAGCACTTGCCTGTGAAGCCAAACAACCCCAGTTTGAGGCTGGAGAAATGACTCAGCAGTTGTGGCACTTGCCTGAAAAACTTCACAGCCCAGGTGTGATTCCCCAGTACCTACGAAAAGCAAGATGCACACAGCGGTGCATGCATCTGGAGTTTGTTTGCAGCATCTGGAAGCCCTGGTGTGCCAAGTCTGTCTGTCTCTCTTCCTAGCTCTCTCTGCTTGCAAACAAACAAATATATATTTAAAAAAGGAATACTATCAAAACTAAGCATTTATGAGTGGTGCAATAGTATATCTACCAAATTGATCACAAAGGAGGTCAAGAAAAGAGAAAGAGGTTACATCAGAGTACGTGGGATCAAGACAGAGAAGAACTTTCCAAGGTGGATGAATTAATAAAGTCATGTATTTGAAAAGCTCTACAAGCCCAAGACAAGAAATAACAAAAAGAGGAAGATATCACACTTACTTTGCCACATGTATGAAACTAAAAAAAAAGAGAGAGAGAGAGAGATACCTTGAACACAGCTCTCCTGTGACTCTTAAACTTTACATTTTTTTGTTTTATGATTTTTTTTATTTATTTATTTATTTATTTATTTATTTATTTATTTATTTATTTATTTATGACAGAGAGAGGGAGAGAGAAAGTGAGAATGGGCTCACCAGGGCCTCTAGTCACTGCATATGAACTCCAGATGCATGTGCCACCATGTGCATCTGGCTTACATGGGATATGGAGAATTGAACCTGGGTCCTTAGGCTTCGTAGGCATACTCCTTAACTGCTAAGCCATTTCTCCAGCCCAAACTTTACATTTTCTTTCTTCCCTTGTGCTACATGTAAGCAAAAGAATGAAGTCGCCACTGTCTGGAATGCTGAGCTACTGGTCACGCAGGTGCTTGTTCCTTCAACAACATGCGCTGAACTTTATATGGAAAAACTTGCCAAAAAATATGCAGGCTTTGAAAGACAGGGTTAGATTGCCTATGTCTGTGCAGCCATTACTAAATGGGATCACACAGCCTTGCACATGCAAGGTTCTTGAATACACTGAACTCCTGTCTATCAATTATCTAAGTAATATGTCTCAATTTTATTCTCAATGTTTGTTCTCCATGGACATGTCACATCCATACACACTGGAGAGATGACCCAGAGGTGCTCTTTTTGCCAGCCTCCTTATCAATCTCATTTTTCACTTTGAATTACGTATTTATTTCCAAGGAGAAACAGTCAGAAAAGAGAAAAGAGAGAGTGGCCTCTAGCCACTGCAAAAGCACTCCAGATGCACGCACCCCAGTATGTATCCAGCTTTACGTGGATACTGGGAACTCGAAGTGGGTGGTTAGGCTGGTGCCTTAACCAATGAGCCATCTCTCCAGCCCTCATTTTCTACTTTTTGAAATTTAAATTGTTTCATTTGCATTAGTCATTGTAGCATCAAAATTTGAGAGCTATGTTTTCAAGTGGCATTAGTACAATTACGTTTTTATAATTTTTAAAATATTGTAAAAATTTTACAATTACTTTATTAATTTTTTATAATATATATATTATATGTTGAGTATATTCCTCAATATCTGCCCTACCCTCTTTGTCTACTTGAGTATGTGCATATTTGTATGTGTGCATGTATGTTCAGCTGTGTGAGTGCGGCCATGTGTATGGCATGCCGCGTCACATATGTGGAGGTCAGAGGACGACTTTGGGTATCTGTCCTCACCTTTGACCTCATTTGATGCGGGGGTTTCTCTTTGCTGTTCATTGCTGCTTTCCCCACGCTAGCTGGCTTGTGAGCTTCCAGAAAACACTCCTGCCTCAGCCTCCCTTCTTTGCATAGACATGCAGGGATTACAAATCCTGCCACATCATCAGGCTTAATTTGGGTTCTGGGGATCTGTACTTCAGTCCTCCTTATGTGCAATTTTATTGATCTCCTGACCCAAATCATTAGATTTTTATTTTATTATTATTTTTAAATATATTTAAAAAAATCTATTTATTGTTCTATTTATTTGAGAGAGGGAGAGAGAAAGAGGCAGAGATAGAGAGAGAGAGAATGGGGGCTCCAGGGCCTCAAATGAACTCCAGATACGTGCACCGCCTTGTGCATCTGGCTTATGTGGGTCTTGGGGAATTGAACCTAGGTCCTTTGGCTTTGCAGGCAAGCACCTTAACCACTGAACCATTTCCCCAGCCTGATTTTTTTTTTTTTTTTAAGATATAAAGCCAGTCATGGTGGCACATACTTTTAATTTAATTTAATTTTTTTTTTTTTTGGAGAGAGAGACAGAGAGATACAGAGAGACAGAGAGGGAGAGGAAGACAGATAGATGGGCAGCCTCTCAGCTGCTGTGAATGAAATCCAGATGCGTACACCCCTTGTGGTCAAGTGCAGCATTGTGCCCTTGCGTCACTTTGCATCTGGCTAAACGTGGGACCTGGAGATTGGAACCGGCGTTCTTAGGCTTAGGAGGCAGGCGCCTTAACCACTAAGCCATCTCTCCAGCCCTGGCACATACTTTTAATCCCAAAGCTTGTGAGGCAGAAGTAGGAGGATCTCTGTGAGTTTGAGGGCAGCCTGCGACTGCAGAGTGAGCTCATGGTCAGCCTGGGCCCTAAGCAATCTTTGTATTTTATATGTTAATAGCATACGTAAGTGTGAAGTCACATTGGTAACTTGACGTACTCTTTTGATATAGACCCAACTGAGTGAAAATTAAGCTTTCCATTGATTAATCAGAAAGTAAGGTTTGGATTTTTTTAAAATATTAAACTGACCACAAATGTTTAAGGCTATTAGAAATACAGTTCCATTTTCAATTTCATCAAACCCATGAAACAATCTCTTAGAAAGTCCCTCCGTAGAATTTCAATACCTACTTTTGGCAGAGAGGGAATGACGTGAGCTAATGAAGGAAAGCGTTAAATATTTGAGTGCAGCCCATGGTTCAGTTTGTCACTGTGATGCTATTGAGAGCAGTGGGTGGGAAGGCTGGGTTATTTTGTGGATGTTTCCAAATGTAGTCCATGGCCTCGTTTCTTAACCAACATCAAAATACAGAAGGTTGTGATGTAATGAAGGGACAGTCTTCGAAACATTTTTCAAGTTATTTAGTCGGCCACGAGTATCAAGATCCCTGGTACTGGAAACTGTGCGGACAAAGGATCAGTAGCATACAATTCAATGCACTTTATTCAAATTCCATTAAACTTCTGCCACACTGAATTTCTCATGACAAAGGATAATATGCTTGTACGGCAAAAATATTTCAGATTCATGTTATGTTCCCATTTGCTTAGCACCCCTTATGGTCTCATATATTATCTCCTTACACCCTGATAAAATGTTTGCTAATGTGGACACTAAGTATCAGGAAAAATAACTTATTGAGGCATGTGCAGGGCAATAAGACTGTTTTTTTTTTTTTTTTTTTAAAGGATGCTTAGAAGCAGAGGAAAGAAGGAAATTAATCCAGCTTTTCACAGGAAAATAACCCCCGGGAAATATACTGCATATGCAGGGCAAGTCTGCAATCAAAGAATCCATTGAAGTCACTTACAGTCATTAAGAGCTGGCATGAATTAATATGTATTTGTTTGTCTGCTGTGAGTACTAAACTAGACTTTCCAGTGTCCCCGGAAGTAAAGAAGGAACTGCATTTCCCATGCTTCTCGCCATTTTATTTTCTGGGGGTTATGCCACCCACGGCTGTACATTTATTTGCTTGTTTACGTGGTGATGAGGAGAGAAGGGTGTTTCTAAAGGATACATTATCTCCGTGCCCGCGACTTCTCTCGTGTTCCCTTCAGCCAACAATACTGTACCATCCTTTCCCTCCTTTTGCAATATGCAAAATGCCCATGTACTGTTTGTCTCAAATATGTAAATGTTTTCTCTTAAGAATCATACTTTTAAAATAGCTTCCATCAGTAAAGGAAATTCATCCAGGTGAATAGTAGGAAGTGGGGTATTCCAGTCATGTTCAGCAGTTTCATGTTTCCAGACTGGAAATCAGTATTGTTAAAATTTGATGTTTAGGCCTGGATATATATGGCTCAGCAGTTAAGGCTTGTGCTTGTGGAGTCTAAGGACCCAGGTTCAATTCCCCAGAACCCAGGTAAGCCAGATGCACATGGTGGCTCATGTATCTGGAGTTCATTTGCAGTGGCTGGAGGCCCTGGAATACCCATTCTCTCTCTCCCTCTCTTTCTCTTTCAAATAAATAAATATTTTTTAAATTGATGTTTAAAATCAGGGCAGTTGGGTTCTGAATAAATTGCCTGGCTAAATCAAGAGGTAAACTCTCCAAATTTTGCCATTTATTGGGTAGATGGATTTTAAAAAATGTTTATTTATTTATTGGGGAGTGGGGGGAGAGGGAATGGATGAACTGAGACCTCCTGCCACTGCAAACGAACTTCAGATGTGTGTGCCACCTTGAGCATTTTTACCTGGGAACTGGGGGCTTGAACCCAGGTTGTTAGGCTTTGCAGGCAAGTGCCTTAACTGCTGAGCTATCTCTCTAGCCCAGAGAAGATGTATTTTTCACGCCAACGACCCTTATATAAATTTCGATCAACTAAAACCTACATATTATTATTATTTTTTTTAACCTGGAATTCAGTCACACCACTGCTATGCTTTCAGCAGGTATGCTTAATTATAAATCAGGAGGAACCTGGAAAAAATGGGGGCATTAACAAATGTTTGTGGGAGGGAGCTAATTGGGCATGCCATAAATGTAGGAAATTATACCAAGAAAGTTAGAGCACTTTGGATTATGACAAATGGAGTCGATACCCCATTCACATCTCTGCCCCTTTTGCCTCCTAAATCACATTTCTTGTTGCAATAGTGCCTATTGGTCAAAGGAAAGTTTAGTGAACTAGGCTTTAAATTAACCGTGCTCAGTAATTGTTGACATATGTGTACTTTACAGTGCTAATTTATTTCATCATGAAGCCAGTGTTTACAAACACACAAAGGGAGATTTATAGAATGTAAGATTAAGAACATTTTTATTCTTTATGTTAGATTTTGAGGTTAGATATATTAAGAAATGTAAAAGTCCTATGAAAACATAGTGAATATGCCCAGCATGAAGGCTGTGGACTGTAAACATTCTGAGTGACTTAGAAATAAAATCGCTTCATTTAAAGCACATTATAGCATGTGTTTGAAATGTTAAGATGATTTGAGGATCATAGATCTAAGGTCATGTTAATGAATAAGATCTTGGGGATCACGGGATTTTACTATGCTTTTAGTAGTGAGGCTGTCTAACATTGACTGAGCCCTTTTCTCTGCCTGGCATTCTTCTAAGCCCTTCACATCGATCATCTCGTTTTAGTCATGACAATGACCATGTGAACTCGTCACTGTTAATATCCCCATCTCACGGATGAACAACCTGAGCCAGAAAGCCTTCCAATGTCAAGGATGCTAAATGGACAGTCCAGAGTCAAATCTAGGTAGCCTGGGACACTTAGAGTCCATGGGAATGGTATTTAGCACTCAGCTGGTTTTTCTTAGAAAATATTAACAAATTTCACCATCCACAGATTAAAGATCAAGCTGGGGAAAAGAGAAGCTAACTAGATTACACCAGACACCAACACAGCTTGCTAAAACATTTACCCCTGGGCCAGTTCTATTAGTTTTACCTTTCCTCTCCTTATGTTTGTTTCCTATTTGTTGTTCGAGAGTTCGTAAGAACTAAATGAATAAAATGATGAGATTTTATGAATGCTTGTAATATATGCGGGTCAATGCAAGGCTCAGAAAGAAGTACATATGTTGAAGATGATGGCTGGTCCTTGTGCACAAGAGCGTATAGTGTAATAACAGAGAACAGAGCCAACAAAATACAACCGTCAGTGAAAAACTTCTAAGTTATAAGGTAGAGATAATAACAATACAAAAGTTTGAACTTTCACTCAACTTTCAAAGGCTAAAAACATACATAAATAACCAGGCACGGTGATGCATATCTTTAGTGCCCAAAGCTCAGGAGCGTTGGGTAGAAGGATCACTGAGTTTGAAGCCATCCTTGAGCTACAGAGTGAGTTCCAGTCAGCCTGGGCTATAGTGAGACACTTCGTGGAACAGAAACCCACTGTAAATATGTAAACATAAAATATTGAAATAGAGGGAAGAAGAGACGAGAAAATAAATCAATGAAGATTAAAAAAGAAGAATCTTGGGCTGGAGAGATGGCTTAGCGGTTAAGGCATTTGCCTGCAAAGCCGAAGGACCAAGGTTCGATTCCCCAGGACCCACATTAGCCAGATGCACAAGGGGGCGCGTGTGTCTGGAGTTCGTTTACAGCAGCTGGAGACCCTGGGGTGCCCATTCTCTCTCTCTCTCTTTCTCCCTCTTTCTCTGTCAAATAAATAAATAATAAATAAATAAATAAGAGGAATCTTTGCAAGACTAAAAAATAATGGGCGTGGGAAACGGAGCAGTGAATAAGACGCTTGCCACACAAGCACGAACTCGAGTTGAGAAACCCACATGCAGGTAGACATAACAGAGAAGGTCTGTCATCCCAGCAAGCACGCAGAAGAGGCAGGGACAGGAGAGTCCATCTGAAGCTTGTGTCCACAGCAGTGAGGGTCTGTCATCCCAGCAAGCACCCAGAAGAGGCAGGGACAGGAGAGTCCATCTGAAGCTTGTGTCCACAGCAGTGAGGGTCTGTCATCCCAGCAAGCACGCAAAAAAGAGGCAGGGACGGGAGAGTCCATCTGAAGCTTGTGTCCACAGCAGAGAAGGTCTGTCATCCCAGCAAGCACGCAGAAGAGGCAGGGACAGGAGAGTCCATCTGAAGCTTGTGTCCACAGCAGAGAAGGTCTGTCATCCCAGCAAGCACGCAGAAGAGGCAGGGACAGGAGAGTCCATCTGAAGCTTGTGTCCACAGCAGTGAGGGTCTGTCATCCCAGCAAGCACGCAGAAGAGGCAGGGACAGGAGAGTCCATCTGAAGCTTGTGTCCTAGCTAGGTTGGCAAAGGCAGCAGATAGTGCCAAGAAACAGAAACCCTTCCTCAAAACAAAGAGTACTCACACCGCACGTTGTTCCCTCACCTCTCTCTCCCACACATAACATGGGACACACAAGTCGACACATGTGCTCACACATGGTGTTCATGCATGCACACACACACGTATACACGCAAAGCAACAAAACGATGCAATTTAAAAAATATTAATTTATTTCTTTGCAAGGGGAGAGAGAGAGAAAGAACGGGCATGCCAGGACCTCTCGCCGCTCTAAACAAACTCCAAATACATGCAGCACTTTGTGCATCTAGCTTTCCATGGGTGCTGGGGAATCGAAGCCCATTTGTTAGGCTCTGCAGGCAAGTGCTCTCACCACTGCGCCATCCCTCTAGCCGGATGTCATGGCTTTACACAGGTTTCCCATATTGGTAAGACAGGGAGGCAACTAGCTTGACCATGTTCTGAAGTAGAGGTTGAAGGCTAATGAAAATACTGCAGATAAATTGAAGTGAGAATGATATACTTTTAAACAACGTAATTTCAACTATACACACGATTACAGGGTTAGTCCAATCTTTTCTCTTCTAGACATCCCTAAATTTTTGAGCATCCTTTGTCTTGATCCTTTGACAGCAGCAAAGGGGGGTGAAAGTGGATCTCTCAACTTTGGCACAGTTGATGTGTGTGTGTGGTGTGTGTGTGTGTGTTCATGGAAGGAAAGCAGTATGCGTGAATTATCCATTATGACAAACCATACATCACCAAATGCCCCCAGGAGAGCCAAATCACCTTACCACTTTGAACTCACAAAATACAAATTCCATGGAAATTTTCAAGGCACTCACATAGCACAATGTCCGGGGACAATATAGAATCATTTCTGAGTATTCTTGTGGGATTTCAGAATGCAGGTAGTTAATTATTCTTTTATACAGTTTGGTGATAAACTAAGATTTCAGCTTTCAGCAAGCAAGGAGAGAGCTGCTTTTGCTCTTCTTGGGAAGCTGTTATAGTCACAAAAGCTTTAGCGGCTGTTTCCTCATTAAAAAAAAAAAAAGTATTTTGTTGGGCTGGAGAGATGGCTTAGTGGTTAAGGCGCCTGCCTGCTAAGCCTAAGAACCCGGTTCCAATCTCCAGGTCCCACATTTAGCCAGATGCAAAGTGACGCAAGGGCGCAATGCCGCACTTGACCACAAGGGGGCGCACGCATCTGGAGTTCGTTCTCAGCAGCTGAGAGACTGCTGGCACGCCCATCTCTATCTGTCTCCCTCTGTCTGTCTGTCTGTCTGTCTCTCTCTCTCTGTTTCTCTCTCCAAAAATTAAAAAAAAAATTTTGTTTATGTATTTGAGAGAGAGAAAAAGAGACAGAATGGGCACCCCAAGGCCTTCAGGCACTGCAAACAACCTCCAGACACATTCACCACCTTATGCATCTGGCTTATGTGGGTCCTGGAGAACAGAACCTGGGTCCTTAGGCTTCACAGGCAAGTGCCTTAACTGCTAAGCCATCTCTCCAGTCCTGTTTCCTCTTTATTTTATATGAACCTCACATTACTCTATTTTAGGTTTGCCTTGTTATGCCTCTCTACCATGATTTTCACTGGATCTTTTCCGTTGCCTTTTTTCCCCTCTCAAAAAAATGCAAACCACTTGCAAACATTTTTCCATAAACACATATTTTATTTAAAACGTGGCTGGTAAATTATCAGTAAAAGTGACTTGACTAAAACTATACTGCAGGTTGTTATAGCATCTTTATTCATAATTTTAAAATGTATTTTTCTTTATTTACAAGAAGAGAAAGAAAGAAAGAAAGAAAGAAGGAAGAAAGAAAAAGAAAGGGAGAGAGAAAGAAAATGGGCACACCAGGGCTTCAGCCAACTGCACAGAAACTCCAGGTGCATGTGCCACCTTGTGCATCTGGATTTATGTGGGTACTGGGGAATTGAACCTGGGCCGTCAGACTTTCAAGCAAGCCCCTTAACCACTGAGTCATCTCTCCAACCATTTATTCATAACTTTATGCACACACAATTAAAATACAATAAAATAATAGTATTTAAAACAATTTTATTCGAAGAAGCACTTTATGTGATGATGCTTAACAGAATAAATAGGTGACACTGATCTATTTATTTGAATAAAATTTTAGTAATGAATAAACATATTTTCTAAATATCTAGCAAATTTTAATCATAGTTCAAGCTATTTTTCTTGTCTACATGGAGAATTTAAGCACAAAATAGCTTGCTTCTTTTGTTCTTTGAAACTTTGTTGTCATCCTCTCAACTGCTCAGGCTAAAGTTCATGACACCTAGAGCCATCCATCCTCTAGACAAACGATAAGGAAAATGACAATTTCTAGAATCCTTTTTTTTTTTTTTTTTTGCAAAGAAAACCTGTGATCTTCACAGTAGCTAAGTAAACACATCAGGGGTTAAGTGTTACATGCCGGTGTCGGGAAGTTATTAGGTACACAGAAGACGGACTTTGCTCTCCATAATTCACAAGAGCAAATAAAACACGTGAAGCTCATCCCTTTCCACTTACCAGCTGGTACTGCCATCTGCACCGTCAGGTCCATGGAGAGTGAGGGTTACAGGCCCAGGAGCGCCCTCTTAGAAATCCGCCTGCAGGTTTGGCCATCTGCTGTAGAAGCCAGGATTCACATTTGGTTGGTCCCAGGGCCTCAGAGCCAACCTCTGAGCCACCTGTTCTCTGGCCCAGAACTGGTGTCTATGTTCCCGAGCTGCTTCTGCCTTCCATTTGGTACTCCTGCTTCAACTTCGACTTCCTTTCCGCTCTTCCACTGTTATGCCTTCACTCCACTGAGAGAGCTGCCCACTACGCGGTCCATGCGTGTCCTGTCCCTGTGCTGATTTATTTTACTTTATACATTTAAAGTGGGGGTGAGGGGGAGAAGAGAGGAAGAGAGGAAGAGAGGAAGAGAGGAAGAGAGGAAGAGAGGAAGAGAGGGAGAGAGACAGAGAGAGAACGGGCATGCCAGGGCCTCCTGCCACTACAAATAAACTCGAGACACATGAGCCACCTTGTGCTTGTGGCTTTACGTGGGCTCTGGAGATTTGAACCCAGGTTGTCAAGCTTTGCTAGCAATTGCCTATAACCAGTGACCATCTCTCCAGCCTCCCATGTTCAAATCTACAACTGACATTCTTATGGCCATTGCTCTTAAAAAAATAATGAGGTAGGGCTGGAAGGATTGCTTAACGGTTAAGACATTGGCCTGCAAAGCCAAAGGACTCAGGTTTGATTCCCCAGGACCCACGTAAGCCAGATGCACTAGGTGGCACATGCATCTGGAGTTCGTTTGCAGTGGCTGGAGGACCTGGTGTGCCCATTCTCTCTGTTTGTCTGTCTCTCTCTCTCTCTCTCTGTTTCTGGCTCTCATAAATAAATAAATAAATAAATAAACAAATTAATTAATTAATCAATGAGATGAAAGTCCTTGCATTCTCATCCAAATGAACAAGTGAAGTTTAAATTTTTTCCCTTCTTTTGCGGATTGTTTTTGTAGACTAGGAACTACAATTTCTTTAACACAGACAGGAAATCCTACTAGAAGTGTCCTTAATATGGAAATTGTCTGCCTCATCTCTTAATGCAGATACAGTATCTGGGTCTGAGCGCGGGTGTTTCACTCTTAAAGCACTTTATAATTGAGCATTTAGAGCACTTGGGTTTCTTTTCTTCCTGTTCCGGGAGGTCAGACTGCAAAAGCCATTTAATCCAGTTATTTGACCCCCCCCCATCAATAGTAGAAGCAAATTGTTGGCATAAATGACTTTTCTTAACAGTGAGGCTGCTGACCTTTCTGCCAAGAATATGTCCGTCTAGAGAAGTTCATTGTGTAGACATTTTAATGGGTTTTCCTATAAATCACCAGGTTGTGGGGAAACCTGCCCCGTGTCTGCACACCTTGCAACTGTGTCACCTGCCTGTGCAGTTTATCATTGCGGGTGGTATCGCTGCCACACCAAGTTACTGCCAGGTGGTCAGCGTACCTTCTAGAAGCATGCCTCTAGAAGGGTGGATTCTCAATGAAGCAGTGCCCAGCACTCCCCTTCCCTTCCATGCAAAGAGCAGCCACTACACCTTCCTTTGCAGCTGTGACATCCACTCTGAGCACTTTAAGTGCCTCAAAGGCTCCTCACCATTCCCTGAGTCACCATGGTATTTGTTCAGCAAAACACTAAGCAGAGCCAAACCTCTTCCTTTCATGCATGCATGGGACACTTCCCTAGTGCCATCGCCCGTGTGTGACATGTTACGTGAGCGTGGAAGAAACCATGAGACACACATGAGTACCAGGGCACTGAGTGTTCTGTGGGCAGTGTTTACTACAAGCAGAAATATCTGTAAGATGTGACAGCATGGATACATGTAAATGTTCATTCCTAGGAAACCAGGGGAGAAAACTGTGATGGATTGTTTAAGTGCACATTGTAGTCCTGTACGTTTACGTGTGCAAAGCCAAAGGGACCATGGCCTAGAGCAATTGCTGGGACCACACTGGCATGGGCTGGAGAGATGGCTTAGCAGTTAAGGAGTTTGCCTGCAAAGCCAGAGGACCCAGGTTCAATTTTCCAGGACCCACATAAGCCAGATGCTCAAGGTGGCGCGTGTGTCTGGAGTTTGCAGTGGCTGGAGGCCCCAGAGCCCCATTCTCTCTCTGTTCTTTTTCTCTCTCCCAGTCCGTGTCGCTCTCAAATAAATAAATAAAAAAAATTTAAAACGCAAGCCACAATTTGTTTTCTCATTATTAATTGTAAAAATATATTTGTAGAAATTCAATGGGAGAAAAAAACTCAACCCACTACTGTGCAAGGGTTATCTCTGGTTTTGGAGTTCTGTGTAATGACTATTTTCCTGCTTGAATGTATCAATCTTAAAACATTTCCACCACATGACCCTTTAGTCCATTTCAAGAGAAGAAAAAAATTAAGATAAAAAAGTTTTCGTATAAAAATGTTATGAATAATACACATTCTATAATGTCAACTTCTTTTTTAAAGTTATATAAAATATTTTTGCAATAGAGGAGAACATCACTTAAGATAATGAAATAAGATTGACAAAATTTCATTAAGTAGATAGATGTTAAATCCTGAGTGACTGTAAGTTGGTTTTTTGACATTTGTCATAAGTGAAACCTTGTAACTGAATAGAACTAGTAGCAACACACACTGAATTTCTTATAAAAGAATGGTGCTGAGAAATTATAGACCACTTCAGCATAGGTATGAAAACAAAACAAAACACACCCAAAAGTCCCACTTTTGAACAGAAGAAAATCTGGATAGACCAACAGTGTTTAATTTAAGTCTTCATCTGATCAAATTCTGTCGCACTAGTTCACTTTGACAAAGGTTTCCTGAAAATATCTACTTTTCCTGGCTCAATTCTGGGGCATAGAAATATCTAGAGTACTCGATGCTAAAAGATTCTTCACAGAGCTTCTGTTGAAGTGGCTCAGCAGTGTTACTCCCGTGTGACAAATGTCAGAAAAGCAGAACATAAAGGTTCAGGCACACAGAGGTGACCCCTGGCCTGGGGTGCCAGTAGGCTTCTTAAAAGAATTTTTGCAAAAACGGACACCTGATTTTGGATGTGAAGTACGAAGCAGATAAACTCCCTCCCCCCTCCCTCCCTCCCTCGCTCTCTCACTGTATGTGGGGAGGTGGGTTTTTAGGGGTGGTTCGCAGGCATGGTACCTGCATTTACAAAGAAGAGAAGTACACAGCCAGAAGTGATTGAAAAAGTGAAACACATTTGGTTTGGCTCAAGCTCCCAGTTTGAATTAGGGAATGAAATCAGTAAGAAAGGAAAGAAAAAAAAAGGAAGGAGTGCTTGTGCCATTTAAAAATTAGAATTCACCCTCTGGGAAACAGGAAGATATTTTAGCATTGAAAATGGAAATAATTTGCTCAGAACCTGGGAAAGAAGCATTCTGATTATTCGTGTTTTACTTGCCATATTATTTTTATGAAAGTAGTTTTTCTCCCTGGGTGATTATATGAATGTTTATTATATTTTTCAAGATAATTCTCTTAAATTCTTATTTTCTTCCTTAGACGTTGTGTTTGGACACTTCAAGTGGAGCTGAGGAATATGGACATGGAATCAGAAAACCAGAGGAATTTCCGGTGTGACTACACTCAGGCAGAAGGGTCAGGGTGGGCGTTTGGTGAAGAACAGGACTCCCCGGGAGGGTTAGAATTGATGAAAACATGTTCCTTTTGTAGAGGAGTGAGCAACGCATTCCTCCTGAAGGACAGGAAAAGAGAGAACAAGGACTTTCTTCTGCCCTTGGTTCCCTTTTTTCTTTCTCAGTCTCCCCTTTATTTCCTTTTTGTCTCTGCCCTCCCATCTCTCTTCTCCTTCTTTTCACTCCTCCAATATTTACTTAGCACTGGTGACCACTGCAGGCAACAGTGTAGTATGAGCTTGGTCCTCCTGTTTCTAATCTAACTGGGAAAATAAAAGAAAAAAGAAGAAGTTGAGTAAGAAGTACTTAGGAGAAAACAATGAGAGCATTGTATTACATTCAGTGCCAAAATGAGCGATGCAAAGGATTCTTGAGTTCTCGGCGAGGGAGGGCTGCATGGGGAAGATGGGAGCTGGGATTGGCCAGAAGGGGACTTGATAGCTCCCACTATCTTCAGACTGGATTTGACCTAAAACAGAAAATGATGGATTTGAAGATGTACCGTGTTTGGGCAAGATTTGTCTACACTATTTGGTCCCTTCTAAATGTCGTTTGCTCAACCTTACAAGCATTTTATTGTTTCGTATGGATACATCATGCTTGGTACCCTCTCTTCCCTCGTCAGTCCCTGCCCCCATTCTGCTGGGGACGCTGCTCAGTGGGGTTGCAGGTATTCCCCATTGGGTTGTAGGTTATGCGTGGTGAGAGCAGCAGTCAGTTATTTTGGGGGGAAGGAATGCCTCTGGGCATGATGTCCCAACCTGAGGCTCTTATAATCTTTCTGCCCCATCTTCTACAAAAGTCCCTGAGCCCTGGTGGGTGAGTTTGAAGTCTGCTTCAGTGCTGAGCTCTTAGGAGCCTCTGGATCTCTGCTTTGGTAGGTGTTGAGTGTCCTCAGAGTCTGTCTCCTTCAACCTGGTGCTGATTGTCAGGTTCACTCTTGCTCATCTCTCCATCTCCTCTGCGGTTTTAGCTGTGGCTTGACTGAGATGTGAGGGATAGTTTATCTCCTCTGGTCTCGCTACCTTCGGAAAAGAAAAACAGATTCTCCAATGGAGAATGAAGTCAGCATAGTTTAAATGGGATAAGCATTATTAATTTAGGGAGAATTTGATGTATGTAGCCCCACTTTTAGCCAAAGACTACTGGGAGCTTGACACTGAAGAACATAATCTTTGTCTCCATAGGATTCTGATCTAGCTCCCAGTTCCAGATGGGGGTTCCTTTCCACTGAGCAGATCTCTTAGCCAATCAGAAAGCCATTGGTTACCCACCAAGACTGTGTGCCACTACTGCACTGGTGTGCACTTCTTGTCAGGCTGGTTGCTTCTGAGTAGCGTAGACCCTGGCTTGCTCACACCACTGTTGGCCACTTTCCCCAGCAGCTCATTATCTCTTTCCAGCACTAGGCAGGCTAACCGTCTGGATCTGGCTCTCTTCCAGATTCCAGCCAGGTCTCTCCGTGTTCTGTGTCAGCAGCATATGGTGTTTCAGCAATAAGCTCTTACCTTTTGCCTCAGCTGGGTAATCAAGGCAAGCGTTTTTGTAAACTGTTACATCTAAGTGTCTCACAAGCCCATGATGCTAGATGCCGCATGACACTGAACTCACTGCTGTGGGAAAATCTTCTGGGTTTTTACCTGGAGGCGGAAGGGAACCAAATGTACGAACATGTTTATTTCACTTGCAAATAAAATATCCGAGAGATGCTGCTTGTACTCTGGGTTGTCATTGCTACGCCTTTGAGATTTGCCTTTTGGTTGAAACATGCAGAGTACTGTCCAAATATAAAGTTATTATTTCAAGAAAAATAATCCAGCCACAAAGACAACATTAATAAGACCTGCACCTTGAAATGGAAACACTGGAGGCTGGAGCCTTGTCAGCTACTCATATTCGTTGTCCGTAGTAATAAGGAGGGTACCCTGTCTTTTTTTTTTTTTTTTTTTTTTTGAGGTAGTGGTCTCACTCTGTAATAACCTGGAGAGTACCCTGTCTTTAAGTCTCCTTTTATTCCATTTCCTGCTGGCAAAACCGAGAGTGATATTCAGCTGAAACATGTTTTAGTTAATGAGGAAATGAAAATCAGAGCATTTTTTTGCCATGTATCTATATATAAAACTTGGTCATATATTCAGAGGAGATATTCACCCTATTAATGTAACATTGATGATATTTACACAAGGCTTGTTGATTTTCCTTGCATCCCAGCGCTAGCGCAAACTGTTAGCATTTCTGAGTGACACAAAACTTTCCTTCTGGTACTTAACAGTGTTGTCGGTGATACCTGGAGCTGGAAGATCAAATACTTAAAATCAAAAGTTCCGTATCTGACATAAAATGGATGAGTGTATTTGACTCCTCTATTCACATTTTCTATTATTTATTTATTTATTTATTTATTTATTTATTTATTTATTTTCAGTGTCATGAAGATGTATTAATGGAGTCACACTGCAGTATGTTAACCTCTATCCTGGTTTTCAGAACATTCTTGTATTCCAAAACATACAATATGACCTTTGTAAGAACCAATCAGCTGGCTTTAATTTTATTTTTATGTTTTTTTTTTTTTTTTTTTGGTGTGAGGTAGGGTCTCATTTTAGCCCAGCCTGACCTGGAATTAGCCTGATCTCCAACTCACATCGACCCTCCTCCCTCAGCCTCCCATGTACCGGGATTAGAGGTGTGCACCACCATGCCCAGCTTAGCTTTAAGTTGTATTTCTAAAGGCAGTGCTCAACACTAGTAAATTATTTTGAAAACTTCATATGAAGTAATCCAAGTGCAATCTACCTAGGGCAGGTTTCCCCAAGCTTCATTACAGACATCTAGGTTTGAATAATTCTGTTGTGAGAGAACATATTTTGTGCACCGTGTGGTGTTTATCCACATCCCAGGCCTCTATCCACAAGTAGTCATTAGCATGCCCACACTTTGGACAGTCAACAGTATTTCCTGACATTGGGCTGTCTCACTGGATAGAAAAACTGCCCTAGCTAAGTAGCCTGACTTAGGTTTATTTTGTAGAACAGAAGTTTCAAACTGGCACGCTTGGAACAACCGCTTTAATCTGACATATAGGCTTCATGAGGCATGCTATATTTACCTACCTTAAAGATATGTTAAGTTCCTATTTGCTAATGGCTTGAGCAGTAAACATTTATTGACTTGGCCTTGGTCAGTTTGGCATCTCATTTATTTTTTTAACCTTTCTTCTCCTTCACTTTCCCTCCTCCTCTGTTTTTTCTTTTTTCTTTTCTTCCTTTCTTTTTCTTTTTCTCTTTTTTTTTTGAGGTATGGTCTCACTCTAGCCCAGGCTGACCTAGAACTCATGGTGATCCTCCTACCTCTACCTCCCAAGTTCTAGGATCAAAGGCGTGCACCACGATGCCTGGCTATCATTTATTTATTTATTTTTTTAAACTTTTTATTTTATCTTATTTTTTTTGGAGAGAGACACAGAGAGAGACAGAGAGAGACAGAGAGAGAGAGAGAGAGATGGAGGAAGACAGAGATGGACGCACGAGCAGTGTCTCAGCTGCCGAGAACGAAATCCAGATGTGTGCGCCCCCTTGTGGCCAAGATCGGCATTGCGCCTTGCATCACTTTTGCATCTGGCTAAACGTGGGACCTGGAGATTGGAACCGCTGGAGATTGGAACCAGTGTTCTGAGGGTTAGGAGGCAGGCGCCTTAACTCCTAAGCCATCTCTCCAGCCCTATCATTTATTTTTTTAAACCTTCATTAGAATGAAAAAAAAGCAAAGATAAGCACAAACAAATTTATTTCCTTTAAATATGAACTTTATAAAATATGAATCCAAGCACAGTAATGGCAGTGATCCACAGATCTCCACAGTTTTGCCACCTTACAATACTGCTCTTGTATAGATCTTATATTATTCTTTTTTCACAATTTTTAAAATATTTTATTTATTTATTTATTATTTATTTGAGAGAGAAATAGAGAGAAAGACAGAATGGGTGCACCAGTGCCTCTAGCCACTGCAAATGAACTCCAGACCCATGCACCACCTTGTGCATCTGGCTTAGGTAGGTGCTGGGGAATTGAACCTGGGTCGTAATGCTTCACAGGCAAGTGCCTTGACCACTAAGTCATCTCTCCAGCCCTTATATTATTCCTACCTTACATATTGTTATACATATTTTTACACAATTTAAATGATTTTTTTATTTAGCTTTAGTATAAAATAGAGATGTTAAAGAGTTTAAGACTTGGATCTTTTGTGCTAATTGAAAATATATTTACCCAGAGAGTCTTTTAAAATTTTTATTTATTTATTAGCAACAGACAGAAAGAGAAAGAGGGGGAGAGAGAGAGAGAGAATGGGCACACCAGGGCCTCCAGCCACTGCAAATGAACTCCAGACACATGCGCCACCATGTGTACCTGGCTTATGTGGGCCCTGGGGAACTGAGCCTCAAACCAGGGTCCTTAGGCTTCACAGGCAAGTGCTTAACCAATAAGCCATCTCTCCAGCCCAAATATTTAATTTAATTTAATTAAAATAATTTATTTATTTATTTGAGAAAGAGAATGACATAGAGAAAGAGAGAGAGAAGGAGAGAATGGGTGTGCCAGGGTCTCCAGCCACTGCAAATGAATTCTAGATGCATGTGCCACCTTGTGCATCTGGCTTATGTGGGTCCTGGGGAATCAAACTGAGGTCCTTTGGCTTTGCAGGCCAATGCCTTAACAGCTAAGCCATCTCTCCAGCCCCCTCCCAGAGAGTCTTAAACAAGCTCTACTTACAAACTGTACTTTTGAGTTTCATATAACACATTAAGAAGATGGAACTGGGTTGGCTCAAACACCACAAGCAGTAAGAAACACTGAACTTCCTGATTTCTCACAATTGTTCTGCAGACCTTAAGGAAGGTTTGGTTTCAGTTTAACATCGCTTTAAATACTGCGTAGAAATATTCTCACAAAGCTTTTTAATTTTGAGATGCAGGTAATATATGGCACTCTGTTCATACACACCAGAGGTAATTTATGGGCTCATATGCTTACTTCTGACTAGACTCACTTCAGAATATTTTTCATTTAATTGCTTATCTGTCAATGTCAATGATGTCTTTTTTTTCTTTCTGCCTCAAGCCAAATTGCTACTACCAGACAACCTACATGTTGATAACTTCTTAAAGCAATGAGAATATATATATGTTTTGTTTACAAAAGAATTTTTATCTTCTCACTGTGTAAGAAGTCTATGTTCCCAAGCAGATGGTTAAGAGGGAAAAGATCTGCTGAGTTGGCTCCCTTGAAATAATGGATGCACAGTTTAATCTAGGTTTTGTTAAATGTTTACATGCCTTTTCTTTCTAAAGCAAAGAATTTCAATACATCTAAATATTCAATGCAATTTATACATCTAGATTTATATGTCAAATGTAAACCTAGCTATCAAAAGATAATTAGGTGAAACATGAATGTTTTGTCATAATTAATATTTTGTCAATAGGCTAGATAAGAAAACTCCAGGGGTTAGTGTTTTGCTAGGCTGCCAGATATTGTTGCCAGTGAATTTTTCTCGCTCACTCCATTAATCCAGTCAGCACACTGGATCAGACTAGAGATGTGTCTTCATAAATCACGCTGAAGTGCTGTGGGGGTTAGAGTATTTAATTAATCAACACTGACATTATGTTTGACTTGTAGCTGCCCGATTGTGTTTGGGATGGAGACTCAGTGTGTTTAACCCTCGTGCTCTTAAACAGATCTCCACTGGTGGTATAAATTTTAACCCATTCACAGAAAAAAAAAAAGTCAATCTTATTTTGTAATCCAACCGTATGCTTTTCAGCAGCAATGTGCCTGTTAAAGATATAACTCCCTCATTATTTTTCAAAACATTTTTTCTGTTCATTACAATAGATCTTTCGTAGGGTTAAAGGGTGTGTATTTGCACATTAATTTGTGTGTGAGAAGTGTGATCAGAGGGGAAAAAATATCTTAGAGTATTTTTTGAAAGCAGTAGGATGCCACACTTTAGAATTAGAACAAACCTTTGGGATTTAGTTGGTCATTATCAATGAAAATGTATTCCTGTGTGCTTGATTTTGCTATTGAATTTTACTCTTTTGGGGGTCATATATCTCAATACAGTTCTTCTCCTTTGTAAGAATATTGCCCAATTAGGTGATTATCTTGCAGTTTTAAAAATTACATATGTAAGCTAAAATTTCGTTTGTAAATTGAAAAGCATGTAGCATTAGGTATTACCCACATCCCGAACGAGTACAGTATCTCAGTGACTTGCCACAGGGAATAAAACTCATACAAGAAAGAGGTTAACTGCTGTTATGTCCCATCGCCATTAGATTTGGGGGATCATATGGGGGAGAAATTATTTTAAAAATCATTTTTTTGTAGCATGAAGAATTCATCATTATTTTATAGCAACCTTCACTAACTTGTAGAGTAGTTAATGAGTGCCCAATGCTAAAACGTAGAGTTTTGTTTTCTATAAATTGTACAAATGCCTGCAAAATTTGGAGGATTCACGAAACGATGCACTTGGACAGCGCGAAGACTCTTGTGACAAGAAAGCACTTTGGAACGTTTATGAAAAGCACAGCCCCACAGGCTGCCCGAGTTCTTCTCCTAACCCCATTTCTCTTCACGGGGTGCTGGGGAATTGACTGCTGGAGACGAAGGACTTATTCCAGTAGCCACGTGACAGGTCGTCCGGTGTTTCTAGGATGAGTTTCCTCATCCAGAAGAGCAAAATGCCCTCCAAAAATCAACAGGCTACTGGACACTGGGGGCATGAACTGAGTAAACTGGGTGGAGCGATTGCTCAGTGGTTCAGAGCCCGTGTCTCTTAGGCATCAGGACCTTGGAGGGCCTTAGACTGCTTGCGTTTGATTGTCCCAAAACCCATGGAAGCACATGGCTGTGGCCACACGTTGGTAAACCCAGTCTTCTGGGATCAGGGGAAGCAGGACAATTACTCAGGGGTGTGGATAGTTGAGGGAGAGACGCGGTCACAAGAAAATACACAGAAAACAAATAAGAAATGAGAAGGGTCTTCCAATTGTCCTCTCGCTTCACTGCACTCCGTGCCTTTGCACCTGCGTGTACAAGCAAAGCACAGGTGAAACGCAGTACACCACACGAGCAGATACACCAAATACATGTAAATATACGTGGAATACACGTTGATACATGTTGTACATCTTACATCGCGTTATTCATGTAAATGCAGGGATAAAAATATGTATATAACTACATGTAGTGTTGACCATATCAATGGTTATTAGACATTCCCATTTAGAGCACATTTGGCAAAACTTAAAATAAATTGAGGATTTTAAAAATTTTACTTTAAGATATTTTATTTAAGAAAAGGAAAAGGGAGAGAGGCAGAGGCAAGATATCTCATGTATATATATAGGTAGATAGAGAATGGTTGTACCAGGTCCTCCAGCCACTGCAAACGAACTCAAGGTGCATGTGCCCCCTTGTATATCTGGCTTATGTGGGTATTAAGGAACAGAGCCTGGGTCCTTTGGCTTTAGCAGCAAGTGCCTTAACCATTGAGACATCACTCCAGCCCAGTGCTTTTATTTTTAACTTGACTCCTCTTCATCAAAAGTGATGTTGGATTTCAGCATTGAGGAATTGATTTATTTTTGTTCTTTTTTTTCTTTGGGGTTTAGCATGACATATGAACAAGAGCCCACACATCCAAGGTTTAATGTGATGTCCATGGAAGCACACATCAAAGTTTAATTAGATGACATATTTCTTTCTTTTTGTATTTTATTTTTATTTATTTATTTATTTATTTGAGACACAGAGAGAGAGAGAGATTGAGAAAGAGAGAGAGAAAGAGTGAGAATGGGCATACTAGGGCCTCTAGCCACCGCAAAGGAACTCCATGTGCATCTGGCTTACCAGGGACCTGGAGACTCAAACCTGGGTCCTTAAGCCTCATAGGCATGTGCCTTAACTGCTAAGCCGTCTCTCCAGCCCTTTCTTTTAAACAAAAATAAATAAATATAAAAATATTTATTTATTTATTTATTTATTTGACAGAGAGAAAGAGGGAGAGAGAATGGGCGCACCAGAGCCTAAAGCCACTACAAACAAATTCCAGTACATCTGGCTTATGTGGGTCCTGGGGAATTGAACCTGGGTCCTTTGGCTTTGTAGGCAAACGCCTTAAGCACTAAGCCATCCCTCCAGCCCGACACATTTGTTTCTTATGCATTCTCTGTGAAGAATTTGGAGATTGGTGCTCATCATTTTGGTCAAAAACGAATTCCCATCTTAATGACTGTTTCAGAGATTTTAGACATAGAGGAAAAAGTGAAAATTATTTACTGAGTTGTATCCCAACTCCACGATGAGCAAAAATATGTGTATCAAATGAACTTTATCAATGGTGCATGTAGTATTTTACATGGCTTCTTCCTTCCTTATTCTGCTGGTATGTGGTTTAGAGAATCTCTATCCATGTTGGACACTGTGTGGGGGAGGGGGGGAGGAATTAGCCTGGGCTATAAGCTGTGAGGACCTTTGTTACCTTCTGGTCATTAGGATAAAGCACTGGGGCGGGGGGGGGGGGGACGGGGAAAGCAGCTGATGGAGAAAAGTTGTTTGTTTTGGCTTACAGTGGGTGGAAGCTTCCTGCTGGCAGGAGAAAGCATGGAGTGAGCAGAGGCTGGGCATCACCTCTGCCACAGCAGCTGGAGACTGAGCCGAGTTCTTGCAAAGAGAAGCTGGCTATAACACCCCTAAGTCTGCTATCACCACCACACCTCTACCGGCAAGGCTGGAGTGTTCAAATTGAGTGTTAAATGGGAGATAATGATAAAAAAAAAAATAGAGGGGCTGGAGAGATGGCTTAGTGGTTAAATGCTTCCCTGTGAAGCCTAAGGACTCTGGTTCCAGGCTTGATTCCTCGGGACCCACGAAAGCCATATGCACAAGGTGGCACATGCATCTGGAGTTTGTTTGCAGTGGCTGGAAGCCCTGATGGTCCATTCTCTCTCTCTCTCTGCCTCTTTCTCTCTTTGTCTGCCTGTCTCTCTCAAATAAATAAATTTAAAGCTCAAATTAAGGCTGGGGAGATTTCTCAGTGGTTAAGGCACTTGTCTGCAAAGCCAGAGAACCCAGGTTCAAGTCTCCAGGATCTATGTTAGCCAGATGTGCAAGATGGTGCATGCATTTGGAGTTCGTTTGCAGTGGCTGGAGGCCCTGGTGCACCCATTATCCCCCTCCCTCCCCCTCTCTCTCTCTCTCTCTCTGCCTCTTTTTCTGTCTGTCACTCTCACATAAAGAAATTAAAAATAAACAAAAAAATTTTTACAAAGAGGTTCAAGTGAGATGGCCAAGAGCTGTGAGTAATATCAAAATGATTCAAAGGTGGCAGCCATAAAGGCAAGCACATAATTGCTGATTCAGGAGGCAAATGCCATGACCCCAATTTAAACATGGTATAGGGTTGCCACATCAGCACATGATGCCCCACTCCTTTGCATGCCCCCTGCTTTTATGAGCTACTTAGAGATGGTCTTTGGGGGCTGGAGAGATGGCTTAGCGGTTAAGGTGCCTATCTGCAACGCCAAAGAATGCCTGTTTGAATCTCAGGTCCCACAACGAGGCAGATGCAAAAAGTGATGCAAGCATACAATGTCGCACATGAGCACAAGGGGGCACATGCATCTGGAGTTCATTCACAGTGCCTGGAAAGGCCCTGGTGTGCTCATTCTCTCTCTGTCTCTCTCAAATGAAAAATAAAATAAAATAAAAATTGGTCTTTGGGTTTTTTTTTTAATAGAGAAGGAAGCATTTTGGTGCCCCTTTCACTTAAATGTAATACTTGCCAGCCAGTCTGAGCCAAACCACCTCCATTTATAGATACTTAATTCTGCTGTTTTAAAGCTGGCATTTGGTCTGAAAACTGGTAGAGAACTTTGTTATTTTCTTCCTGCTCCCAATTATGGTTGTTTGACTTCCATTTCCATTACAGATAATATAAAACAGAGGATCTCCATGAGCTCAAGGCCACCATGAGACTACATAGTGAGTTCTAGTCAGCCTGGGCTAGAGTGGACCCAACCTCAGAAAACAAACAAACAAAAAAATGAATTTAATTAATAACAGAAGAAAAACGTTTCTTGTCAAATAAGTAATAAAATGAACAATGTTTCTGTGGGTAATGTGTGCATGAATCTGAGATTGGGAAGTCTAAAGGAAGAAGTATGAGGCTGCTGAGAACAGGACTTAGACGGGACGTGAAGAGGGCATGGACTGCAGTCGTGACACTTGGAACTGACGAGAAGTGGAGGGCTTGAGAACACTTCTAATGACTCTCCATTTAGGCCTTTTAACTATGTTCTCTTCCTAAATTGTACGGCCATTAAGAAAAAGGGAGTTTACAAAATCATAATTTCTCAGGATGACTAAAATCCTGACAAGCCAGGAATGGTGGCACACACTTTTAATCCCAGCACTCGGGAGGCAGAGGTAGGAGGATCTTCGTGAGTTCGAGGCCACCCTGAGTCTACAGAGTGAATTCCAGGTCAGTGTGGGCTAGAGTCAGATGCCACCTTGAAAACCAAATTAATTAATTAATTAAAATAAAATATTCTGACAATATCAATATTGGATAAATTGAGCAAGTTAGAAGATGAATTTTTAAAGAAAGAAACTGCAGATTTTCTTTTATGTGTGGTGAGTTAAAATTGACAATGGAGAGAGGGATCTTTCTTTAGCCATTACATTGAAAGAAAACAGGGTGAACTTGAGAGGATTATTTCTTTACTTTGTTCAAAGTGAAAGACTAATATGTATCCCAATTCCAATATTTTGGGATTTAATTATTTTTTAAAAAATTTTATTTTATTTTTATTTGACCAAGAGAAAGGGGGAGAGAGAAAGAGAGAGAGAGAATGAGTGCACAAGGGCCTTCAGCCACTGCAAACAAACTCCAGAACCATGCACCACCTTGTGAATATGGCTAACGTGGTCCTGGGAAATTAAACCTGGGTCTTTTGGCTTTGTAGGCAAACGCCTTAACCTCTAAGCCATCCCTCCAGCCTGGGATTTAACTCCTTAACTGGCTATTTGTTGTAAAACAACCAATTCACAGTTATTTAGTCAATATTTTTCCCATGTAACATTAATGTGTATGTCTATACACACACATATAAATATAAATATAAATATAAATATAAATATAAATATAAATATAAATATATAAATATAAATATATATATATATATAAATATAAATATATATATATATATATATATATATATAAAATGTGTATGTATATATATAGTTCATTTTATTTCCAGTAAAAAAGTATTGAAAACACTTTTTGACATTTAAAATTTTTGACGTTTTGAATTTGATATTTTGGTACTATGCATTGAATGTAAAAGTATAAATATGCTTTAAAATTTTTAAAACTTTACATCCTTGAAAGTCAGTATAGTGCAAGGGCACTGTCAAGCAAACCCTTCCTGGACTGGGGATAAGCTCATTGGCAGGACACTTGCCTAGCACGCATGAGGCCCTGGGTTCAGTCCCCTGTTCTGTAACATACACAGCCAGGCTGAAAAGCATGGCTTAGCAGTAGGAGGCATTTGTCTGTGAGGCCAAAGGACCCAGGTTTGATTCCCCAGGACCCACTTAAGCCAGATACACAAGGTGGCACATATGTCTGGAGTTTGTTGGCAGTGGCTAGAGGCCCTGGCATGCCCATTCTCTCTCTCTCTCTCTCTCTCTCTCTCTCTAACTCGGTCTGTCAAATAAATAAATAAAAATAAAGTATTTTTTTAAAAGTAGACAGCCAAAATAAGTAAATGAAAATAAAAATAAACCATCACTCCTGGAGATATTTTAAATTATTTTTAACTGACTTAGCATACTTAGCAACCAAAGGCATTCTTAATTCATAGTTTTAAGGTAAAAATCTGTTAGATAGTATGTATTAGCCATTTAGAATCCTGATACTTGAAAGATTCCCGCCCATGTGTAGAATACATTCAAGTGGCATTTTCAGCTGAACTCCTCGTTCTAGGAGGATGAACTTGAAGGGCTGTGATGTACCGAAGGTCCTCTGGCCGTGAAGAACAGCTG
This sequence comes from Orientallactaga sibirica, assembly GCA_036365145.1. Taxonomy (NCBI): domain Eukaryota; kingdom Metazoa; phylum Chordata; class Mammalia; order Rodentia; family Dipodidae; genus Orientallactaga; species Orientallactaga sibirica. The sequence goes on along the minus strand of JAEOAD010000054.1, from coordinate 2,562,479 downwards.
TGACACACAGTTTCATTGGCCTCGAGGACCAGTGACTGAAAGACAACAGTGTCTTACAGAACTGTATTCAGAAGGCTTTGGAAATAATTTCAAATGATTTATTTTGTAATATATGAACTGCAGCACAGAAATACCTTACCTTTCATAGGCACAATGTGCTTCAGGCAAAAGTACCTTAAAGTCGCAGGCTGTTGCCATTTGCAGCAGGGAGAGCTCTTGGGGGTCCTCCGGGAAGACCCGCAGGCACATAGGATTGGTCATACCAGAACCAGGAAGAGGCGCAATGCTGGTGTTCTCCACTCTCCATCAAGATGTGGAAAGCATGCCGCGACAAGGCACACCCTTTGAGAAAAATGTAATTCCTGGATAAACCTTTTCCACTGTATTTTTCTTGCTGTAAAAGCCAAAATTTCCTGCATATTTCGAGAGGAAAAGGACTTTGACAAAGATTATTTCTTACGGGGTTTTACAGCTGAAGTGACATTCTCTAAGAACAGGGCCAGTCAGGTATCAGAATCCCTCCTGACGAGTAAGTCAGTCTGGGAATTTTCTTACTTCATCCCATTGTTAAAAACACTTCACTTCAACTGAGATCTTCTGAAATTGATGGGACCCAACTTGGAATTGCTTTAAAAAAAATCTTAAGGAAACTTGGAGACTATATGTATGATATTTCAACTAGTGAACTCACTAAACCACCTTTAGCACTGAAGATTATCTACATCACGTTGGGCTTCCTATCTGATGGGTGTATTGCAAGTGCTAACAGATTTTTCTAGTAATTTTACAGTGTCAGTCATTTTCCAATTGATTCACTTATTCATTCATTTATATATGAACTCATTGAACTAGAATTCCAAAAATTATTAAACAAACCAGATTTTATTTTTTAAAATTTATTTATTTTTATTTTATTTTTCAAATTTGAGACAGAGAGAGAAAGAGAGAGAGAGAGAGAGAGAGGAGAGGATGGGCACTACAGGGCTTCTAGCAGCTGCAAAGGAACTCCAGATGCCTGTATCACCTTGTGCATCTGGTTAACATGGGACCTGGAGAATTGAACCTGGGTCCTTTGGCTTTGCAGGCAAATGCCTTAACTGCTGAGCCATCTCTCCAGCAGCAAACCATAAATTTTGGTCAGACATTATGGATGAAATGGTAACATGATCCCTTCTCTCCAGGAATTTATAATTACACAAGAAAAGATGGTAATCAACCAAATGCATTCCTTAATGGAGAATGCAAAACTAATAACTGACGTCAGCTACAGAAAACATACCTGATTACAATTTAAAGTGTTGTTATGTTTTGTGAGTTATATGTATGTGATAGGAAAAGTTAAATTTGTTGCATACATAATTTATTAGAAGATATGCATAATTAATGCAAATATCTTCAACTTGTGCTTATATCTGCTTGCTTATGGTTAAACTTTTGGTACGAATTTGATTGTTTAAAAGAAACATTAATCATAAACATATGAAAAGTAATACTGTCTTGTCAAAACAATATTGCTACTAATAAAAATTGGTACATGAGAGGCTGAAGAGATGGCTCAGCAGTTAAGGTGCCAGCCTGCAAAGCCAACGACCAAAGTTCAATTCCCCGATATCCACATAATGCCAGATGCACAAGGTAGCACATGAGTCTGGAGTCCATTTGCAATGGCTAGAGACCCTTGTGTGCCCGTTCTCTCTCTTTCTATCTGCCACTTTCTCAAATAAATAAATAAATAAATAAATGGATACTATAAAAATTGCTACATCAGGATAACTGTCTCTCTGCATATTATATAACATATATATATATATATATATATATATATATATATATATATGTATGCATGACCATATTTGTATAATTTTACTTTTAATGCATTATTGTGAAGAAAAGATCGATCAGTTAAATGGTGGAAATCGGTAGATAATCACATGTATTTCCTCAAACATAATAATAAGATTGGAATATAAACATGCTCAGTCAGAAATTATGAACTAAATTTTTTAAAGAATTTCACAAAGAACAGGAATGACATGATTTCTCTTAGGCACGAGATTTTCCCCTTGTTTGCTGAACTCATCCCCCATCCTGAGGCTCTTCCATAAAAGCGGCAGTTGAAGCATCCTCTAGCCTCGGAGGTCCGTACACACACACACACACACACACACACACACACACACACACACACACACTCCAGCCTGAAGGGCATCAAACCCAGCTGGAGGCCTGGGTGCATCATCTGGTACCTGTTACCGCTCAACAATGATCCAGCGCTAAGTGACTCCACAGAGTGCACCCGGCGAGGAGCCCCTAGAGACAAAGGCCAGGCAGTACTGCTCAAAAGGGCTGTGCCACCGTGCCTGTGGTCTCAGCTAGCGACACCGATGGTACCTTTGAGAGTTGGCAGAGAGGGTTTCAGATTCAGATAGGGAGCAATTCAGCTACTAGACTATCCATCAGCAGACACTTGCCCCAGGCAAACGGACCCTGCTGTCCTTTGTTTTCTGCTCAAACTGGAAGATTGGGAGGACCCGAGAAAGCAGAATTTATAGAACTCATCTTAACTTAAATTTTTAAAGTAAAATCTCCTGAAGAATTTAAAAGCAGAGTGGCTTGCTAGCTTTAACCCTGCATCAGTGGGATAGTTTTAAATTAATTAAAAAAAAAAAAAAGCATGGGCTGGAGAGATGGCTTTGTGTTTAAGGCACTTGCCTGACAAGCCAGAGGACCCAGGTTCAATTCTCAGATCCCACATAAGCCAGATGCACAAGGTGGTGCATGCATCTGGAGTTCATTTGCAGTGGCTAGAGACCCTGGTGTGACCAATCTCTCTCTGTCTCTCTTTCGAATAAATAAAAATAATTTTTCTTTTTCAAAAAGTAACCTTGAAATGGTTTATATCCTCAGAGAAGAAGTCATCAGAGTTTTACTACTGAGGGTCATAGTGCACCCTCCTTTCCTGAAAACGCCTTTGAGATGATAACCGGCCCTTGCGCTCTGGTGGTGGCTAGTCAGCAGAGGTGCGGCGTTGAACAGCCGTGCTTTGGGGTCAGTACATGTAGCCGTCTCCTTTCCATTAGCGTGGTTCAGCATAAACTAAAACACATGGTTGATAGTTAATATTCTGAAATTATTTTGTGAAATTAGCTTTTCTATATGCTAAGTAAAGTCATTTATATAGGGAAAAATTCATTATTTTCTGGAAAAAACCCTCCATGACTGTGATTAAAATATGACAATAACACCATGGAGGTTTATCAAAAAACTTGAAATTTTTTTTAATCTTTTTCATGTATGAACTCCAAAAGTATCCAAAGACAAGATTTTACTCTTCGGCTGTTTCTGAAGTAAAAAACAAAATCACCACCACCAACAAAAAAATTTTAAGAGATTAAATATTTCTCCTTTCAGTCTCATTAAAAAAAATGCTATGTCATTCTAACAGTGATATTTTTTCATACATTTTAGATATTTCCTATGACTAAATTCTATGAAAGTTCCATAATAAATGGATTTCACATGTTTCTTGAATAATTCTGAATTCAAGAATTCCCTATAACATTGAGAATAATATTCAGTGGAATTATCTAAAAAAGTCGAAGTTACAATAACCTCCCTTCCGTTTCAAGATACATGGTTTTCTACACAGGGATTGTTCTATAGAGCCTCTTTAATATATCATGACAAGTGGATTCCTTGTATTATTGTATAAAGAACCTTAAACAATTGTTTTCAACAGTCATCCCAGCGTCCATCGCTGTGGATAGGATCAAGGCCGACCATGGGAAGACATTCAGTTTTTCAACAGAGGTATCTCAAAGAATCCATGTTACTTTAGACTAATGACCTGCATCTCAGCGGCTGCTTTTCTCTGGCAGCAGTAACATCTTACGTGAGGCGCTAACCCGCAGTGTAGTGGAAGTCAAATAACAGCTCCCATTAAACCTGTTAGAAGGTGATTTTTCATAATTTCTACTCTGTATTGATGCCTAATTATGTCGACAAGGAAAATTCCATTCACAACCTTTCACCAAGAATCCTACAAACTTGCACCTGAGAAGAATCTTCAATGTGGGGGAAATCAAATCAGGCGGGCTTCAATCATGACGTATTAAATGACAGCTGGTCCAAAAGGGTTTGCTATTCAAGTGGCTAATTAGCAATGGAGATGGCAAATTCAAACTTTTGGCTTTGATCTCTGGTTCACCCAATATTTATTAGGGTTGTTTAAAAAAATGAATAAAGAGGGGAAAGTATGTTGAATGCCGGAGGAGACAGTCTGAACAGCAGTTTACTTATAATTTACAGGTTTGTGATGATGAATATATAATGCAATGAGCTTCCCAGTGACATTTGTCACTGGGACTTGGCCACAGATTGTAGCTTAGGGCACTGCATCTGCGCTCTGAACCGGCAGGAAGTGGTCTACAACTCTGACCAGCTGAACACGATGTTTTGGTGAAGCTGGAAAATTCAACCTCTGCTTTAGGGGTCACGGCATGCTTCTGTCCTGACAGCGCAGATTGTTAAGAGTGTGACTAATGTGCATACAGAACACAGGCTGTGTGATGTCTGCGGCAAGTGTGATGGCTGGTTAGCGACTAGTCTTCATTTTCTGTGACAGTCCTGTGTAGGAAGTGCTGTGGGGGCGACTCAACGGAGCATACTGATGTCCCACTGGGTGTAGCCCCTGTTGTTTTGACAAATTCTCCTTAGCATTTATCAATCAGGCCTACGGTGGGGAGTGAGCCGAATATCTAATGACTACGATAGCATGTTATTCAATTTGTACTTGTTAGCGATGTCCCACCGTCACTGGGCAATTTACCTTCACACTTTGCAAATGAAAAGAGAAATTTGCTGGGCTTCAAACACTTACACGAGTTACAAGCAAAATTTTAATTAGCATGTCATTACTGTAAATAATGTATTGTCTCTTTGTGGTTTGCCTAGCGTACAGATTGCATTTTGTTCCGACGTTAGAAAGGGTGTTCTTCAGGCTCATAGCGTAGGTAATAATAAGAGCACACAAGCTTTATGGAAAAGGTGCACGGGAATAGTTTCTGCTTGTGGAGGCTTATCACAAAATCAGTGCCCGAGGGGCTGGAGGGATGGCATAGCGAACGGTTAAGGCATTTGCCAGCAAAGCCAAAGGACCCAGGTTCGATTCCCCAGCACAGATGCACAAGGAGGTTACATGCGTCTGGAGTTAGTTTGCAGTGGCTGGAGGCCCTGGCACATCCATTCTCTCTCTCTCAAATACAAAAATAAAATATAAAAAAAATCAATGTCTGCGATGTTTTTTTGGGGACGACACTCTCAACATCTTGGCCGCTTCTGCCTTCATATTTTGTGCTTGCTTGTTTTCATAGTAATAATAAATGGTTATAATTGCTATCCTGGTACACTTTCTTCCTACACATCATGCATGTGGACAAACCAAAGAACATACCCGAATGCAATTAGAAGGGCTTTGAAGGAGCTCGAGGAGCCTCTGGGGTTCTACCGTGAGCATTGGTGAATACACTTTTTTTCCCCAGATGGAAAACAATGTGTCACCTGCTGTATTCCAGCAACTGTTGTGGAAGCTCTCCAGAAAGCACAGACTTGGCAAGACGGCAGGTGACGGTAAGAAAGGAGAGGAGGAACGAGCTGGTGGCCATTCTACACATGTGGCCACAGCAAGGTACTCCTGGAGTGCGCAAGTAAAGAATAATCCATCATATTGAAGACACGAAGAACCAAGCAACGTAGCCCGACAGCCTAATCACACAATGAAAAGTGGATAAAGACTTTGGTCCCTGCGTAGGCGTATGTAGAAGATGATTGCTAAAACCTCTATACCTGAAAGGTTCCATCAGAACCCTCAAGGCATTGGTGGCTCACGATAAGTAAATGACTACGTGATATTTTGCATATGTGCTCTCCAATATAGGACCATAGCTTTATAACAAAGTTTTGCAACGAATTCCCCAGTTTATAGAAATAAGACCTTCTGACTTCTGACTTGTGTGTTGGTATTTTTACAGAATATGGCTCCAGGACCACCTTGCACTAAAGCTCAAAGACAGTCTGGGTGGTAAAGTCCTTACCTTTCACACATGAGGACCTGAATTTGAGTCTCAGAACTCAGAAAATGACTGGCCTATGGTGGTGGCACATGCTTGTAACCTTAGCATTGAGGACATGGAGACAGATGGGTGCCTGGCCAAGCAGTCTAGACTAATCGAGTTACGTAAACATAGAGCCAATGAAAGATTCCCTGTCTCCCTCTCTCCTCTTCACAGCCCTTACCCCCAGCACACAGATAATTTCTGAATGAATAAAACTCTTTGTAGTTAATTTTTGCATGCTTGCTATATTATGATTAAGTGGACAATAAATATTTTCTGAATAAGTGACAGAAAGTGTACATGCTATGCACGTTACCCTGAGTCGTTCTGAAGGCTACCTCTGAGGGCAGTCTGGAGTCTGTCAGATTCCTCTTCAATTTCATGTACTCTTAGTCTTGGTCATTGCTACTTTCTGGCTTTATACTGCAGGCCTAAGAGGTACTTGCAGGTCTCAAAGCCCCTCCCAGGTCTCTTCTTCCTCCAAGCCTACTGTTGGGCTTTGCTGGAACTTCCGTGCATCCATTCTCTATCTGCCTCTCTTCACCACAATTGCTATAGTAGTTCAATCTCTTATAAGAGGACATTTTCCCTTTCTTGCCCTCAGTGTGTGCGCTGAGCCCTAGATCTATTCTCCTATGCATTTTCCCGTAAGCCTGTGGATTGCAGAGGGTATGTGTCTGACTAGCACGCAGCAGAGTGGTCAAGTTTGGAGGCGAGGACTTTTAGGTAGTCCTAAATCAGAGCCAATGACCTTTATGAGCTAAGGCAGATTCCACGAACGATGTGGTTTCAAGACTGACTCATCAAAACAGACCCTTCACCGGATTCCCTCCTCCAGCACAAAAAAAATTAGTTGCTAAGAGAAAAGGAATTGTGACTACCTGTGAATTAAAACTGGGTGTACTATGATCACCAGAAGCACTTATTAGGGTTAGTACGATTGTCTCCCTTATACTCCATCACATGAACATGACATTCACGGATCTTTTCTAGGTCAACAGATGAATAATACTTAAATACCAAAAATCCATTAGCACCTGAGGTTACAGATTGAGTTCCAGGTCAGCCTGGGCTAGAGGGAGACCCTGCCTGAAATAAAAGAAACAACAAAGAAAGAAACCACACAAGGAGCATCGGCAATAATTATCACCATTGATTCCATATTATTGAATTATTTTAATTGAGACATACGGAAACACAAGCCCAAAATTTTAAAACCATAAACATCCCAATAATCTTCCACGTCAAAACCCGTACCTACACAAACAAAGTGACTATTGGCCAAGGGAAGAGGCTTTAAAACAGCTCAGGATGTGTTAAGTTTAAAATAGTCAAAGGGAGCATGGAGGGATGGCTGAGTGGTTAAGGCGCTTGGCTGCAAAGCCAAAGGACACAGGTTCAATTCCCCAAGACCCACATAAGCCAGATGCGCAAGGAGGAGCAAACATCTGGAGTTTGTTTGCAGTGGCTGGAAGCCCTGGAGTGCCCATTCTCTCTCTCTCTCTCTCCCTGCCTATTTCTGTCAGTCTGTCTCTCTCTCTCAAATAAATAAATAAAAATAAATTTAAATAAATAGTCAAAGTACATGATATGCTTGAAATTAAAAGAGTCCTTGTGAAACCTTTCATTTTGTACAGTCAACATACATTAATTAAAAAAAAAAAAAAAACAGGGCTGGAGAGATGGCTTAATGGTTAAGCACTTGCCTGTGAAGCCTAAGGACCCTGGTTCAAAGCTTGATTCCCCAGTACCCACGTAAGCCAGATACATAAGGTGGCACATGCATCTGGAGTTCATTTGCAGTGGCTGGAGGCCCTGGCATGCCCATTATCTCTCTCTCTGCCTCTTTCTCTCTCTGTATGTCTGTTGCTCTCAAATAAATAAATAAAAATAAACAAAACAAAACAAAACAAAACAAAACAAAACAAAAAAACAGAGAGCTAGAGAGATGGCTCAGTGGTTCAGGAAGGCTCAAGTTCAATTCCCCAGTACTCATGTAAATTCAGATGCACAAAGGGGCACATGGTATCTAGAATTCGTTTGCAGTGACAGGAGGCCCTGGCACACATTCTCTCTCTCTCTTGCAAATAAATAAATATTTTTAAAACTAGAAACAGAGCTGGGTGTGGTGGCGCACGCCTTTAAACCCAGCACTGGGGAGGCAGAGGTAGGAGGATCGCTGTGAGTTCAAGGCCACCCTGAGAATACAGAGTGAATTCCAGGTCAGCCTGCACTAGAGAAAGACCCTACCTCAAAAAAACAAAAAAAAAAAAAAAAAAAACCAAACAAACAAAAAACACCAAAAAAAACCAGAAATAGATTTTTTTGGGAGATGGCCCATTTGGTAATGTGCTTGCTGTGTAGATTTCTAGCATACACATATAAGCTGATGGTGTTGGTGTTGGGATGGATGACAGGGTAAAGTGCTTCCTGCACAAATGTGAGTATGTGACTTTCAACCCCTAGACGATGCATAAAGCTGGACGTTGTAATGGGCCTATGCAATGCCACTGTCGCTGTACCTACAGCAAGACGGAAACAGCAAACATCTGACCACGGGACGCTTGTGGGCTAGCCTGGCAAACAGCAGTACACGACGAGAGACCCTGCCTCAAGTGAGGGGTAAGGCGTGGATCAACGCCGAAAGTTCTCCGACTTTGACTTCCACACATGAGCAATGGACCTGTGGGTGCCCCCACAGTCATAAGAGAACATGCAAATAATACCCCCCCACACACACATACTCACATATTGTAGAACATGGTATAGTTCAGACTGTACCTAGTGGGGAAAAAAAGAAGAGTTACAGAAAGGAAGCACATGAGAAAGCAATGCTCGGGGCTGGGGTGATGGTAGATGGTTAAAAAGGCACTTCCTTGCAAACCTGCTGACTGGACTTTGATCCTCCTCAGAACTGACAGCCAGCCAGACACAAGGTGGTGCACATGTCTGGGACCCCAACGTGTCACTGGAAAATCAGAGGTGGAACCAGAAGATTTCAGAAGTTTGTGGACCAGCTAGTGTAGTGCAGTGCACTTAGTGACAAAAACAAGAAGACAGACTTTTGCTCAAAGCAATGTAGAAACACACAAACAAAAAGCAAGCATTCTGGAGTTGTCTGGCGGCCTTGATTGACACTCCCAAGGAACACATAAGCCCGTACACAGATATACATACATACACAGAAATAGTTTTATTTTTTAATTTTATTTATTTATTAGAGACAGAGGGGCGAGAGAGAGAGAAAGAACGGGCAGGCCAGGGACTCCAGCAGCTGCAAACGAGCTCCAGATGCATGCGCCACCTTGTACATCTGGCTTATGCGGGACCTGAAGAATCGAACCGGGGTCCTTCGGCTTCACAGGCATGCACCTTAATTGCTAAGCCATCCCTCCTGCCCCACACAAATAAATAATAAAAAAGAAAGGTAACATTGTGGCTTCTGTTATTTGATAATTTTCCAATTTTTTTCTCATGCTGTTGTGATACATTTATAATTGAAAGATAATATAAGTAATTTGAAAGAACAGCCAAGCAAACAAACCAATGTAAGAGGGAGTTTATAACAAAATCTCCCTACTATCAAAACGGATCATAAAGCTAATCAAAAAGAAAGTGTGTGCTTAATAAATAGTGTTTGCCTGAAGAAATCCTTTGACAAGTCGCTGAGCATGATATGAAATATCTATGCAAATAAAATCTCTTAGGAGCTGAATTAATCATAATGGTTAAAAAATGAAAGTGCATTTAATTTTACATTGATGATAAAATGCCATCATTTAAAAAGCTAAAACCAGGCTGGGAAGATAGCTCAGTCCATAAAGTGCTTGCCTTGCAAGTATAAGAACAGGAATTCATCCCCAGAACACAAGGGGAAAATATATATATTCACTTATAAACCAACACCAAGGAGGTGAAAAGGAGCAGACAGGTCCCTGGGGCTCACGGGCCAGTCACTTCAGCTTACTACAAGAGCCTCAGGCCAGTGAGGAACGTCATCCCACAACAGCGGCCCCTATCTGATACCCAGTGGTATCCTTTAATCTCTATGTGCATGTGCACACATGGACACACATACATGCATCTGTATCCACATGAACACACACCTAACAAAAAAGTCTAAAACCAAGAATCCTACTTTTTTTTTGCTTAGTCTTTTTCATTTATTATTTCCCCTTACACTAGTAAGAGTGATTTCAATTTCTCTTTAAAGGCAAATTACATATTGCAATTTTGAATTTTCATTTAAAATTCAGTTTCTGTTTTTAAAAAAGTATTTATTTTTATTATTTTTTTTATATTAGAGAGAGAGGAGAGAGAGAATGGATGTGCCTGGGCCTCTAGCTACTGCAAACAAATTCCAGTTGCATGTGCCACCTTGTGCATCTGGCTTACGTGGGACCTGGAGAATCCAACCTGGATCCTTAGGCTTTGCAGGCAAACACCTTAACCACGAAGTCCTAATCTCTCCAGCCCTAATTTTCTTTTACTTTTGTGTGAAACCTATCACTTTCATAAACCCCTTTCAGCTATAAGAGTAGAAGAAGCCAGAAGAGCATACCTAACATTATTATATAATCGGCTTTGTTGGTTTCTAAGCCCCTGTGGGGTTTGTTTTTATCGTCTGCAGTTTACAGCCAAAGACATGGAGACCCCCGAGAGTCTCTGCTAACTCACCCGTGGTGGTCTCCAGTTAGCGCGTTGTAAGGAGAGGGTTGGTCGCTGGCCGTCCAGCTCCAAAGCGTTCTCCCTCTGGCCCTAGCTACCTCCCTGAGAAGGTAAATATTTGGTGGTGGCTGCTGCTTAGCCAGAGGACGTCACTATGTTCTGAGCTCTCATTTCTACAGCTTGGTGGTTAGGACCTCAAGAAAGGGGCCAGCGAGATCGCTGCCCACCAGCATGTCTTCCAGGCATATTTCCACATACGAAGCACCGCTCTTGTGGGTCTAGATGATGGGGGCAAAACAAAAAATAAAGGGCCTACAGTGTGTGAGAGGAGTAAACCAAGAAGGTTTTCCGGCAAACTGACTCAAACCATCGTTAGCTACAATTTTTCTACCTTTGGAAGGAAATTGGATTAAGCTGGTAAACCTGAAGGGAAAAAAAGAAACCATACAGCCATCAACCATGCCGAAATTCATAACTGACAGAAACAGAACAGCTTCCAGCCTGTCCACAGCTATGCAGTCAAAACACACGTACACACACGCACACACACAGGGCATCTTCTATGTGCCTGGCCTGTACTAAGTGTTCTAGCCACACTGACACCATTAATCCACATAGCAATGCAGTCTTCGTTGATAGATGAGGAACCTGGGTACAGAGAGAGACGGAGTCGCTCAACCAACATCTCACACTGCCTTCATGAAAGTGCCATTAATGATGACTCCCAGAAGGTTGTGCATATATATATATGTTGTGTGTGTATGTATATGTATGTATATATATGTGTATATATATAGTGTGTGTGTATGTATATGTATGTGTGTGTGTGTGTGTGTGTGTGTATATATATATATATATATATATATATATATATATATATATATATATATGGTGTGTGTGTGTGTGTGTGTGATATTGTTTCCAAAATCCAGGTCCTGACTTTGATTGTCTCCACCAACTTCGACAAGAGATGGGTTGTTCCCCCAGAGAGGTGATGATAATAGAAGAAAGTAGAGAGGAAAGATAAATGAAAATGTCCTCTCTATTACAAAGATAATAAAATCTGGCGGCTGGGAATGTGAGCAATTTTTATATAAAGGCAGGATTGTAAGCTTTGAAGCTTAAAGATATGACTTCATTCTGAAGGGTGCCCAGACCAGGGAGAAAAGAGAGCCAGTTGTGAAACCAGGGTGGGCCAATTCCCAGTGACTGGAAGATGTCATGCAGACAATTTCCTAGCGAAAACTAAGACCAGAATAAGATCAGAGGATGGGAATTTCAACCGGGGGTGGGGCGGGGGGATGCTGACAGGTACGGAAATGTATTTGGGTAGTACTCTGTCTGTCACTGTCCATGGCTGGCCTCCTTAAATGTCAGTGTTAAAATGGTTCCAAACGGAGGACACATAGATAAGATACCAGTGAGGTGGGATTCCTCGACCTGACAGCATCTTTTTTTTATTTGATAGGACCCTCTCTCCACCCTGCCACCCTGCCCAGGTTCCTCCCCACCTTCCATACCCAACCTTTAATCCTGGCAATTCTTCTTGAAGTGGAAAGCAGTGAAGTTGGACAAGCTTCTGGTGTGACATTGTACATGCCCGTCACAGTCTCTCCTGGACCAGGTGATAGATAGTCTGGCTGGAGAGACAGGAGTATGCACAGACCACCAAGGTGCAGTGTGTGACTGTCACGACGGGCGTGGGAGTGGGTGCTGTGGGAGTGTGTAGGGAGCCATAGGATGCAATGGGTGGGGGAAAGGACGCACGGGAGCTAGTTCTTTCTATCATGAGAGCATGGAGAATCGGAGTTCGGGCCAGGTGAGTGCAGTATATTAGGAATCGTAAATATTCAGTGTTAAGGCCAAGCCAGGGGATTGGGGGTCTATGGTGAGAAGTAGGACCTTATGAGAGAGGTGGTGAAGAGTGCTTCTTGGGACAATGAAACAGTTCCAGCAGCATTGTGCAACCAACCGAATTAGTATAAAACGTAGAAAGGCTTCCAAGCAGTTAAGACTTTGCCTCAGCATCAAAGCCCTGCTCGGGAGAAGAGTGACAGCAGGGTAAAGAAATCGGGGTCACTTGCTCGAGCGCGCAAAGGGAGAGGAAAGGGAATGCCCACAGGAAGCAACATGGGGACAGAGCAGAGTGACCACGCTTTGTTCTATTCCCTTTGTGCCCAATGTCACTTGCCAAGATTTGTGTGTGCCCCCTCCACCACCAAAGCCCTATTTTTTGTAGGCCTAAGTCTTGTCCTTCCTGGCTCACATGGGAACAACACCCAGGACAATTCTGAGAGTACCGAACGTGTTTAATGGGCTTGAAAAGCTGATGAACCGATGAAAGATATATAGCCAGCCTGTTTGGCACCGGGTTCTCGAACATAGTTCTGGAGCTAGACCTCTTGGATCCAAGTTCTCATTGCGTTATTTTCTAGTTGTGTGACCCTGGGCCAATTAGTTCAGACACTTCTTCTCATTCCTAGGATGGGGATAACAAAGCGAAGTGTGCGATGTATAGCCGAGTGCCTGGAACATAGGGAGTGTGCCACGTGCTAGTTCTTGGGAGACTCGGTGTTTTTATGCCCCTCACACTGTGGGTACAGGTACCACAATATGGAAAAAACACACCAACATTGAAAACCACACGAAACCAAAGCCTTCAGACAAAGGGCAGGGTGTTTCTGACTTCAACAAGAAAAGGCGACAATATGAGTAGAGAGAGGTCTTGTTTGGTAACCAGCTCTATGTCTTGACAGCTCTATTAGACAAGCCTGCTCTGCACCAAAAGCTAATGTGCTCCTTGGAATTTATAATAAGATTGTCAGAGATCTCAACCAAGGCTAGAAAACCTTGGTAAAATAGGAAAGGAGGGAGGTGAGAGGGAGGGGAGGATAGGAAAAGGGAAGGAAGGAAAAAAGGAAGGGAGGGAGGAAGGGAGGAAGGGAGGAAGGGAGGAAGGAAGGAAGGAAGGAAGGAAGGAAGAGAAGGGAAGGGAGGAGGGATGGAAGAAGAGAAGGTTGGAAGGGAAGGAAGAAGGCAGGGCAGGGATTTACTTACTGGCTTTCCTCTGTTGCCCCAGTGTCTCCTGCAGCCTTACACCTTCCTTCAGGGTTTATTCACATGTTCATTCAGCCATCCTGAGCTGCCCTCCTGGAAATGCACCAGAAATGCCCTCCTGTCATTTCCTTACATTTGGCCCTTCTCTAAAATATCTGACAGAACCTCCTTGTCTGTGCCTGGACCCCTTTAGCTGACTGTAACGGGGGGCCATGGAAGAAAGTTTAACATTTCTTTCATTTACTAAACAGTTCTTCAAATGTTTAGGCTGACTCTATATTTGTTTCAGGTATGGAGTGTTTTAAATGAAATTAACAGGCCTATTATAATAGGCATAATATAATATAATATAATATAATATAATATAATATAATATAATATAATATAAATTTTTTATCTTAAAAAGTGGCAGCCAATTCATTTATATCAGATAGCATTTCAGAGAGTGTGTGAGAGAATCAGTGAGGAAATGGAGAACTCCAGATGATCCTCCTCTCACACCCAAGCAAAACAGGAAGAAATCCACACCCATGACTGCTTCAAAACATGGTAGGAGAAGTGAAAGGGAAAAAGATCTTGCATATGTCCGTTCACTGAGCATTCCACACAGCTACGACAGAGCATAGGTTGAGCTCTTGGCACTTATAGTTTTTTGGTATAAAAATATAGTACAGTGGTTAATAGCATAGTCTCTGGGCTCAGACACCTTTGAGTTCAAACCTCAGTTTTCATCTTTATTAGAAAAGTAATTGTGGGTAACTAACTGCATTTTCTCCATTCATTTGTGTTTTTAGAGGGACGCTTCAGAGGTAGTAAAGATGGAAAAAGTTTGCTTACATGGCTCTGGAGTGTTTTACGTTGACATCATTGATACCTGGATTTAGTCAGAATTTAGTTTTTCCCTTGTGCCGCATGTGAGTTGCATGTGAATATGTGCATATGCATGTAAATTTCATATACATGTACATAAAAAACATCCACAAACACTCTCCAGAGTGCTCAAACCAACACACACATCCCATGAAGCTGTGACCCACGCTCACATCCATGTGTACTCACAGCATCTCACTCCAGTAAGGCATGGCCCACGCTCACATCCATCTGAACTCACGGCATCTCACTCCAGTAAGGCATGACCCACGCTCACATCCATCTGCACTCATAGCATCTCACTCCAGTAAGGCATGTGTGTTTTATTCTTCCCCTTCTTACTAGAAAGAAACATTAGCATATTCAATGCCAGCTGCCTTCTGGTCCCAATCTCACAATGTGATATTATTAAACAATACTGCTACCGAGTGGGGAATAGAAACCCTTTATAGTCTTGATGCAGGATCTTGAGATTCAAGTGAGAAAACAGACTGAGAAGGATGGAGCATGAATTGTTGAATTAATTTAGGGAGAAATTATGAATTAGGAGGTTTATTTAGGGAAAATTATGAACCAGAGAAAGGCTGGGTCAGTTATGCACACCTGTGGAAGAAAGGATTTAGAGATGGCTTAGTGCTTAAGGCATTTGCCTGCAAAGCCAAAGGATCCCTGTTCAATGCCCCAGGATCCACTTAAGTCAGATGCACAAAGGGGTGCATGTATCTGGAGTTCGTTTGCAGTGGCTGGAGGCTCCGGCACACAAATTCTCTCTCCCTCTCTCTCTCTGTTTCATCTCTGCCTCTCTCTCTCTCTCAAATACATAAATAAATAAATATTTTTAAAAAGATTTAAGAGAAACACTCACACAATCACTAAGAAACAGAGCGTGAGAATGGAAGCCTGGTACCCACAAATGTGGAAGGCCAAACGAGAAGAGACACACGCATGCACATGAGGGACATAGCGTAAGCCGGCCACCCCTCACCTTCTCATAGAGGGAAGCTAAGAGGTTAGCTGGTGGAGGGTCTGAGGCTTAGGGAATGAACAGAGGGAGACAACACTAAAGCCGAGGACAGGAAGATCACACGCCAGGAGAAGTACACCAGAAAGTCAAGAGTTGTGACACATGTGGTCAGCCTGGAGTTTAGAGGAAAATCATACATACAACAGAAGTTGAAAGACATTTGGAAATCATGTATATGTGAGTGTGTGTGTGTGTGTGTGTGTGTGTGTGTGTGTGAGAGAGAGAGAGAGAGAGAGAGAGAGAGAAAATGAACAGAAAAGTGCCCAGGCAAGGGAAAAAAAACAAACATGAGCGTGGCTGGGAGAGGGAGGGAGAAAAGGCGAAAAGAACTATGGGTCAGTCAGGCCACCGACGTGGAAGAGACGACGAGCACTTGGCATGTGACAAACCCTCTGTGGGTAATTAGGATGGTCTTTGGTCATCAGATCATAAACATTATGTATACGTGTGAGGGAGAAACCTGGTTGGGTTTACAGATCCAGGTGACTAAGAGGCCAGCCGGTGTGGTAAGGCTGGTTTGGAGAAGCAGAGGGCTTGTTGCTGAGAAATCGTGGTCATCTTGGGTGAGCCGGGGCTAGAAGTCAAGTTCTAATTTTGTCAGGACAGGCAGAGTGACCTCGCATCTCCTTCTTCCTTCTTCCATCTGCCGTAAAGAAACCACTTTTCCCCTTTCAGTCTTTCATAAGTACAAGTAGGAGAATGTTCAAGAACTCTCTCCTGAAGAAGAGAATTTATTTAATGACCCAGTGTCTCTCTCTTTTGGCCACCTAGAGTCATCTGAGTGTCCAGGGTAGTTGATAAATTGAAAAAAAAAAAAAAAAGAAACAAACAACTGTTGCCCAATTCTTCTCAATAGTCTTTAAGCTCAATAGACTGGAGCTTTTTTTTTTCATGCGAGACGACAACAACGAGAGACATTTGTGTGCCATGGCCTCCAGCAACTGCAGTTGAACTCCAGACACGTGTGCCACCTTGTGTGCATGTGTGACCTTGCACACTTGCATCACTGTGCATCAGGCTTACGTGGGACCTGGAGAATTGAACTAGGGTCCTTGGGCTTCACAGGCATGTTCCTTAACCACTAAGCCATCTCTCCAGGCCAGTCCTTGAGCTTTTGCTTTAGTATTTTCATCTTGCTTTGGGTTAATGCGAATGGACTTGTCTTTATCTTGGAAAAGTACTTAATGTTCCCTATTTCTAGTTCTCATACTTAACTACGTGTGTTTCCCCTAGCAACTGAAATGTTTATATAACTTTGCCAAAAAAAATTTAAGTAGTGAATTCGTGGATAAAAATCATATTAAATTCTGCTTCGACATTCTGCACACTGACTGTGCCCGTTGACTCAGTTTTTCATTTTCCCACTGGGCACCATCAGGGGATCTTTCTTCCCACCAGAACTGACTGCGGTGTAATGGAAAATGACAGGCAAAGACAAAGCTACTCATGGCCATCCAGATAAATGTTAGAATGTTGAAAAGGACAATAGCATAATGAATATTTAAGAATATTTTTAATGTGTGAGAGAAAGAGTGTGTGAGAGAAAAAGAGCGAGAGAGAGAGAGAGAGAGGCAGAATTGGCATGCCAGAGCCTCTAGCCACTGCAATCAAACTCCAGAGGTGTGCACACGTGTGACTTTGCATGCTAGAGAGTGGAACATGGGTCCTTAGGCTTTTGAGGCAAGCATCTTAATCTAATGGATTAGTTTATTTAAACTCCAATGGCATAATTGGGTTAGGAGAAACATATATGTCCCCATTCTGTGATCATTACGTGTGTTTGGGAAAGCCATTGAAAGAGGAAATTCTGCCTGAACAAGGCCTTGGTATGTAGTGGTAGTTTTCTACAGAACATATTTATATCTTGGAAGGCATCAATGTTTTGGGCAGGAGTCATGCAAATTGTGCAATATTCTATTATGTGTGAAGGTGATCTATTTTCTGTCAAGAGTTTTAAATAGCACATAAATAAAATTTATTTAAAGTATGCTGTTAGCTATTTTGTGTGTGTGTGTGTGTGTGTGACCTGCTTTCTAATGTTAACTTTGAATATTTCTGGTAAATCTTTCTGTTCAGTAACAGATAATCAGAATAATTTTGGCCATTTGGTTAAGTGAGCTATGCTAGGCTAGGATTCTATTCATTGTGTTTACAGATAGCTTTTCACCTCAAAATTGTATATGATAAAATATACAATCCTGCTTTTCACTGTTGACAGCATTCAGTGAATTCCTCCTTGTACTGAAGTCAGTCTCTAACCCTAATTCTCCATTTGATCATCTACTTATAGATTCCCCCCTAAATATGCATAGGGAAGCATCTTCAATCCATGTGTGGGAGCTTGAATGAATGTTCCCCAATAGATTCAGAGTTTTATAAAGCTTCTTGGATTTCCAGGTACCTGGCTGGAAGAGATGTCACTGGGCAGATCCAGGGGTCCAGCCCTAAGGTAATTGTTACTGGGGGCCTATCTAGCATTTCCAACTAAAGATGTACAGAGTGTCTGAGCTCTGCCTGCAGTTCTGGAGTGTGCTTGTGTATGGTGCTGCTGGTGGTTGCTTTTCTGTGCATGGACCTCTGAAAGGGGGCCAGCTTCCTATGCCATTATAGAACCTCCCTAGGATCTGTAAGCTTCCATACATGCCAAACCTCCCTTAACTGTGTCTGGTTTGGAAGTTCATCCCAGCAATGTGAAGCTGTCTACAACACTGAAGGTAACTATAACTTTTATGTAAAAGATAGGTTTAGGTTGTGCAGTGAAAATTACTGTTCATTTTTTAATTAACACTAGCAAATAACTTAGCATTCTTGACTATCCTTGACTTGATTTGAAAATGAAGATGAAGAAGTAAATTTTTTTCTCCTTCATTTAATAATTGTGTAGACATTGACTCTGGGTTTATGGGGCTAGGTTTTGGTTGGCCAAAATGTACTTAAAATACACAAGCTTTGTTTGAATTTAAGAAAAAAAAAAAAAAAACATGATTTTGAAAACCATCACTAACTTTGAGAAATCTTTCTTTATACTTTCATCGCCCATAAATTATTAAGACATGTCAAACATTTATTGACAATATGCACAGCTTCACTGCCTTGGAAATGTAGAAATACTAAAATATTGAAACAATATGAACAGATTCGATCTCTTTCATAACCTCATAAGGAACTTTTTCAAACAATACAGTGAACAATGACTGGCTCTCCCGGCAAATCACCTTTTGTAGTTTAGACACTTAAGAAAACCCCAAAATGCAGCACCCCCCCCCCAAATTCAATTGTCCTTTATAAATAGAAAGTAAAACAGCATTGTCTTTTCATCTACCACTTTATATTTTCATTTTTTTTCTTTTTCTTTTCTTTTTTTTTTCATCTCTTCTTTTGAATTTTAGCATGCAAATTCTGGAGCGTTCTTGGATTTGTGGAGAGTTTGTACATACACACCACCTCATTAAAAAAAATTAACATCAGCCGTGCCAAGAAAGCATTGTCACCCAACAATACACAATGCTCGCCTCTGAGATAATCGCTTCAAGATGAATACATTTCAGGAGTTGAAAGGTGGCCGCGCACCTGCGCTACAGACCCTAAATGGAAAAATAAGGACAACTGGGTTGTAGGGTGCCTTTGCCTCTTCAAAATAAAATTCTTTACAGCATACAAGACAAATGGCACAGGAGTGAAAGGGTAGTGATGAAGATTGGATAGGCTTACAGACTAATTGAATTAAGGCTTGTGTGGCACATATGACCACAAAGCAGGCCCATGGCTCCGGCTGCTGAATGGAGGTGGCCAGCCTGTCAATAAAGACCCTTTAAACTAGTTAAATGCATCATAAGCGTGTGCAGAGAGCTTTCTAGCTAACAGGTGGCTGAGCAAACCTCAGCTGGTACCACACAGGGCTGTTGCATTGACCTTCTTTAGGATAATTTCAGCCCCCTCCCCTTTTTTATAAAAAAAAAATTGTTACTGTACTTGCTGTAGTGGAGACAATTTAGAGATGAATAATTTCTTTTTGGTCCCTAGAGGCACTGGTGGCTCCCTCTCCCCCCCCTCCGGTCTTTCTTCTTGCACTGCACTCACCCTCTTTTTTTCTGGCTTGCTACTGAATTAACATAAAGGAACAGTGACAACAGCAAGCTGAAAAGCATAGCTGGTGGGAGGATTAAGGATATCAATGAAAGGAGTTATGTTGTAAATGACGGGGAGGGGTCGGGCGGCTGTGCCTTGGTCCCATCTGGTCCTTAAAGAATACCTTGTTGTAATTACCCCCAGATGGTTTTTGCTACACTGGGGCCTGGACAGCCAGGTGCCACTGTGCCCTGCTGGGTGTGATATTCATTGCTGCATGCAGTGACAAAAATGGACTTTATTGAAACCTAATTTCTTCCAGGGTATTACACAAATATGAAATGAACCTAGCTCATCGGGGGAAAGAGCTTTGTTTGTTTCTAGCTGAAACAGTCTCACCTAAGATAAGGCTGGCTGGTCTTTCCTAAAGGAAAGAAGCCAAAGACCCATGCATGATGGGCTGGACTTAATTCAGTTTGTTTTTTTTTCAATAGTGGGAGCGGTGAACACCAATGGCTGGATTTTATTTCTCGATGTTGGTCATTAAAAAATATTATATATAACTGAGCTTCTGGAGAGCATGTTTTGAGCATTTTATTAACATTAACAAGAAGTAAAGTGAATTGTAGTATAATCAATTGATACTAGTAAGGAGATATTTGTAAAACTCAAAATTTAACTATGCGTTTATTTCACTGTAAAATAGGCCTCACCATTCATTTGAGGAATGACTTTGAATATTTTTGACTACACTTTAGCACTGATATTTTCATTGAAAAGAAAGAAAATGTAAAATAAATATTGTTCATACCTTGGCTGCCCTGATTTGCAAAAAGGTCCAATTTTACAAAACTGTGTTTTCTTTTACTCTGCATCGGGAAATTCATTTTTGTAATATGTTACCCTGAAAATAAAAGTCAAGTCATACTTGTGTGATTCAATTATGTTCATTTGATTTTTATCCTAATTATATTTGCAGTAAGTCTGGGTAGCTCTTATGTGAGAAATTGAACAGCAAAAAAAAAAAAAAAAAAAAAAAAAAAAAAAAAGCTTTTAGATTGGACTAAGTTAATAAAAAATGAAGTATTCCTCTATTTCATGTCTTTCCTATGATCTTATATACATTTTGTAACATTTAGCAAATTTACTCAAACTCATTAAAGTATGAAATTTTCAACATGCAAATAAAAAGTATTAAAAAAATTAAACTTGTGAATTCGAATGAAGACCAAAAATGAATAGTTCCCCTTACCCATCAATGCTCCCCCAGAAATAATAGTTAAAATTATTTTTTACCTGTGTATGGAAAACAAATTGAGGACTAAGCTACCCTGAAGGGAATATTTCTCTTTAGCATCTGAGCAGCACATGTTGCTTAAAAACGAAACAAAATCAAAGTTGTTGCTTTTCCTTAGATCATGTTCACTGTGCAAAGTGGTGGGTCTCCTTGTGTTCACATGTGTATATCATGCCCTGGGTCGTGGTCACCCCAGAGACCCTTGGCCTCTCCCCCTGGTCTCCTTCTTACCCCCACATATCCCCGCTTCTATTTTCACATCTTACATGTGTTCAGAATGCCTGCTCTTCTTCTTTTTCTTTTGTGGTAGGGTCTCACTCCAGCCCAGGCTGACTTGGAACTCACTATGTAGCCCCAGGTGGTCCTCAAACCCATGAAGGTCCTCCTACCTCTGCCTCCTAAGTGTGGGGATTAAAGGTGTGCGCCACCAAGCCTGAGCAGAATGCTTCTTCACGCACATTGAAGAGGAAGTTACATGCATAGACTATCAAATTGGGGAAATGGTGTTAGAGACTAACTTTACTTGTGAGAAGCAATTGACCCCAAACACTCAATTTTGTCAACATGGAACACTGGGATCATGTACTTCCTAAGCTCATTTTAACATGAAAGTCTTTCTGTCTTGAAACACGGTCCATGTAATCTGTCTAAACTTTAATATCTCTTCAGATAAAGTAAGTCTTTTTAATTATTATTATATTTTAGTTGGCGTGCAAACTAATGCACACTGTTTTGGTATTATGTTTTTACTCATGTGTATCTTTGCTCTTTGGTTATATTTGCTTACTCATTATCTTTCCTTGTCCCCATCTCTTTTCCGCCTGATCCGCCTCCTACTTCCCCGTCACCCCTCTGCATAGCACCCACAACCTACCTGCTGACATTCAGCACCTACAAAGATGTGCACTGGACAATGACTTGTGTGCAGCGGTGACTCGAGGCCTCTATGTGACAACCGCGTGATAGCAAAGGTGCTTTTACGCAATTTGTAATCCACAAATAGCGAGAGGACGCTCCTGTGCACTTCTACACACACGTTCTGAGAAGGAGAACCGGAGTGTTTGCATCTCCCTGTAGCTCTTGAATTTTAGCCTCTCTTGGGTCTCTTTTTTCTCTTTGGAACTATTTTTAAAAATATTTTATATTTATTTATTTTACAGACAAAGAGGGAGAGAGTGAGAGAGAGAGAGAGAATTGGCATGCCAGGATCTCCAGTCACTGCAAGCGAACTCCAGATGCATGTACCCCCTTGTGCAGCTGCCTAACATGGGTCCTGGGGAATCGAAACTGGGTCCTTTGGTTTTGCAGGCAAACATCTTTCTTTTTGGAGAGAGACAGAGAGAAAGAGAGGGAGAGGAAGACAGATAAAGATGGGCGCAGCAGCAGCCTCTCAGCTGCTGCGAATGAAATCCAGATGCGTGAGCCCCCTTGTGGTCAAGTGCGGCATTGCACCCTTGCGTCACTTTGCATCTGGCTAAACGTGGGACCTGGAGATTGGAACTGCTGGAGATTGGAACCAGTGTTCTTAGGCTTAGGAGGCAGGCGCCTTAACCGCTAAGCCATCTCTCCAGCCTCAGGCAAACATCTTAACCACTAAGCCATCCCTGCAGCCCTGGAACTATTTTTTTTTCCAAACAGGCTGTTCTCACTCAATTTCATTCTAGTTGCTGTTAAACACAGAGCTGGGCAGCATCTTAACTCATGCATTTCCACCTCAGCCTCCGTCAGCACAGAAACGCACGTTGTCACGGCCTCCTGCCTGTGTACTGGAGCTCCCGGTCTCCTCTGTCAGTGTCACCATTTCAGCTGCACGTAACTGCAGGATCTGCACTGTGAGAACCACAGAGAGAGAGAGAAAAAAAACAAAACAAAATCAACGTGGCCTCTGAGAAAAGATGGCTTGCAAAGTTGCGGTGCTATGTGATTGGTGACAAGGGATGGGCTGTGTGGGGGAGTCAGGTGCATAGATAGGAAGTGGGGAGACGGTGCTGTTTTGCAGGTCGAGTTTCAGGTGTGTAAAATACAAAGGGCTGTGAGGGCAGTGACAGTAGCATAAACTATGTGACTATTTGATGCACTTCTCTTCTGTATTCTTCGTTTGAGGCAGTTCTTGCTATGTAGCACAGGCTGACCTTGAACTTGAGACCCAAATGTTGTGATTACAGGTGAGTGCCATCATGCTCAGCTTATGGGGTAACTCAAAATTCTCCATAGTGCTGACAAGTGACAGTGGAGGGCTCAGCCCTGAGACACCTCCATCACACCCTCCAAGGGCGGAAGAGGTGGAAGAAAGAATGTAAGAGCCAAAGAAAGGGTAGGATTGCTTACAATGCAGCCTTCCAGACATAAAATGGCCTGGATATTGATGGCCTCTCTGTGCCTGAAGCTACCTACATAAGACCTTCATAATAGGATGAAAAGATGATGACATCAAAATGAAAGAGAGACTGACTGGAAGGGAGGAGCAGATTCAGTGAGGGTGGATTTAAGAGGAGGGAATGGGAGAGTGGGGAGGGAATTACCATGGGTTTATTTTCCATTCTTATGGAAGCTGTCAATAAGAAGTTAAAACTTGGTCAGGCACTCATTTGCTACTGACTTCAAATTAGTTATCCAAACTTAATTTCCCCTCTGAATTCATCCCATTGTTCATTTTATCTTATTTCTTAACTGCAACTAACTTTAGGGACAATAGTTTTAGGGACGACCAAGTTACCTTTGCCCTCATATTTTGCCATAAATTTAAGAGGCGCTTGGTAATTTTTATTTGTTGGAACAAGAAGAGACCATAAGAGTAAATGATGTATTTTGGAAGACGAAAAGTCAAAGCGTAATTCCAATATGACTTCTTTTCACCCTATAGGGAGGGCAGTGGATGAAAGGGAGAGAAGGGAGAGAACACAGGACAGAGTGGGGCAGGTGGAAGGAACGATTGATGGAAGGAAGACAATGCAGAAGTTTCGGGGGGTCCTCAGCTTTTTACGGTTTGCTTGTTTTAGCTTGGCTTTGCTGAGTTCCCCCAGGCCCAGGAAAAAGTCACGTCTGCGTCCTACATGACCATGACGCTGAGCCTCAACCCCAGAAGGCCCTGGCTGCCCCTTTGCTTCTGCACCCTCAGAACACTTCCTCCCTGAGAACACTCCAGCCGGCTGGAGCTTCCCTGTTAACTAGCAGCGCAGCTGGAACCCGACTTTGCCATTTGACTGCCTCTTAAGGGGGCAGATGCATTATCATGTCCCATGCTGCCCTGTGCTGTGGGCCTCTTTCTTGGGATTCTAAGGCCTCTGTTGGTCTTCTGGCCACGGAGTGTCATGATTAGGTATCTGATTCATTCAAATGGTAATATAAAAACCTTCTCCTACAAAATTAAAAACGTTACATATTTTTGATAATTTTTTAGCTCAGTCTTGATAAAGAGAGAGAGAGAGAATGTGTGTAACTATACTCATAACCTATTCTATTGCTTTCTGTGCCTTAGGCTTCATTTATTTATTTACTTACTTATTTAATGAGCCAGCCTTCGTAGCACATGCATGTAATTCCAGATGCTGTGGTAGAAGGATCATAAGTTCAAGGCTACCCTGGGCTATGTAATGAGTCTCTCTCAAAAACAGTAATCTTGCATAACTATGGTATTATTCACAATAGGTTGACAATAATTTTTGGCAAGTCTTTGATATATGCATATATGCACATATATACAATACATGTATGGATGTGAAATTATACACACATACACAATACACATGTATGTTCAGTTATAACTGCTGTGCAT
This sequence comes from Orientallactaga sibirica, assembly GCA_036365145.1. Classification (NCBI taxonomy): domain Eukaryota; kingdom Metazoa; phylum Chordata; class Mammalia; order Rodentia; family Dipodidae; genus Orientallactaga; species Orientallactaga sibirica. The sequence continues at coordinate 2,537,607 of JAEOAD010000054.1, read as the reverse complement.
GTCACAATTTTTTTGGTTCATTTTCCTATGTTTGTTCTGTTTTCTTTCTCCATTACAAATAATATAGTGAGGAATATTCTAGCATATACATTTGAGTGTGTCTACTTGCTGGACCGTGAATATTCACTTATTTATCTTCAATCACATGGTCAAGGTATTTTCTGGAGTTTTTTTTTTTAATTTTTATTTTTTAATTTGAGAGAGAGAGAGAGAGAGAGAGAGAGAGAGAGAGGAAGAGGCAGAGAGAGAATGGGCACCTCAGGGCCTCATCCACTGTGAGCTAACTCCAGATGCGAGCATGTGAGACGTTGCGTGCTTGCGTCACTTTTGCGTCTGGCTAGATGAGGGACCTGGAGATTAGAACGGGCATTCTTAGGCTTTACAGGCAGGAGCCTTAACTGCTAAGCCATCTCTCAAGGCCCGGAGTGTTTAGAGCAATGGAAATATCTCTGATCACAGCTAGTCAAGCGTTCTATGACACAAAGTACAGTGCACATGATGGCATCAGTGCCTGTCTTCTCTAAGACCTGGTTTCATAAAGCTTAAAATTTTTATATGGTGCTGGAAAGATGGCTTAGTGGTTAAGGCACCTGCCTGCAAAGCCAAAAGACCCAGGGTCGATTCCCCACTTAAATAAAGCAGATGAATAAGGTGGCACATGGAGCTCATGTGCAGTTGCTAGAGGCCCTGGCATGCCCATTCTCTCTCTCTGTGTCTCTCTGTCTCTCTCTCAAGTAAATAAATAAGATCGTATGCGCTGACTGTACAATGTTGTCTTAGCTAGCCTTCCTGTGTTGATCAGTATCGTCTGGTTTTTTGTTGAATACTCAGATTTTTCCGGTGGTGTGAAATTTCCTCCTTTTTGCTTTGATCCTTATTCATGTCAGCCGTTTCATTTCATCCTTTCTCTCTCTCTCTTCTTTTCCTTATTTGAACATTTTATCCCTGTTATAAGAACCTCCACAGTGCATGAACCATTTATAAATTTTGCTTATAATGTTGTCATATAGAAGCTTAGATTTTCAAGTAAGCAAAGGCGAGTTATCCTCTTACAGATTTCTTTCTTTCTTTCTCTTTCTTTTTCTTTTTTATTCTTTTGTGTTTTTCAAGGTAGGGTCTCCCTCTAGCTCAGGCTGACCTGGAATTCACTATGCAGTCTCAGGGTGGCCTCGAACTCACGGTGATCCTCCTACCTCACTCAACCTCTCAAGTGCTGGGATTAAAGGCGTGCGCCACTACGTGTGGCTAGATTTCTTCAGAAATCCCACCTTATTCCAAAGTGAAGATTTTAAAAATGTTTATCTAATGAGTTTTAAAAAATTTCCACATTTTGAGAGTTAGCATATCTGGAAGTAATTTTATTTTATGAATTTATGTGAAGATCAGACTTATTTATTTTCATACAGAAAGCTACCAGTTCCAACATTATTTACTGAATAGCGAGGGTCTTTTTTCTCCCGTGCAATTCTGCTTCCACTTCTAAGGCATGTAAGTGCTGTGTCTATTTTACTGTGGTCCTAGACTCCATTTTATCCTTTCGTTCATTATATCTATTCCAGCATCAAAGTTATTCTGTTTTAGTTTTGAATTTATGATAAAACTTAATGTCTGTGTCATAGAATTTTCTTGGATATGTTAAATTATACACTCTTTAATGTTGCTTTCAGTAAAAATCACATTGATATCTGGATGAAAGTTATATTGAATTTGTATAATATTTTGGAGAAAATTTTTATATTAATGAAGATGTCTTTTGTCTGTTTATTCAGAACAACTTTTTCTTCCTTCAGCCACGCACATTGCCGTTTTTCTCAGTATAGGTCATGACAGGTTTGTTTCTAACCTCAATGCCAATTTTTCCCTTTTGTTGACGTTTTACATTTATAATTCATTATTGCTACAGTAGGAGAACAGTTTGGTTTCTTTTGATCTGTGATGATCTATTGTGTTTATAAAGCATCTGGAATATACTACGGTTTTCTGTGACAAAACAATAATGACAGCAAGTAATTACTTGGGTTTTTCTTTCCAAGCTTAAATAAGTTTTCTTAATCTTCCCTTTGTCTTTGGTTCCCACCTTATGTGAACAGAAAAGCACAGCCCATCAATGGGTTTCCCTTTCTTTGAATGGGATCTCAGATGGGGTTTTTTATTTTTGTAGATCCTTTTATAGAAAGAATTACTTTTTAAATAAATGTGCAGATAAACTAGGGACACTATTTTTTTTCTCAGAATTGATATCTGCATTTTAAAACTCGCTTTGTCTAAGTTTCTCAGTGTTCTGTGATTTCCTTCCAATTTTTTTCTTATGAAAAAATTCAAAGTTCTGGAAAGATTTAGGACCGTCTATGATCTGCTATGGGCACTTTTTCTATCTCCCCTTATGCGAGGGTATCTCTGCCTCCCCTGTAGCCAGTGCTGTTGATCTCACTCTGCAGAGAAATCCTCCCAGCCAGAGGAGCTGATTCTGCAGGCAGGTTACATAGGCACTCACTTCCTCCTCCACCCCATTCCCCACCCACTCAGCCAGAGACTGCATCTGCTACTGCCAAGCCTTCATTGGCTTTCGTCAAGGTGGACATGTCTGTGGTGGGACCCAGGCCTCAGCATGTCCCCGTGGACCAAGTCAGGAATGATTTTATTCGAGATGTCGTGTTTGTTCAGCCTCTTACTCTGTCACAGAATCGTGTGAGGCTTCTACCCCTATAGAGCCCTTCCTTCCTGTCAGGCACCATTTGCTTGTCTCAGGTTCTGCTTCTGGAGACTCTCACATGGAGATGCCAATGATCAGCGAGTCCCTTTGCTTTTGTTTTGCATTCTCCCTGACACTCTCCTTTTCTCTCAGAAACTCTCCAGATCAGCATGTCTACTTGTAACTGTATCAATATATGTTGATACACATTGCATCTACTGTCTCTGCCTTAATTACAGAGTTAATCTCTTTATATTGTTATAATTATTTATTTTATTTCATTTTTGAGGGAGACAGAGAGACAAAAGAGAAAGAGAGAGAGAGAGAGAGGGAGAGAAAGAGATTAGTTCTGCTATACTAGTTTGGATTTTCACTGTTCCTTTTTCCTTTAAATACACATTTATCCTAGTCTCTATAATCTCTTTTCTGGGGTATAAACTAAAAACATGCTGGCCTTTCTCATTCAATTTTGCTTGAGATGGTTTCATAGTAGTAAAATCTCTTGGTCTTTATTTATTTTATTTTATTATTTATTTATTTGAGAGAGAGAGAAAGAGGCAGATAGAGAGAAAGAGAGAATGGACACGTCAGGGCCTCCAGCCACTGCAAATGAACTCCAGATGCATGTGCCCCCTTGTGCACCTGGCTTACATGGGTCCTGGGGAATTGAACCAGGATCCTTAGGCTTCACAGGCAAACACCTTAACTACTAAGCCATTTCCCCAGCCCTCTCCTGGTCTTTATATGCATACATTTACTTATTTTGACCTCCTTACTAATTGCTTAGCTGAGCCTAAGTTATCGCATTACATTTTGTCATTTATCGTTGCTATAGGAAAGTCCTACATGACCGTGTCTCTGGGCATATTGGTTGGTTTTACTTGATTGGTTTTGGTGGTATCCCCTGGGGAACCTCCTCCTGCCAGAATGCTACAAAAGACTAGTGGTATTCCGTTTCTTGCTGGGGATCTATATCTATCATCCATCTATCTATGCATCATCTATCTATCATCTGTCTATCTGTCTATCTATCTATCTATCATCTGTCTATTATGTATCTATTATATATCATCTATCTATCTTTCTACCTATCTACATATCTCTCTATCATTTATCTACCTATTATCTATCTATCATCTATCTATCTATCTCTCATCTATCTATCTTTCTTTCTATTATCTATCTCTCATCTAACTATCTATTATCTATCTATCCATCTATCTATCTATATATCTATCTACCTACCTACCTACCTATCTATCTATCTATCTATCTATCATCTATATCTCTATCTCTCTATCTATTATCTATCATCTATCTATCTGTCTATCTATCTATCTATCTATCTATCTATCTATCTATCTATCTATCTATCATCTATCTATCTATATATCTATCTATCTATCTCTCTATCTATCTATCTATCATCTCTCTCATCTATCTATCTATCTATCTATCTATCTATCTATCTATCTATCTATCATCTATCTGTCTATCATCTAACTATCATCCATCTATCTATTATCTATATATCTATCATCTATCTACCTATCTTTCTATCATCTATCTCTTTCTCTCTTATCTATCTATCTATCTATCTATCTATCTATCTATCTATCTATCTATCTATCCATCTATCTATCAATCATCTATCTATCTTTCTTTCTTTCTATCATCTATCTCTTTCTCTCTCTCTTATCTATCTATCATCTATCTATCTATAATCTATCTATCTATTTTCCTGGTATCCTTTCTCTTTGGTGACTTCGGTTTCTTTAGCAAACGTGGCAGCCTGGTCGTTCCTGATTCCGTAATGCTAAACCACTGCATGCTCTGGTCTTCAGACAGCCGACTCTCCTGGGCTGGAGTGCACAGCGCCTCTCACAGTTCACGCCTCTCCCTGGCCTGATTTCTCTGGAGTCCCTCTCGTTAAAGCCCATCCCATCCCTCACTGAGTTTGCTCTTCCTCTGGTCTCTGATACTTTTCCTCTCTTCTGTCCCTCAGGTTCAGTTATGATTTAGTGTGTGTTCTACTGTGTTGTAGTTTTATATTTCATACAGCACCACATATTTTGTAAGTTAAAGAAATAATTTTGGGGTTTCTAAATAAACAGAATTAAACTAAATTAAAATAATTATAAATTAATATACATATATTAATTTATAGAAAAGGCTATATATATATATATATATATATATATATATATATATATATATATATATATATATATATATATATATATGCCTTATTACATGAGCATGGTGTCAAACTGAGAAAGGACTTGAACAGTTACTATTTCAAACCAATGCAAAACACACTTAGTGTTTACTGAGCCACACTCTTGAAATGAGTGTTACATTGCACGCTAGCCACCATGTCAGAAGGCACCCGAGCTAGGCCAAAGAGCTAGTCCGGGGTGCCAAATAAAGAACTCTTGTCTTCTTTAGGTTTCTGCTGTTTCTGAGACAACATTTTTAGAGTCGTCGCAATAGCTCTGACACTTTCAGTCATAGCCCTGGTGTCCAAGGATTTCCTGACCTTCACAATTCTACGTGAGTCCTCACTCAGAAACCTGGGACATTCCCCGGCTGCTTTGGGGGACTGAGATCAACTCTCTCGTATGAGAGCATGCTGAGTGAGGAGGGACTGGGCTCTTTCCTTCATACAATGGGTATATTAATTGATCTTTTTGGCACGATGTGAGGATTCAGTTAGGCGGCAGACATACAGTCACCACCATGTGTCTTGTACAAAGTGCAGTGGACAGAAGCTACTCTGTGCGGTGACTGGGTTGACGTCCTTCAAGAACCGTCCCCTGAAACTCACTCAGTCCAGTTCTCAAGGTCACCTCGCCGTGAGCTGCTGGCGTGGGAGTCAAGTTTGAAACTCAGATTTAAATGGCACGAAGCAAGAGTGTTTATTCACAAACACAGAAAAGACGGGATTAAGCAACAGGTTCGTTTAGGTCTGTTTATCAATAAAAAAAAAATAAATATTAATAATGAGGCTTTTTAATATTACACGATGAGGCAAAAGGAGGCTAAAATCTTACTATTCTTATACAGTCATTTTTAAAAATATATTTTATTTATTTATTTGAGAGAGAGAAAGAGGCAGAGAGAGAGAGAGAAAGAGAGAGAGAGAAAAAGAGAATGGGTGTGCCAGGGTCTCCAGCCACTGCAAACAAAGTCCAGACGCATGTGCCACCTTGTGCATCTGGCTTATGTGGGTCCTGGAGAATCGAACTGGGATCCTTTGGCTTTGCAGGCAAATGCCTTAACTGCTCAGCCATCTCTCCAGCCCTACACAGTGATTTTTGTGGAATGTTTATAAATCATATTTTTCCTCTTTCCCTCCTGTGTCGTCACAGCAGACCACATCTGATTTCAGGCTCATAACTGAAGAGGTGATCCTGAGGAATGATCTCACGGGCCTTAACTTCCTCAGCCAGTTGGAAGGATTGAAGTGAAGACCCTTTAATCCAAACGGTGCGACCATTCTGTGGTAAACAGATAACCATTGAACTCCGATTTTACAAGTCTATGATCAGTAGTAAGTAGTAAGATGACTAAATGCTATTATTCACAGCACCCAGAATATTTTTTAAATTTTTAAAAATTAATTAATTAATTAACTTAATTATTTATTTGAGAGCAACAGACAGAGAGAGAAAGAGGGAGATAGAGAGAGTGAGAGTGTGCATCTTATGTGGGCCCTGGGGAATCGAGCCTCGAACTGGGGTCCTTAGGCTCAACCGCTAAGCCATCTCTCCAGCCCCCAGAATATTTTTTATAAAATGAAAATGAGATCACGTTTCTGAGGAGGTCAATACTGTCCTCTAATTACATTCACAACCGTTCTCTCTCTCTGTCTTCACCGTGTTGTCCTTGCTGGTCATAAACTCCTGGGCTCAACGGCTGCTCCTTCCTCTTCCTCCCTGAGTAGATGAGTTTTACACCACACTTACTCCATGACCCCACGATCATTCTGGACTCTTACTGTGAGCTGTAAACGCTTTGTCTAATGCCCTTGCTTGAGTGGTTCACTCTTCCTGGCTGGATTTCTTCATCAACACTGACCCTTCATGTTTGGTTTTGGTTTGTCTTTTCCACCTCAACCCTGTAAAAGTTGCTGAACAACAGCACACGTTGTTGTCTGCTCTCCTTGTGGCTCCGCTTTATGCCTGCCAGGTTTTCATCTTGAAGATCAAGTGCGTGAGAGGGACCCTGTCAGACCATGCTGATGGACAAAGTAGAACCCTTCCACGGCCTCTCTAAGCTGCTCTGCACACACAACTTACCTAGCACGTGCCACACGATGCAGCTTCGTCTGTTATGTCTTCTCACTTAAAACAAAACAACTCCAATCAGACATGGTGGTGCACACCTTTAATCCCAGCACTCAGGAGGCAGAGGTAGGAGAATCACTATGAGTTTGAGGCCAGCCTGGAATTACAGAGTGAGTTCCAGGTCAACCTGAGCTAAAGTGAGACTCTACCCTGAAAGAAATCAAAACAAACAAAAATAAATAAATAAACTCCAGAGAAGCAAGGTTCTTTCCCTTCCTCACCACAGAACTACTCCCTCCTAAAACTATCTGATGGAAAATACTAGTTAGTGAGTAAAATTAAAAAGGCAAGACTTAGTATCATGTTGAAGTCTGACGTTTTCCAAGTCTTCACTGCATCAAGTTCTTTGAAATGAGGCCGGATGTGGTGGCGCACGCCTTTAATACCAGCCCTCGGGAGGCAGAGGTAGGAGGATCACTGTGAGTTCGAGGCCATCCTGAGACTACATAGTGAATTCCAGGTCAGCCAGGCTAGAGTGAGACCCTACCCTGAAAAACCACCAAAAAAAAAAAAAATTCTTTGAAGTGACTTAGTCATTTATTTCTCTTAAACATTTTACAAAACAGTAATAATTTTAAAAATATTATTTATTTATTTCAGAAACAGGGTAGGGGAGAGAGCGAGCCAGATGCATGTACCACTCTGTCATCTGGGAAACTGAACCCAGGCCAGCAGGTTTATAAGCAAGGGACTGTAACTGCTGAGCCATCTCCCGAGCCTGACAACAATAATAATTCTGAGGCTCATTCAGCCATTTATTTTAAACCTGGCTTCCCTTTTTAAAAACTTAACAAACACTGCAGTGCGAAAGTCACACAGCCACTCACCACCAGACGCATAATGACTGAACCATTAAAATCCAGGCCTTGGGCTGGAGGGATGGCTCAGCGGTTACATTTGCCTAAAAGCCTAAGGACCCAGGTTCAATCCCCCAGTACCCAGGTAAAACAAAATGCACAAGGTGACACATGCGGCTAGAGTTTGTTTGCAGTGGCTAGTTACCCTGACACATCTTTCTTTTTCTTTTCTTTTCTTTTCTTTTCTTTTCTTTTCTTTTCTTTTTTCTTTTCTTTTCTTTTCTTCCTTCCTTCCTTCTTTCTCTTTCTTTCTTTCTTTCTTTCTTTCTTTCTTTCTTTCTTTCTTTTCTTTATCTATCTATCTATTTATCTATCTCTTTCTAATAAATAACAATATATAAAAAAATCCAGGCCTTTGAACAAGTTTTTGTCATCAGTGTTGTGGCTCTCTAATGATCACAGCAGATTTTTTTTTTTTTTTTGTACAATGACTTGAGATGCTTCCATCTAAAAATAGGGCTAAAAATAGAAGAAGCTCCTCATTTTAATCCGGGTCTGTAAAAGTCCCGTACAGTGGGTGCCTTTCTCACAATAGTTGTCAGTGCGTGAGCACCTCTGCTTCCCACATTTCTCCCCAACTCTTCCCTGCCAGTCACTCTTCACTGTCACTTAACTTGAAAACTTTCACTTGACTCTGCTGCCCCCTCTAGACACTACACTTTTTTTCTCTTTTCTTTCTTTGTCAAAGTGCTCTTACGAGTGGTCAGCTTTTATGGTCTACTGTTTCCTTTAATTCCTAGCACTGTGACTTTGACCTCACTCACTTAGGAAGCCGCACTGTGGAAGGGCTTTTGGGAATTAATAGGTTTTTTTGTTTTGGTTTGTTTTTTCAAACTTCTCAGTGTTTTTTCTCAATCCCGATTCTCCCAGGGACTCTGTAGCACGTTGTTGAACTACAAAACTGTATTAGACAGTTGTCATTTCTTTTCATGCTCACAGTGACCTTTTAAAGCGTGTATTCTTGGCCTCATTTTGCAGTGGAGGCAAAGTGAAGTTCAGAAGCTTACAGTAACAGGCAAGAAGAGACAAGCGAGATTTGAACTCGGTCGTTTGGACTTCGTGACATTTCTTTTCAAAATAGGCAAGCAGAGATGGGAAAGGGATGGGGACTCTCTGGGTGTCGTAGTCTTTTTTTTTTTATAAAGGCAAAAATTCAACCCCACACACTAGCTTTCAGTATTTTAAATACCATACAATGTGTTAGAACTATTTATTTAAGCTAGGCATGATGGCACAGACCTTTAATCCCAGCACTTGGAAGGCAGAGGTATATGGATTTCAGCGAGTTCAAGGCCACACTGAGACTACATAGTGAATTCTAGGTCAGGTTAGGCAAGAGAGCAAGATCCTACCTTGAAAGAAAAACAGTAATATTGCCTAAGAAATGTTGAAAACAATATACGCACTGAATTTTCTCCAGATATACAGCTTTGGAGAAGATAATGCTTCTTTCACATTTTCTAAATTCTCTAGTTTTATATGTTCTTATTTACTAATAAGTAATTTCCAAAATAGAGAAATGAAAAAAGACATATTTTAATATATTTTATTTATTTATTTGGCAGAGAGAGAGAGAGAGAGAGAGAGAGAGAGACACCAGAACTTCCAGTCACTGCAAACAAACTCCAGATGCATGACCCCCTTGTGCATCTGGCTTATGTGGGTCCTGGAGAATCGAACCGGAATCCTTTGGCTTTGCAGGCAAACGCCTTAACCGCTAAGCCATCTCTCCATCCCCAGACATATTCTTTTATTCACAGTATAATACTGAATTTTTACTTGCTTTACTTCAGTTTCCCAGCTCTGAGGCTACAGTAATGAATAAAAGACCCGTGATCATGGGTTTCAGGGAGTGAAAACAACAAAATCCAAGCTGCATAACGTTCTATGCTACAACGCCGAGGCGCACCAAATCTATCTAGAATCTACGTTGGATTAAGTGATGAGACAAGAAGGTTTTTGAGAAGCGAACTTGACACCTTGTCAAAAACTTAGCTAGTTGAACAGAAGAAAGAATGTTCTAGATGTTGACAGAACCGTGATCCGTGTGGGTCATATGGGTCATAAAATTTTGTCAAGTGCTTGGCTTTCATTTGGAAAATAATTGAGTGGTTTAGTTGGGTGCACAGCTGGGGATGGTTAAGGAGTAGTCTACACAAGGTGGGCAAGTGGGTTCTCAGGGAGGCACAGCCCTGCCCAGATTTGCCTATAAAATGAAGAGTCGAGGGGATGGTTTACAATTCAGCAACATGTAGGAGGTAACAGAGATCATTAAAGGGGAAGACCAGAAGAAGAGGAAGGAAGGCAAAATTGAGCAGTGTCACAAAAACCCAGGGAAGAGAGGAAGGCCAGGAAAAGCAAATGGTAGCCTCGTTAAGTCTGCTCAGGTAGAAATGAAGGAAGGAGTCAGATTGGGCGTTTGGCTGTGATATATTCTCCCAAGATTATCATGGAAATGGGACAGGGCTTTTTTTTTTTTTTTTTTTCTCACACTATTGTTGTTTTCTAGTTGGAGCTGAGCCACTTAAATTAAGCTGATGGAACTGTGTGATTTGAGAGGCAATCTAAGGCAATGAGAGCAGCAGAGAAGTAGGACATTAAACAGAACAAGGCGATGGGCTTGGGAGTACGCAGGATGAACTCAGACAAAATTTCCCTGTTCTGTGGCAGCCAGAGGGAAGCAGCGATGACCCGGAGCCACTGCCCAAAGTCAGAGAAGGCTTTGGGCAAAGGACGTGAAGAAATCTAACAGCTTGTGTCTGCTATGTGAAATGGAAGGCCACAAAGTCTCCGAGGGAGAGCAGAGAGTTGGCAGGGTCAGCTCTGTGGGGATTCAAGAACTTTCTCCATAGTCAGTGAAGATGGCAAGACAGAGGAAAACAGACGCTCAGCTACTGGCAGGAAGAGTGGGGGCCCAGGGCAGGGCAGGGGTATTTGGCTTACATTGTTTCTATTCGTTGTGCTTGTGAGATTTTTCTGTAGCAGACATTTTATCTAAAGAGTTTTCACATTTTTATTCTAAGCATAGTTTTTATCCTATGTGATGCACTTTAAAAACAAGTTTTTATTTTACTTATTTATTGATTTATGAGAGAGAGACACACACACAGAGAAAAAGAGAGAGAATGGGAGCTCCAGAGCCTCTTAGCCACTGCAAACGAATTCCAGATGAATGCACCACCTTGTGCACCTGGCTTTATGTGGGTACAGGGGAGTCAAACCTGGGTCCTTGGGCTTTGCAGGCAAGCGTCTTAACCACTGATCCATCTCTCCAGCCCCTGGGATACACTTCTGCACTGCCACTTTCATTATTATCTTTTGTGGCAATTTTCAATGTTTGCAATTGGTGGATATTTTAAGTAATACTGATGTCAATAATTTTATTAATAATGCTATTAAAATTTGTTTCTTCAGACTGGAACAAACTCTTCATCGATTTTAGTAGTCTGTTTTGTTAAAAAATATTTTTATTTATTTATTTATTTGAGAGAGGGAAAGAGGCAGAGAGAGAGAGAGAGAGAGAGAGAAAGCGAGAGAAGGAGAGAATGGGCTCACCAGGGTTTCCAGCCACTACAAACGAACTCCAGATGTGTGTGCTGCCTTTTGCCTTGGCTTATGTAGGTCTTAGGGAATCAAACTGAGGTCCTTTGGCTTTGCAGGCAAGTGCCTTAACTGCTAAGCCATCTCTCCAGCCCAATAGTCTATTTTTAAATACATATGAACTCTTTTAAAAAAATTATTTGTGTGTGTGTGTGTGTGTGTGTGGGGAGTTCCAGGGTATCTTGCCACTGCATACAAATGCCAAGTATTTACCCCACTTTTTGTGTCAGGCTTTACGTGGGTGATTCGGGAATATAACCAGAGCTGGCAGCTTTGTGAGCAAAGTACCTTTAACTGATGAGCCATCTCCGCAGTCTCTGAACTCTGTACAGATAACGGTCTCCCTTTTTTTTTTTTTTAATGTAGTTCCTGATAAGTAATGACAATAAATTTTTCACCGTATCATCAATATTGGAATGCCCTTTGCCCTTAATTTTTGTTTGTGTCTCTGTGTGTAGATTATGTGCTTGGTATTGGATGGGCGGTGTGTGATATGTGGTGGAAGCATGTGTGTAAGTGTGTGTGTGTGTCTGTGGGTATGTGTAGATGCTTGTGTCTCACGTGCATGTGGGGGTGTTCACATGAGTCTGCCTGGGGTTGGGCTGGCTTACAATTCATGTGTGTATGTACCCTTCCTTGAGACATGGTGTCTCCCTCAACCTGGAGCTGCTGTCCTTCAGTAATCAACCCCAGGCGTCGCCCCGCATCACTCACGATGCAGGACTGAGCGAGCAGAGGTCGGCAGCCATGCTGAACTTCTGACGTGGGTTCTGGGCAGTCGAACCTACAAATCTTTGGGCCGGAAAGTCTCTTCTCCTTAAGCAGCAAGCACTCTAACCACGGAGCCTTCTCTCCGATCTCTTTTCACTTATCTTTAAACAGTCTTGCCATGTAACCTGGGTCTGTGTGGAACACTCCAGAACTCCTGGGCCTTTTCCTCCACTCCCCAAGTAGAGGTTAGAATAACTTTAGGGATGTGCTGCTATGCCCATCTTGAAAAATTTTATTGGAAAGAAAAAAGAAAGCTAATTTGTGGTCATTATGGTATTATTTTTCTCCATTTGAGTGTGACTCTGATTAAGTATTTTCCCCAATATTTGTTGAATTATGAAAGATCATAAACAATTTCCCCCCCCAAATTACTTAGAAAATAACCTTAGCTCATCTTCTTTTCTTGTAGAATTCTTCTACTGATCATTTCGGAGACATTCTCAATGCGCTCGTAAATATAGCTAGCACTCAAGCCCTTGCGTGTGTTTTTAGATTCATCTCTGTGTACGTTTTTGCGGTAGGAAATAGTTACGACTCACTGCTTCAATTATACCCCCCGTGGTGGTTGTATCAGTCTTCTGTGTAATTAGCCTCGCCTCTCACCCACCCTTTAACCTTGCACTTTGATTCCTGTTGGCACCCTCCCTCCCATCCCCCACCAGCCTCCTCACCTGCTTACATTCGTTCTACTGAAAGGAGAAGACAACGCTGGTGCCAGGGCAATAGGCTCGCTCTTGGGAGCAGGTGAGATTTCAGAAACGAGGCTTGGGGGGGGGGGCATAAGTGGTGTGACCAGACGTTTGCAGAGGTGGGAAGACATCACAGACATGCGACCAGGGAAAAGGCAAGCCTTATGTGAAGATGTGGGAGAAAGTCACCAATAAGCCAGGCATGGTGGCGCACGCCTTTCATCCCAGCACTCGGGAGGCAGAGGTAGGAGGATCGCTGTGGGTTTGAGGACACCTTAAGACAACATAGTGAATTCCGGGTCAGCCTGGGCTAGAGCAAGATCCTACCTTGAAAGACTATATATAAAAAAGGGAGAGATGAAAGGGATGTTGGATAATACACTACGGACAAGTGTGTTAGCTAGCGTTAGTGTGATCTTGGTATTCACAATTCTATCATGTAATCTTTAGAATATAGTCATATTTCATTTTTTCATATTTAGCTATACTTTCACAATTGAATCCACGTCTGACACTGAGGGTTTTGGTAACAGAATGGAAAGTCTATTCCGCCCTGCCCAATGCTGAAGACAAAATGTGCTCTCTTGAGCATCAGAGACAAGTGCCTTACCACTGAGCCGTAACCACAGCCCAAATTTCCAGATTTTTGGAGTCACTTGAAGATATAAGACTTTCCATGTGCCTTCAGAAAGAATGTAAGGAGTATGACTAAAATATATGTGAGACCTAACAACCCTTCAATTTGGCTGGTGTCCTTTTAACATCTACTGACACACACTAGTGTGTGGAGAACGAGACCTCACACCATCGTTCTACACTGGCTCTTCAACATGTGCATCCACAGCATGAAAAGACTCACAAGAGCACCCCACTTCGTGATTTGAGCAAAGCTTGCGTGTAACACGCACATGTTCCTTCAGGGATACCAACAAGCAGACTCTGTATGATGCAAGGCATACTAAATAACTCCATAATTCATAATTCTTGGATGTATGCCAGGAGGAAAAGATACAGGCAATGTCATGAGCACAAATTCAAACAACAACTACAACAAACAACATGAAACGCAACTGTTTTTGGTGAGACAAGAGGCACATGCAGATGAATTTCAAATACAAAAATAAAACTTCTCACTACACTTTGAAAATCAGTGACGTCCAAGGTCATGAAAATAACAATAAAAACAGATTAAATTTTAATATGGGAAAAGAGAAGATTGAATTTGTTACTGAAACTAAAGCAATATATCACTTCTTAAATAAAGTTACAATGTTTTTTTTTTGTTATGTTTCTGTTCTCTTATGTGTAGTAGAATCACTTCAAAGAAGTAAGCAAAAGATAAATATTGCTTTCCAAAATGATGATATACTTAATATGTCCTTTTCAATTTTAGTTGTCTTTTAATATAAAGCTGTTTTTATGGAAAATGACTTTGCAAAAAATATTCTAAACAAATAGAGGTACTTTGCCCTTTTATGAATGTGATTAAACAAATACCAAAGAAAAGATGACAGAGACATTATTCATGTCGTTCTCTTAGGCGTAGATTATCAGAAATGTGTTCTGCGGCTGGAGAGATGGCCCAGCGGTTAAGGTGCTTGCCTGCAAAGCCTAACAACCTGGGTTCAATTCCCCAGTAATGATGTAAAGCTAGATACACAAAATGGTGCATATATTTAGAGTTCATTTGCAAGCCCGTTCTCTCTCTCCTCCGTCTCTCTTCTCTCTGTCTCTCTCTGAGTGACAATAAATAAATTATAAAAATGTGTTCAGGATTGTCAGCTATCAGCTATGTGACTGAATTGTCAATCAAATACATTCTTCATGTCGTATTTCACTGACTGCTTTTCCAAGTGAAGACTGATGAAATATATATATATATATATATATATATATATATATATATATATATATATATATATTTTAAAATCGGGAAGAACACATAGGTTTGCAAGGAATAAGCTTTTTTTTGAAGAAATGTATCATATCTCCCCAACTGTGTGGTTTGAATGAGCTGCCCCATGTTACCTCACATGTTCGGAATGCTTGGCTTTCAGCTGGAAGGTGTGTTGTGGGGGGCGGGCTGATGGGTGGTACAGCCAGCTTCCCCTTGCCAGTGCCCCACTCTTCTGCTGCTGTTTTCTGCCAGCTTTCCCGTGCCAGTGCAGAGGTGACATCCAGTCCCCATGTCGTGCTTTTCCCTGCTGGCATGGAAATTCCCTATGAGTCT
Organism: Orientallactaga sibirica; assembly: GCA_036365145.1. Lineage (NCBI taxonomy): Eukaryota > Metazoa > Chordata > Mammalia > Rodentia > Dipodidae > Orientallactaga > Orientallactaga sibirica. The sequence continues at coordinate 2,522,419 of JAEOAD010000054.1, read as the reverse complement.
GAAAGCCAAACATATACCTTTCTTCCCATTGGCTGCTTTTGGTCAGGTGATTTGTGCCAACAGTACAAAGTATTACAGCACCAACTCATATTACCTAGCACAACAAAATCAAATAAACAAACCAAGAAAAACCCATAACAAGAAATGACTAAGCTGTTTTCAGGGCAGTAGCTTGTTATAATAACAATTCCACTTCACATGCATGTACCTGAAAAAATCATAGCAGAAAGATCTCACAAAACTGCCATATTTGTCACCAGTAAACTGACAAATGTGATCATATGAATGTTTAGTACAGCATTACAGTCACGATTGTCTTTTTAATTATCAAAACATGTATCAGCTGATGCCTTGTTATTTTACAGATGTAAGAAGAGAGTTGATCTTATGATTTAAGAAAAGAGAGTGTAACACCCAATAGTCAGTGATTGTTAAAGATTTTAGATGCCACGGAGATGTCAATCTCTTAGTAATAACGGTAAGAAAGTGGTTTAATAGGATAGGCCATGGTATAGATTTTCCTTCTTGGAAATCACTTTAAGGGCAAAAAATAGTATACCTTCAAATGAAAATCAGTGCTCAAATACTCATAATTCTGAATTTTGATGAATTGTTTCCATTTAATACTGTTCTGTTATTTTTCAAAATTAAAAAAATGTATAGATTTATGAGAGAGAGAATGGTCATGTGAAGACCTCTAGTTTCTATAAACAAACCCCAGACACAGGCCCCACCCTGTGCATATGGCTTTACATGGATACTAGAGAATCAAACCTGGGTCCTCAGGCTTTGCAGGAAAGTGTCTTACCTGCTAATCGATCTCTCAGCCCTGTTCTGTTATGATCAGTAAACACCTGCCTGCTTCCTAGAGTTACATACTGAGCTGAATTACATTGGTTAGTCATGTGAAGAAATCTGCTACAGTTATATCAGAAAAGAAAATAATATAAAGCAGAACAACATGATCCAACCATGAACACCATATTTTTATGAACTAATGTATTCTTTTATTACTTGGGCCTAAGATAACTTTATGTTCTTTAAGCAAAATTAAGAATATAATTAGAAATAGGAAAAAGGTCATTTCTAGCTCTAACGGAAGGCAAAAATCAGAGGATGTAAAATGATTTATTTTCTGCTTCCTATTTTTTTGTACAGTCACTTATAATTCACATGTAGACATCTACATGTCAGATTTCTGGCTGGAGAGATGGCTCAGTGGTTAAGGTGCACACCTGTGAAGCCTAAGGACTCTGGTTCGATTCTCCAGGTCCCACATAAGCCAGATGCACAAGGGGGCGCATGCACCTAGAGTTCGTTTGCACTAGCTGAAGGCCCTGGCATACCCATTCTCTCTGTCTGTAATTAATAAATAAAAAAAAATAAAATCTTTAAAAAAAATAAAAAAGATGATAAATGTCAGCTTTCTTGTTCTACATTTGTAATAGGTCTCATCTAAGAATATGAAGATCCAAGGTCATGGCTCTGTTTGCTAAAGACATTTCCCAATGTGGTTATGTCAGGTTAGTGTACTGATGCATAGGAACTGAACCAAAAACACCGTGCTGGAAGTGGAAAAAAGCTTAGCAAATAGAAACAAGCCATGCTAATTTTCCTCTTACCCCAGGAAGTCTAGCTGGAACTGAATTACACTGCATAGACATTTTCACGATTAGTGTGCCTATTCCATTTGATTAGAAATCTTCAGGGCTGGAGGGATGGCTTAGCCATTAAGGCGCTTGTCTGCAAAGCCAAAGGACCCAGGTTCAATTCCCCAGATCCCACTTAAGCCAGATGCACAAGAGGGCGCATGCATCTGGACTTCATTTCCAGTGGCTGGAGGCCCTGGAGCGCCCATTCTCTTTCTCTCTCTCCCTCTTTCTCTGCCAAATAAGTAAATAACTAAAAAATAAATTATATATAAAAATAATCTTCAGCCCTCTGGCCTACAGACCAGTTCTTTCGATGGTGGCGTGTTGGTCATAACAGTCTCTAGGTCCTTCAGTCTTTGGGGCTCTTTGTCTAAATAAACAAGCTGCCTTTGGATCGGAATGTGCTGAGCGTTTCTTCTTAGTCTGGGACACTCAGTGAATTCTCCATGTATTCTAACACCACTCAAATCCACGCATGGACCTTCGTCCATCTGAGCAGCAGATTCACCCTCTGATCTACTCTCCTTTGTCCCTCCTCTGCCTCCACTTGGAATCCACTGAGTTCAATCTTCAGTCTCAACCTTAGCTCCCCAGCTTTCCCTCATGAAACTCTGAGTTGGATCAGCCAGTTTCTTACATTTTTCAAGACAGCCGTACACTTCTGCCTCTCCGACATCTACCATCCAGTCACGCATGGGCTCCTGCCTTTGCCTCTTCCTCATGCCCTGCTTTTCATGATTTTCAGTGCCAACTCACATTCAAAGTCTCAACACAGCACGTTGATCTTGGCTTATGTTAACTTTCCACACGATTCTATACATTGAGCTAGGCCATATGCACTACCTATAAAACTGAGTCCGTTCATTTTGCCATGTCTACCTTATATCTTTGGCACTATGATAACATATTAAATTCAAGAACAAAGGTAATGTCCTCAAGGCAAAGGTGTAGAAAAATGTGCATAGAATTCAGTAGGGAGCACTAACTCAAGCATGTAGAAGCAAAAAAAGAAAAAGAAAAGGAAAGAAAAGAAAAGAAAAGACAAGAAAAGAAAAGAAAGAAAAAGAAGCGACTAAGCCAAAAGGAACCTCCGTCAAGTTGAGGAGAACCGGGAGAGGGTACTGCTAATGTTGAAAGAGGTCAGTATTTCAAGAAGAGAAACATTGACTCTGCTAAAGACGGCTGAATGTTTACGAATATAAATCAGGGGAGCCCTCTGTGACGGCAGATGATTGGAAATCATTGGGGTTTTTGATAAGGGTGTGTTTCGGCAGAATGACGGGGTTAAAAGATCGCTGTGTCATTGGTTGAGGTACGGGAGGTAAATGCACACAAGCAGCGAGTGCATATAACATGTTCCAAAGTCCTGAGTTTGAAGCGGCCCAGAGAGATGAAATTGGAGGAGAGGAGACGGAGACTCTCTGCTGTGTTTATAGCTGACAGGGAAAGAGACATAAGGAAGGCAGCAAGAGCCAGAAGGATTTCTAGGAGATGGCATGAGCTACAAAGAAGGTGGGGCAGGGCAGGAAAGAAATCATGGGTGCATCATAACCAACTTTGGAGAGATAAGAATCAGGAAGAGGGATTTCAGCATGGGTCGAGTGCTGGATTTGGCAGAGAAGGTGTGGGTAATTAATTTCCTCCAGCTTCTTTGTCCTCAGGAAAATGGGAAACGAGACCTTCAGCTGATCACAACAGAGGAAGTCAGAGAAATCTTTTTAAGTAAATCCCGCATACAGTGGACTATTCCAGAATAGGAAAGCAAGCCTAAGTAAGATGCAACATAATAAGAAGCCAGGGCATTATTGGGTGTGTATTTGTTCTTGGAGTTTTAAAGGGAAACCAGCCGGTTTGGCAAGGTAATTTCCTATAATAATCAGCTGTTTCCGTGAGCGGATGGCAAAGACTGGCAGCGTCTATTTTTCATGGCGCAGAGTATGCCCGACAAGCCTGTTTACAACCGAGAAACACGAAGTAGCCGATGATTGTGAGGCTGTGTGGAGGTCTTAGACTGCGGTCGGCACCAGTGTGAGAGGAGTGGAGAACATGAGACAGGCTGTTGAAGAGCTTGTAAGAAACAAGGGTGCTTGAGCAAATGGGTTAACATGGAAGGATTGAAACACGTATTTCAAGATGTAAGTGTCTATTTATGACCAAGAGTAGGATATGAATACGAGAGTAAGTTATCCAGGCAGAAAGATGCAGAGGATAAATGGAGGTGATGAGGCCAAGGAATCAGGACCTTCATCTGAGTTTTTAAATCTATAAGAATGGTTCGTAGTGTCCTAAATGCAGGTTTCTGGAGCATTTGAAAATAGTGATGTGGGAGGCAAAATGAAAGGATAGTGGGCCTGCGCGTCAGGGCAGCAGGGAAGGGAGTGGCACGGACTTGTGGCAAATATCTCAAGCAGAACAGGCTGGAAGGCACAAGAAAAGGAAGGAAACATCAACTTCATTTTTTTTTTTTTTTGGCTTAGTTATGTGGGATGAGAGAGAAATAAAAGAACTTACTTTAAGGAAAGTCAAACTCAACTAAGTCAGAAAAATAGAGTGGTCTTAGAATAACTAAATATATAAGGGACCTTGGCTATATAGGAATGGCAGAGTCCATAAGTTATGCAAACTGCAGAAGCCTGGATCCCTGTGATCAGAGCTCCACAAAACAAAAGTCTGGCTGATGAAAATGCCAAGGCAAGTCAGGATACCTGATGAAGTAAATGGCAACAACAAAAAAATTCCTTCTTTAATTTTAATTTTTTAAAAATAGTTTTATTTATTTGAAAGACAGAGAAAGAGGCAGAGAGAGAGAGAGAAACAGAGAAAGAGAATGGGCGTTCCAGGGTCTCCAGCCACTGCTAACAAACTCCAGATGTACACACCACTTTGTTCATCTGGCTTACGTGGGTCCTGGGGAATCGAACTTGGGTCCTTTGGCTTTATGGGCAAGCACCTTAACCACTAAGCCATCTCTCCAACCCTAAATTTTTCTTGTTTATTTGCAAGGAGATAGAGAGAGAGAGAGAGAGAGGAAAGGCTTCTTGCACTGATAAGACTCCAGACACTTGTTCTACTTTCTGCATCTTGTTAAATGTGGGTGCTGGGGAACTGAACCCAAGCCATCAGGCTCTGCAAGCAAATGCTTCAACCTGAGCCATCTCCCCAGACCCGTGATCAACTAGTTTGGGAGTGAAAGCAACCAACAGCCTCTTAGTCTACAATCAAGAGGCATTCTGGCTTTAAAGAGCTCAAATAATTAAGTTAGACATGTATCAAATTAACCTATCTTTAAAAAAGTAGTTTGCATTTGTGTGCAAAAGGGTCTATTGCCCATGGAAATGAACACTGGCCCTTTTGCTGCTATTTGTTATTGTTGTTGCTGCTGCTGTTGTTGTTGTTTTTTGGTTTTTTCATTTTTCAGTTTTTCAAGGTAGGGTCTCCCTCTAGCCCAGGCTGACCTGGAATTCACTATGTAGTCTCAGGGTGGCCTGGAACTCATGGCGATCCTCCTACCTTTGCCTCCCGAATGCTGGGATTAAAGGCATGTGCCACCACTCCCAGCTTGTTTTTTTTTTTTGTTGTTGTTGTTTTTTTTTTTTTTTGTTTGTGTTTTTGTTTGTTTTGTTTTTGCTTTGGCTTTATGTGGGTGACTGAGGAATCAAACTAGGGCCATCACGCTTTTCAAGCAAGCACATTTAATGACTGATACATCTCCTCAGCCCCAACAACTCTTTGTCAATGTTAACCGTGCCATGTAATGCAACTTAATCACACAAGAAAAGCAATTCACTGTTATCCCAAGCACCATGGCCGGTACTGCCTAGGACAATCATAAAATTCTGCCCTCACGTTCTTGGTAAATATTTTTTTTTAAAAAATGAGTAACATGGGCTGGAGAGATGGCTTAGTGCTTAAGGCACCTGCCTGTGAAGCCTAAGGACCCAGGTTCAATTCCCCAGAACCCACATAAGCCAGCTGCACATGGTGGTGCATGCATCTGGAGTTCATTGGCAGTGGCTGGAGGCCCTCTCTAATAAACAAAAGAAGGAAAAAGAATAACATGAAGTAGAGTCTCGACACTGAAGTGGTGGATTCTCCTGCAGAAGGTGTGTAGGTGAATTTGGACCCTGTTGGCCTCCTGCTACCTATGGACAGACATCGACTCTTTCAACAAGAAGCACAGACTTTTCTTTCTGACCACTGGCTACCTGCCCAGACGCATCCCTCAAATTCCTCTCTCAATCCACAGCCTCCCACAACCTCGGCTAGTTTATATGGATTTTTCAAGTGGACAGGACCTAACGTGATCTGTCAGGGAGTGTGTACATTAATTCGGTTGGTCTCTGGGCATGCCAGGGAGGGATTGTCTTGATGGGTGCATGGAGGCGAGTAGACCCACCTTCACTGTGGGTGGCACCATTCCGCGGGGTGCCCCGAGCCCCGCAGCCTTCATCACTCTCAGCTTCCTCACTGTGGACCGAATGTGATGACCAGCTGTGTCCAGCTCCTGCCGCCATCTTCTTCCCTGTCACGGTGGACTGAGAGCTGGAATGACGAGCTGAAATAAGCGCTTCCTCCCTGGAACTGATTTTGGCCAGGTGTTTTTGTCCAGGCAACAAAGGGTTACAGGGCGTCTATCTCAGGATGTTTTCCCCAAACATACCATGATGGTCCCAGACCAAGGAGAAGAAGAACATATGGGTGCTGGAGAGATGGCTTAGCAGTTAAGGCATTCACCTGCAAAGCCAAAGGATGGTTCAACTCTCCAGGACCCATGTAAGCCAGATGCACAAGGGGTGCATGTGCCTGGAGTTCGTTTGCAGTGGCTGGAGGCCGTGACACCCATTCTCTCTCTCTCTCTCTCTCTGTCTCGTTCTTTCTCACTTTCTCAAATAAATAAATAAATAAATAAATAATTTTGAAAATGAAAAAAGAGGATATGTTAGGTGACACAGTAATTCCTTACCTCCAAATTCTTAGTAATTTTTTTTTTTTCAGAGAGAGAGAGACAGAAAAGAAGAGGCAGAGAGACAGACAGAGAATGGGGCACCAGGACCTCTCAGCTGCTGTGAATGAACTCCAGACACGTGAGCCCCCTTGTGGGGAAGTGCAGCATTGCACCCTTGTGTAACTGAGTCTGGCTAAATGTGGGGCATGGAGATTAGAACAGGCGTTCTTAGGCTTGGCAGGCAGGCACCTTCACCCACTAAGCCATCTCTCCAGCCCTTCTTAGTAATTTTTAACTAGACATGGTAATAGATTTTGGGAGGCATCAATCACTCTCTTTCAATTAAATGATTGATATTTAGGTGGGCTTGAAGGAATGATTTGAAAGGACCAAGTGCATCAAATACTGTGACCCACTACTGCCTGAAGGAACTTGATAGTATATACTGTGATTAATTAGAGAAGTGATAGGAAGTATCAAGATGTGGATGCAGAAGATACGACCTAGAATCCCACCACTGAATGTGCTGATCATTGGCAAAACTTAAAACTGTCTCAGTTTCCTTGTCTGATAACAAGCAGAAAAAGAGTAACCCACTGACAGTTGAGGAACTTAGAGTTTCCAAAATATTATAGGTTCTTAATGATATAAACAAATTATATATGAATGGGAAATATTGTTATTAAACTCCATCTCTCTCTCTCTCTCTGTCTAACTTTCTCTCTTTCTCTCTTACACACCCTCAGTTTTTCAATAAAGACACTGAAATGAAAAATCAATAAGGCCTCTTAAAGTTTTGTTTGCAAATTCCATGGCATTTATGCTATGTTAACTACTGCAGAATACATAAACACTTGGAGATCCGTGTGGTGGTGCACGCCTTTAATCCTAGCACTCAGCACTCGGAGGCAGAGGTAGAAGGATCAATGTAAGTTCAAGGCCACCCTGAGACTACATAGTGAATTCCAGATCAGCCTGGGCTAGAGTGAGACCCTTCCTAGACCCTTCCTAACTTGGAAGAACTAACATGAAGTCATGGAAGCTTAACATGTCGCAAGTGTGATAAACACCAAGTCTCACACAAATGAAGCACCAGGTGGGAAACACAGCAGCTTCCACTTGAGAAGCTGTTGTGTTCACAGCATCCATATCATAGTAACATACACAAGTGTGAGAACCAAGACATCTAGAATTCTTTATCCACGTGTAGGGAAATTTGGAGTTTGTAAATATACAAGTCTATCTATGATTGTCAACACAGATTATTTCTGGGGGCAAGGATGAGGCCAACAGACATTATCAGTTTCAGGAAGGACCAAGCAACATTTTGGTATGGAATATTCAGCAAAGGTTTTTGCATGCCTGACTGTGGGAATCAGAGAAGTGTACAGAGGAAGATGGTGGCGTATTTACTTCTGTTCATTTAAACGGCCTTCTAGAGAAAAGCCACAGGGAAAAATGTCGGGAAGATATTTTTCCAGAGTCTACCTTGAGAATGTAGCAATATAGTAAACGCGCATGAAACCATACATAGAATGGATCATGTACAGGGATATCAAGTAAAATTTGGTAACGTTGAATTCCATCTACACAGAAATAAAACCTGAAACTAGAAAACAATTTCCATCAAACTGCGATAGAAGTTGTCTGTGCAGTATTCCATGGATAAGGAATTCAGTACGAAAGACCTAGTGATTTAACTTAGTGGTGCTCTTTTTTATACATATAACCCATGGAGAAAATGTACACTTTTTCATTGTGCAGACGCAGGTTTTATTCATTTACTCTCCCATGATACTGTTCTACTGAAGGCCAATTGGATTGACTACATTTACCTTGAGAATAATAGTGATGATGTCATGTAAGATATATCCACTAGTTCTATATAGCCACTCATCAAATATTTCCCTGAACATAATTAGTAACAAGCCACAGCAAGAACATCTAGATATAATAGACTCGATGTTGGCATAACTTAGCAAAAAAAAAAAAAAAAACGAAGACTTCCACTGAGACAACGTATTGATTCTTTTTTAAAGTAAGTTGGTAAAGAAAAGGTAATTGTGCCTGATTATTTAGTCTCCACTGAAAAATCACATAAAATAGCTTCCGCTGGGTCAAAACAAATTTTAATTTACACTATTTGATAAATAGGCATGTAATAATTTTGAATGATACAATTGTCGTGTAGACCTAAGAAGCCATTTCTTTTGAAGAGCCGAGCAAATTATGGAAGACATTTTCATCCTCTCTCTACTTGGATATTGATTCACTTCTATATAGCAGGGATAAAAAGAAAATTGTAATTATAGCAGCACTGTTCGTTCTATTATAAGTAGAGGGCTACCAACATTTCTATTATTAACCCCTATTGTCCCTGGTTTATGATCTCAGCAGTAAACTTGGCATAGATGATACCTCCTTGGGAGTACATTTTCCCCACCATGTTTCTTAAGCCATTTGTCTATTTATGAATTATACAATTGCCAGAAATGATGTGCATTCAATAGGCTTTGGATTTCCAATCACCCTGAATAAAGGATTATGTTTTGAAATGAAAGCTCTGGCTTCAAAATATTCTAAATTCCTTTGGGCTTTTTTTTTTGTTGTTGTTCATCCTGTGTATATTCTTTATTACCCAATATGTCTGTTTAAGGCTAAATTTTTAATATAAATTAATAAAACCTGGCATCAAGCAATTGGCTCACTTCACCCATGTTAACAATTGGCACAGATTGCTAGGTGGAAAAGTCAGCTGCTGTGACTGGTATCAATTTCCAGTGGACTGAAATAACACTCTTAGCTCTCTAACCCTTCACTTAGCAGTGAGGTGCTGGCGGGGACCTAGAGTACTTAACATGCATGTTAAAATTCCTGATTCACTAAAGTACGAAGGAGCGTGCCATTGTTTCTCAGATGAAAAGAGGTACTTCATGAAGGAAATTAGGGATTTTAAATGTAAGGATCTGTATATAATATAAAATTATGGACCTATCTATTTACCTGGCACACAAAACCAAAGGTGGAATGTAATCAGGGCCTTGACATTTTCTACAGACATAATTCCTACTGAACCATCCTCTTCCTTATTACATAACCCTTCCATTTCCCAAATGGTTATCAGATATTTAACTAAAAAAATCACTTCCATATTTCTAAGCCATCTCTCCAGCCCTTCTTAGTAATTTTTAACTAGACATGGTAATAGATTTTGGGAGGCATCAATCACTCTCTTTCAATTAAATGATTGATATTTAGGTGGGCTTGAAGGAATGATTTGAAAGGACCAAGTGCATCAAATACTGTGACCCACTACTGCCTGAAGGAACTTGATAGTATATACTGTGATTAATTAGAGAAGTGATAGGAAGTATCAAGATGTGGATGCAGAAGATACGACCTAGAATCCCACCACTGAATGTGGTGATCATTGGCAAAACTTAAAACTGTCTCAGTTTCCTTGTCTGATAACAAGCAGAAAAAGAGTAACCCACTGACGGTTGAGGAAGTTAGAGTTTCCAAAATATAGGTTCTTAATGATATAAACAAATTATATATGAATGGGAAATATTGTTATTAAACTCCATCTCTCTCTCTCTCTCTCTCTCTCTCTCTCTCTATCTAACTTTCTCTCTTTCTCTCTTTCTCTCTTACACACCCTCAGTTTTTCAATAAGGACACTGAACTGAAAAATCAATAAGGCCTCTTAAAGTTTTGTTTGCAAATTCCATGGCATTTATGCTATGTTAACTACTGCAGAATACATAAACACTTGGAGATCCGTGTGGTGGTGCACGCCTTTAATCCTAGCACTCAGCACTCGGAGGCAGAGGTAGAAGGATCAATGTAAGTTCAAGGCCACCCTGAGACTACATAGTGAATTCCAGATCAGCCTGGGCTAGAGTGAGACCCTTCCTAGACCCTTCCTAACTTGGAAGAACTAACATGAAGTCATGGAAGCAACATGTCGCAAGTGTGATAAACACCAAGTCTCACACAAATGAAGCACCAGGTGGGAAACACAGCAGCTTCCACTTGAGAAGCTGTTGTGTTCACAGCATCCATATCATAGTAACATACACAAGTGTGAGAACCAAGACATCTAGAATTCTTTATCCACGTGTAGGGAAATTTGGAGTTTGTAAATATACAAGTCTATCTATGATTGTCAACACAGATTATTTCTGGGGGCAAGGATGAGGCCAACAGACATTATCAGTTTCAGGAAGGACCAAGCAACATTTTGGTACGGAATATTCAGCAAAGGTTTTTGCATGCCTGACTGTGGGAATCAGAGAAGTGTACAGAGGAAGATGGTGGCGTATTTACTTCTGTTCATTTAAACGGCCTTCTAGAGAAAAGCCACAGGGAAAAATGTCGGGAAGATATTTTTCCAGAGTCTACCTTGAGAATGTAGCAATATAGTAAACGCGCATGAAACCATACATAGAATGGATCATGTACAGGGATATCAAGTAAAATTTGGTAACGTTGAATTCCATCTACACAGAAATAAAACCTGAAACTAGAAAACAATTTCCATCAAACTGCAATAGAAGCTGTCTGTGCAGTATTCCATGGATAAGGAATTCAGTACGAAAGACCTAGTGATTTAACTTAGTGGTGCTCTTTTTTATACATATAACCCATGGAGAAAATGTACACTTTTTCATTGTGCAGACGCAGGTTTTATTCATTTACTCTCCCATGATACTGTTCTACTGAAGGCCAATTGGATTGACTACATTTACCTTGAGAATAATAGTGATGATGTCATGTAAGATATATCCACTAGTTCTATATAGCCACTCATCAAATATTTCCTGAACATAATTAGTAACAAGCCACAGCAAGAACATCTAGATATAATAGACTCGATGTTGGCATAACTTAGCAAAAAAAAAAAAAAAAAAAAAAAGAAGACTTCCACTGAGACAACGTATTGATTCTTTTTTAAAGTAAGTTGGTAAAGAAAAGGTAATTGTGCCTGATTATTTAGTCTCCACTGAAAAATCACATAAAATAGCTTCCGCTGGGTCAAAACAAATTTTAATTTACACTATTTGATAAATAGGCATGTAATAATTTTGAATGATACAATTGTCGTGTAGACCTAAGAAGCCATTTCTTTTGAAGAGCCGAGCAAATTATGGAAGACATTTTCATCCTCTCTCTACTTGGATATTGATTCACTTCTATATAGCAGGGATAAAAAGAAAATTGTAATTATAGCAGCACTGTTCGTTCTATTATAAGTAGAGGGCTACCAACATTTCTATTATTAACCCCTATTGTCCCTGGTTTATGATCTCAGCAGTAAACTTGGCATAGATGATACCTCCTTGGGAGTACATTTTCCCCACCATGTTTCTTAAGCCATTTGTCTATTTATGAATTATACAATTGCCAGAAATGATGTGCATTCAATAGGCTTTGGATTTCCAATCACCCTGAATAAAGGATTATGTTTTGAAATGAAAGCTCTGGCTTCAAAATATTCTAAATTCCTTTGGGCTTTTTTTTTTGTTGTTCATCCTGTGTATATTCTTTATTACCCAATATGTCTGTTTAAGGCTAAATTTTTAATATAAATTAATAAAACCTGGCATCAAGCAATTGGCTCACTTCACCCATGTTAACAATTGGCACAGATTGCTAGGTGGAAAAGTCAGCTGCTGTGACTGGTATCAATTTCCAGTGGACTGAAATAACACTCTTAGCTTTCTAACCCTTCACTTAGCAGTGAGGTGCTGGCGGGGACCTAGAGTACTTAACATGCATGTTAAAATTCCTGATTCACTAAAATACTAAGGAGCGTGCCATTGTTTCTCAGATGAAAAGAGGTACTTCATGAAGGAAATTAGGGATTTTAAATGTAAGGATCTGTATATAATATAAAATTATGGACCTATCTATTTACCTGGCACACAAAACCAAAGGTGGAATGTAATCAGGGCCTTGACATTTTCTACAGACATAATTCCTACTGAACCATCCTCTTCCTTATTACATAACCCTTCCATTTCCCAAATGGTTATCAGATATTTAACTAAAAAAATCACTTCCATATTTTTCACATATATTTCATTTTTTTTTGTTTTATTGTTTCATACATTCACATAACTGCACTGATGGTGAGTTCACTGGTTAATCATTTCAAAATATCAAAAACCCATTGGCTGGAGAGATGGCTTAGCGGTTAAGGTGCCTGCCTGCTAAGCCTAAGAACCCAGTACCAATCTCCAGGTCCCACGTTTAGCCAGATGCAAAGTGACACAAGGGCACAATGCCACACTTGCCCACAAGGGCACGCACGCATCTGGATTTCGTTCACAGCAGCTGAGAGACTGCTGGCGTGCCCATTCTCTATCTGTCTCCCTCTCCTTCTCTCTCTGTCTGTGTCTCTCTCCAAAAATAAAAAAAAAAAATTATCACCCAGGTAAATGTTGTAAGGATTTATCTAGATTATTATGCACAAGATAGTGCATTTCTATTGCTGTATACCATTTCATTTTCAACTTTCCATAAATTGCCTAATCCATTCTAATAGCAAAGGACTTTGAATTGTTCCTAGTTTTTAAACAAGTATTTTATTTATTTTATTTATGAAAGAGAGAGAGAATTGACACACAGGGGACTCTAACCACTGAAACCAAACTCCACATGTGTGCACCACCTTGTGTGCATGCATGATCTTGTGCATCTGGCTTACACAGGTTCTGGAGAACTGAACTTGGGTTCTAAGGCTTCGCAGGCAAGCACCTTAACCACTAAGCCATCTTTCCAGCCCTGTTCCTAGTTTTTGATGTGACTATCTACTTCACTAGTAAATTCCCAGCATTTAATTAGCAAACTATTTTTAAAATATTGTATGATATAAAATTATATCACTCAAGGAAATGTCTCTGAATCTCAAAGTCCAAAACACATGCAATGCAAACTGCAATTTTTTTTTAATCACAAAAACACATGAAAACAGTTGTAATGTGTTTACTTTGATGTGTGCATGGCTTTTCTCTCACTTAAGGTCTGGTATTAATCTGTGGAGGCGGGAACAGCAGCGTTTCCTGAATAAAACTTCTTCGATATCCAGAGAATGTTCTTGGTAGAATTTCACTATAGGAAGTCTTATTTGTAGCCAGTCTCCATTTTGTTGTTTTGTTCCGAGTTTTGACCCCCTTCTGCTCCCCCCCTCTTTTCTTAGTTCTTGCCAGCATGCCTCTCCCAAGAAACACCCTCCTAGCTCAGCATCTCGCTGCATGCTCATCATTAGCTCTGACCTCATCTCCATTTCCCACTCTGGGCTTGGCCTGGCTCTCTCTCCTACCATTTGCACTTTGTTAAAGGTCTTCCCATATATACAATGCTGTCCTCTAGATATTTCTACCATTCAAATAGTCACTTCTATATTCATTGCATAGTTTATAAAAATGTTTCCATTTTATATTCAACAGCAAAAGTGGGTCACCTTCATCACCAAAGCTGTTTATCTGTCTTGCAATTAGTGCATAGAATTAACAGGCACTTACGGTATTAGTTCTGTCTTCTCAGGGTGCCTGGATGTTTTCCTTCCTCCTCTTCTTCCTTGTACAAAAGTCCCTGATTTAGAATTTTCTTGATTCCGGGATGATAGATGCTTTCATTCATTCACTCATTTGTGTACTCCTTGTTCCTCTGATTTGAGCCACATGCAGTGCTCGGCCTTGAGTGGACAGCACAAAGGAAATATGGTCCTTGTGTGTAAGCCGCTCATGTTAGGAGTGAAATAATCAGAAAAGGACCATCACCATTTAATGTGACAAATGGAGTACCAAGATAAGCATTGGTCATTGCGGGAGCTCATACTCTTTTGTTGGAGATGGGACAGCAGGCTTGCTGGGAGGCCATGGGTGGCTTCCTGGAGCAGAATGTTAAAGAAGAGGCGTCAGGCACTGAAGGGGTCACGATGGACCTCCACACAGCAAGCAAAGCAGTGAGTGATGGACGTCACCAAATAATTACTTCAATGTCATTCGTGTAAGCAGACATAAGACACAACAATCTCTGTTCATTTGCGATAGGGGCTAGAAAATTAGGGTCATGGTGGAAGTAGGAGAGGACGTGATGAGGTAAGAGAGAAAGAGAGAGAGAGGGGCATATGTCAGATCATGGAAGGCTGGGCTATCCTGGTAAGGAGCTGAGGCTTCTTTTTATGTCACGTGAGGGGAAGATGAGGAATTCCAGGCTGATGTTTAGAGAGTGCTCAGTCACATAGCCGGTTCTGCAATGGCTGAGCTCTGCTGTCACCTGCAAGGGCAGACAGGAGGGAAGAGAGCCATGGCTGCCTTCCGGGAGATGAGGAGGCACTGTGAACAACTGCTCTCTCAAGCAATTGAGCCATCTGTCTGAGGAAGGTAGGGACTTTGAGAGATGCTAGATCAGAAGAGAAGAAACGTCCTCATTTTAGCATTGCAAGAACTTTTCTTCATTTCTGAATCCCTTAAAAAGTAATATTGAAAGAATTGGCTTCCAGTAAATTCCATTTCCTACGAATCTCATTTTTCCCTGTAAAATGGAAACAGTACTTTCCATACAATTTTCTTCTAACCACTGGGTGAAGGATGGGGATAACAATGCCTATTGTAATGCTGCTTGATCAACTCTAGCTAATTTGTTGGTCTCATTTTCCTCTTTTGTAAAACTGGAGACAATATTCTCTCAGAGTGTTGTGAGAATTAACTGATGTCTGCATCTATCTAAAACATACTTCACTGATTCTTAGGAAATAGCATTCCATTTCCTGTTAGCCCCATTCTAACCCTAAGGTTCTAAGAAGACATTTTTTTTTTAAAGAGAAGTAAGCCTTTATTTTCATGTTTTCCAAATAAAACTGGCTGAATTTTCCAAATAAAATTGGTGATTAGTCAAAGAGACCATTAAGACATCTTGATGCACCAGGATGAAGTGATTGAAGGTATTTGAATAAATTTATGAGTGAGAAGATTAGCAACATGAGATGTGTGTTTATTATAGGAGAAAGCAAGGATGATAAAAGCTCAACATACTTGGGCTAAAGAGATGGCTTAGTGGTTAAGGCTCTTGCCTGTAAAGCCAAAGGACCCAGGTTCAGTTCCCCAGGACCCACATGAGCCAGATGCACAAGGTGGTACATGGATCTGGAGTTTGTTTGCCAAAAGATAGATGCCCTGGTGAGCCCATTCTTTCTCTCTCTCTCTCCCTCAAATAAACAGAAGATAAAAATATATTTTTAAAAGATGGCTGATACAAAACTCTAAATGCCTCCTGAATGTCTCTCGTTTGACTTAAAACAAAATCGGTAGGTATAATAGACCAGCATGCAGCGAAAGGAACAAAGTGGGCTGCTCAGTAGAATGAGGGGAATCTGCCTGAGTGAAGAGACCCATGTACATTATGTTTCACAAAGCGAGACTTTTGATTGGTGATCAAGATTTTTTCCCCTGAGATCACTGAAATGTATGAACGTCATACGCTGATGTAAACCAACACACTCACTCTCAGCGAGCAGGTGAGGAAAGAGCTGGATGCGAGGGGCATAATGCCTTTGTATGTGTGTATGCGTGTGGGGTATGTGCAGCATGTGCGTGTGCATGAGTGAGTGTGCCCCATGCACATGCATGCAGAGGGAGGCCAGAAGAGAACATTGCCTATCTTCCTCCTTCACGCTCCCACCTCACTTGTCTGAGTCTGTGTCTCTCCCTGAACCTGGAGCTTGCCATTGCCCAGAAAGACTGGCTGACTAGGGGCCCCAGGGACCCCTCTGTCTGCCCCTCTCAGCATGGGGGTGGCAAGCATAGTGTACGTGGGTCCTGGCCATTGAGTGTTGGACCTCATACTTGTGCATAAAGTGCTCTTATCTTATTAGCCATTCACCTCGGCCCCAATGCTGACTACACATGATTATCACATGTATCTTTGCCAGGCATGTTAATCTTAACATGATTCTCCATACCTTGGGTCTAGAGTGATTATCCCCAAACCATGGTGGTGTGAAGCTGAGTTCAGGCAAACCTACTCTGGCTGGAGTTACACTAAGAAGCAACCATAAACTTGAAATATGGATCACGTATACAAAACAAGGATCTTATGCCTGGAAAAGCAGAACAAAACCCATAGTCACAGCGCAGAAACGGGAGAGAAAAGAGCAACGGAGAAGGGATCACTGAAACCTGACACATTTCGCAGACATCGAGAAGGGAAAACAGGGGTGAGGGAGGTGGGCCAGCAGTTAAAAGCATTGGGTTACAAAGCCTAATGACCCAAGCTCTGTTCCCCAGCACCCATGCAAAGACATTCACAAACCGTTGTCACATCCATCTGTCATTGTGTCTGTGAGAATGGGGGCTGGAGCCAGGAGACACACGATCTCCAAGCTTTCTTCCTTGAAGCACCGAGAGACACTGTCCCAAAGAAGGGGGGAGAAAAGCACAGCCACCACCACATGCATGGGCACCCACACTTGTACACATACGTGTGCACACACACACACCTGTACACACTTGCACACACGTGTACACAAGCACACACATGTGCATGCTCATGCACACACACATGTGCACTCTTGTATTCACACGCATGGGCACACACACATGCAAACACATAAATACCCTTTTTAAAAGAAAGGAAGACAATCATGACAAGAGAAGTAAATTACGGAAAACAAACGATATTTGTAATGAACATTTCTAGGCAGTAATTTGAGCAAACTTGGTGATAGTGTTTCTTTCATTACTTCTGCATGGTTCCCACATATTTTGTTTGCTAGTCAAAAGAATATCTTCCAATCAAAATGTCTGGAAATTGAAGGACAATGGGAAATTGAAAGAAAATAGTAAACATGATAGAAATCAAAGGCAAAAACAACAAAAAAAAACCACAAAGGCAGAAAAGAATTAAAGTAATATTAATAGAAAATAAAACTGTGGTGCTGGTTTCTGGTTTGATGAACTATACAAAGTTTGAAGATGGCAGAGCCTGTGCTGAAGAGCAATGGTATGGTATGCTTCACTCTCTCCTTCTGCTTCTCCTTCTTCTCTTTCCCCACTTCAGGGTTGGATTAGGACTTTTAAACATAGGGGAAATTTGAAGAGCAAGAGATTTGTAGCCAGTGACCCCGTTAAATGCTTCTTATATATCTTAAGTGGCAGGGTTAGGACAATGTTGGAGACCCTGCAGAGGCTTAAAAAAATACTTGGCTGACACAATGATTGACTGGTGTGCTTATTTCAATGGTCTCAGAGTGATCGAACAACTGGCTGAGGGTCAAAGATGACAGCCTAGTGCTGGCTTCTCATGAGCTGGGTGATCTGGGCTAAATCACTTAGGCTAGAAGGATGCTCTTCCAAAAAGTATGAAGGACTGCTCTTTCCAAAGTCCTACCTCACAGACTTGGTTTAAGTAAGTTAATATAGGCAAATAATGTGGGTTTTTTTTTTTTTTTGAAAAAAAAAGGGAATAATCAGGGCTGCCGAGATGGCTTAGCAGTTAAGGGGTTTGCCTACAAAGCCTGGTGACCCAGGTTCGATCCCCCAGGACCCAAGTAAAACCAGATGCACAAGGTGACGCATGCATCTGGAGTTCATTTGCAGTGGCTGAAGGCCCTGGTGTGCCCATTCCCGTCCTTTCTCTTTCTCCCTCTCCTCTCTTTCTCCTTGCAAGTAAATAAATAGTTTTTTAAAAGAGTATGGTGTTTTAAAAAGATTATGGGGAGCTGGAGAGATGGCTTAGCAGTTAAAGTGCCTGCCTGCTAAGCCTAAGAACCCGGTTCCAATCCCCAGGTCCCACGTTTAGCCAGATGCAAAGTAATGCAAGGGCGCAATGCCGCACTTGACCACAAGGGGGTGCACACATCTGGATTTTGTTCACAGCAGCTGAGAGGCTGCTGGCGCTCCCATCTCTATCTGTCTTCCTCTCCCTCTCTCTCTGTGTCTCTCCATGTCTCTCTCCAAAAATAAATAAAAAATAATTTTATATATAAAGATTATGGGATAGTGTAAACTCTTTGTGAATATTTTGCTTAATACATTAACCAGTGGTGTCAAAAGACTCAAAGTAGTCTTGCTAAAGAGGAAAAAAAATCACATATTAGTAAAATTTGGATGGTTAAGAGTTAGGAAAATGGCATACTTCCTTCTCTAATTAGGTAATGCTGATTGGAATTGGCTTGGCACCTCTTTCCTTATTTTTCTGGTGGAAGGGGTGGGAGTTAAGGTCCTGAAAGATACATGGTATGTTACGGGTTTATGGATCCTATTGATTCTACAGAAACAACCCACAGAGGTGGTTCCCCTCACGGGCCCCAGGCATACTACTAGTCCTCATAGTTATTAAAATTCAGAAGGTGATATTTAGTGACCCCTTCTTCATAAAATTTACACAGGAAAACAATCGTCCCCACCTTGTTCCGATATGTCCCCAGATTTCTTATTCCTTGGACTCGACACCTACAGCAGAGCAACTCAAATGAGGCCAATGCGATGTAATGCAAGCCAGGAACGGCTTAAAGAGAGAGAAACATCTATTATTAATTTTAACATAAGACAGAATATTCCACAAGAAAGGGACAGGAGAATTCTATCTGTGAGCTTTTTAAATGTTTCAGGGAGGGGACAACGGATGAAGGGAACTGGAAAACAGAGAGGCTGCAGATAATTGATTATGTGAATATGGAGCATTTCAGACAAGAAGCCAGAGGTTTCAGAAATAGTGTCCTCCTGTAAATAACCCTTAGCTTGTTGAAGCTAGGGGTAGACAGGCATGGAAGGATTCTAGTTGGTACAATAGGCTGGGAACAAACGACAGAGCTATGCAAACCTGGTTCCTTTATTTTATTTTATACTTTAGTGTCTCTTTTTTTGAGATAGGGTCTCAAGCTAGCCCAGGCTGATCTGGACCTCATACTGTAGTCCCAAGGCCGGCTTTGAACTCACAGTAATCCTTCTGCCTTGGCTGACTACATACCGGGATTAAAGGGGTGCATCATCATGCCAGGCTCAAGCTTGGTTCTTTATCCCATGAGCAGTCACTGAAGGTTTTAAACAGGAAATAACTCAGATACATTTAAGACTAATAAAATAATTCTGATGCCAGACTGCAAGGCAGATAGAGAGGATGGGAACTGAAGTCTTGAAGAGCTCAGAGTTGTTTTGTGCACAACATGAATGAGAGTTGAGCTGGCGCAGTGAGGCGCACAGACACGAAAGGCACTGCGAAGACTGCACATGAGCTCAGCGGCAGAGCACTTGTTTTGCAGCATGTGAAAAGCTCAGAGTTCAATTCCCAGCACCAAAAAATAAAGGGCAACAAGAGTACTGAAAAAGAAAGAAGAAAGAAAGAAAGAAAGAAAGAAAGAAAGAAAGAAAGAAAGAAAGAAAAGAGGTGAGTAGAATTCGCTGACTCATTAAATAGCAAGGGAGAATTAATGAAACCTCCAATATCTAACACCTGTATAAAAATCAATGCATTATTTTTAGCCCTGGGGGTAGATTCAGTTTAGGTGGGGAGGGTTTCTGTGAGTTCAAGGCCAGTCTGGGCTAGAGTCAAATCCCGTCAAAAATAAAAAGAAAAGGAAGAGAGAAAGAGCGAGAAGAATAGGTAGGAAGGAAAGAAAGAAGGAAGGAAGGAAGGAAGGAAGGAAGGAAGGAAGGAAGGAAGGAAGGAAGGAAAGAAGGAAGGAAGAGAATCTATAGAATAAAGCACAATCATTGAACACTACTCCTCGTGATGACTGCTTTCAATTACATTATTACCTAACTGCACCCCACTTTCCCTGGTATAAGAACATTGAAACAAATGAAGTCACTGGCGGTAGAGACTATCTCAGAAAGTGAAAGGAAAGAAGAAGAAGAAGAAGAAGAAGAAGAAGAAGAAGAAGAAGAAGAAGAAGAAGAAGCAGAAGAAGAAGCAGCAGCAGCAGCAGCAGCAGCAGCAGCAGCCGCCAGAGGACTTGCATAAACTGTTGCTAAATAATCAGGAAGTAAGGAGATGCACAGGAACTTTGGCATTCACACGAACATTCCAAATAAAGAAATAGTTTGCATATTTCAAACGTATAAATTCTTTCAAATCTCATGCCAGGTTGTCATGATTTATTTCTAGCAAACCAAGTTTCTATCGTAATTCACTCAAGATTTATGTGAAGGTTTTTTTCAGTGTAGATGAAAAATGTTAACTTGGAACTCTTTTTACTGAAAGAGAAAATGCTTCTAAAATGAAGGGGGATGCAACAGTAACGGAAGAGCTGATTTTGGAGTGAGGAGGGATGTTCTCTGACCTCAGGCCACCTTCTGCAAGTCAGCGAATGGAATGTCACTGCCATATCAAATGACTTGTCCACACATGGAAGCCCCGTGCTCATGTAAATCACTCCGTTTCTGTGAGTTTGGCATCTGTCTAACCTCCATTATTTGAAGTCTATTGGTGAAATATAAGGTGGCTTGATTAAAACTAATGTAGAAAAAAAGAGGCTAGACGAGTTGCTTTCACAGCTATCAACTATTGCCTAAGTCTTAAACAGGGAGTTAATAAAAGGCATGGCAGTGGGCTGGAGAGATGGCTTAGCAGTTAAGGCACTTGCCTGCAAAGTCTAAGGACACAGAGTTGATTCCTCAAAACCCTCGTAAGGCAGATGCACATGTTGGTGCATGCATCTGGAGTTAGTTTCCAATGGCTACAGGCCCTGGCTTGCCCGTTCTCTCACTCGCTGTCTAATAAATAAATAAAAAGAAAACATTTTTAAAGGCATGACAATAAAACACAAAATATCTACTCTAGAAAACATGAAGAGTTAACCCTGGAGCGAAACATGTTTAAAAAAAAACATTTAAAATACTTTATTTATTTATTTATTTGAGAGATAGAAAAAGGTAGAGAGAGAGAGAGAGAGAGAGAGAGAGGAGAGGGAGAGAATGGGTTCACCAGGGCTTTCAGCCACTGCAAAAGAACTCCAGATGCATGTGCCTCCTTATGTATCTGGCTTATGTGGGACCTGGAGAGATGAACCGAGATTCTTTGGCTTAGCAGGCAAATGCCTTAACTGCTAAGCCATCTCTCCAGCCACGCTTTAAAAAAAATCTAATGCAGACTGTGGAAAGAAACAAACTGCAGAGATCTATATTTTAATGGACGGATTCACTTTTCCCTTCTTAGCATCTCCGTGTTGGCTAACTGTCCTTTTCACACAATGGACTTTGAGAGAAAGGTTGGCCCTATCTAGAAGACACCCCACACCTCCTCTGTGATAGATCAGTCACAGGACTCCACACCTCCTCTGTGATGGATCAGTCACAGTCTCAATGATCCTCTGTGATGGATCAGTCACAGTCTCAATGATCTTGATGGTCATTGTGTGCACATGGACATTTGCATGCATGTGCGCATGTGTGTTTGTGCACTCCTGAGTTCAAAATGTAAAACAACTATTTGAATTTGTTATTTTTCACATGAATCCTCTGACATTAAAAAAAATCAGTTTTCTACAGCTCCTTAACTATTACAATTTCTGTACAATTTTGAACAAATGTTGCAGATATATGTCAAATGTGTCATGTTGAAAACATATTAGGAAATTACATTTTCTTAAGGTGATTGACTAGATTGTCCTTTACCTAATAACATAAATTATAACCGTAATCAAAATACTTCTAGAAATGCGTTCTCCCATACTTTGTACAGCTTCAATTATTTGAAAGACATTTTGTTTAAAACTTGTGTCTTCTTTGGGCTGGAGAGATGGCTTAGCGGTTAAGGCGCCTGCCTCCTAAGCCTAAGAATGCTGGTTCCAATCTCCAGCGGTTCCAATCTCCAGGTCCCACGTTTAGCCAGATGCAAAGTGACACAAGGGTCGCAATGCTGCACTTGACCACAAGGGGGCACACACATCTGGATTTCATTCACAGCAGCTGAGACACTGCTAGCGCACCCATTTCTGTCTTCCTCTCCCTCTCTCTCTGTCTCTCTCTGTGTCTCTCTCCAAAAAAATAATAAAAATAAAACTTGTGTCTTCAAATTTGAATATATTTCTAGAATTTTCTTTTCTCTGTAAGTTTGTTCTGTGAGATTTATATAAATAATGGCCTTACATTTGTGATTTATCTTTTATCACAGATATTCATGAATCAGTCAGTACTGATACAAGTTACAATAAATCACTTAAAGTGCTCCAGAGCTTCTATGATTAGGGGACCACTTGAGAACCTAGCAATGGTTCACAAAAGAGAAATGGAGAAGGAATGGGAGGTAGTTTGTGTAATTTTGCCACTGGGCTTCTAGAAAGGATTAACACGAGTAATCTTATGTTTGCTTGAGTCTATAGTCCATGGAGTTGCACGTGAGATCACAAGGTTCCTGTGCGTGGAGGGAATGAAGTGTTGTACACACTGTGTACTCATCCCTGGAAGATGCTAGAAACCAGTGGTACACCCATTTTAGGATAGAGTCATGTTGCATACAGAGATATTTTTCTAATCCTAGGAATAGCTTCATTAAAAAAAAAATAAGGGCATTTACAAATTCATCTCTGAGGAAAATCGTTACCTGGGTTTTATGTTTGCAACATAGAAAGGGAGCTAGCAGATTCCACCAAGTTCATTTTTGTAGCATGGGATATTTGATGTATACAGATCAAATAAGACATAGTTAAAGGAATTAGTATTTGGAATATAAGTAATTATGTCTGCCAGATATAAGAAAAGTTCTGACATCTATGTTTACCTAATGGTTTTTCTCTATTAAATGTAAGATAAGATCAACATTTTACTAAATGTATAGGTTTTCTTCAAAAGAAATCAAAGTTTAGGAAAGATGTCATCACACATGATGCAAATAGGATACAGTGCCTTATACTGCTAAGTATGGAATGTGAAAATATCTTTTTCCGAAATGTATGATATAAATTAAAATATTATGTGTTAAAATTCATAAAAATATTTTATATTTTGCTACTATCATTTTCCCCAGATATTTGATGTTTACTTTCTGATGAAACTAAACTCGTAAATTTGGCTGAATTATCCATATCTTTTGCTCAGAAGCCTTTGTTTATATAGCTAATGAGCGCCTTGACACATGAAACACTCTAGGAAGACTGAGAATTGATGAACTAGCACTGTCTAAATATATCGTGAGATAAACATGGTCCTGGGGAAATACTCAGTGGCATAGATCGCTAGTTAAGATATCTGGTTAATTTCCTAGAAAAGAAAGATCTTTTTTTTTTTTTTCAAAGATGCTTGAATTTTCCCCACCGGCTGCATTTCTTTTGACAATGACCTTGGGCATTCTGGCATGCCCTAAATGGTTGGTGTGTGTGTGTGTGTGTGTGTGTGTGTGTGTGTGTGTGTGCTCATGCACATGCGTGGCTCATGTGCACCCATGCACATGTGCGTGCAAAGATGACTTCTCTAACATCATGTTTTAAAATCTGACAAGGTCGTATAAGCTGGGGGGAAATAGGAAAGGGTCATCAAAAGGGGATAAAATAACAGAACTGCGGTGAAATAGCTCTCTGTCGGCCTTGGTATTGATTCAGAGTATGTCAAAAGGGTCTTTTGTCATGCCCTACCACAGCATACTAATTTGCTAGATCAAGTCTGTCAGAATATCGACTGGAAGTAAGGAACTACAGTGGCAGCTTTTGTGTTTCCTCCAGCAGGGAGCCTGTGTGTGAAACAGGATTATCAGGGGGTCACGAAGAGAGTCAGGGGATGTCCATCACTTCCCTTCTGGTAATGCAACGGGGCGGGCGCCTGGGTGTGATTAAGATGTCGGAGACAGGAGGCATTGCAGTGAACAAATCAGAAACACACACATGCAAATCAGGTTGGCTGCTGTTAACCACATATTTTTAATAAAAAAATTCAATAGCAGACCAAACAAATATCTAAACAGCAGCATTCAGCTAACATATCAAATGGCCTATTCAAACATCTTCGCTCGAACAGTGAATACTCAGAGCATGGAAATGCTTATTGCGTCTGTATCTTTCTTGAAATATCACTTTGTAATCTACAAGTGTCTTTCTGTGTTGCTGGCACAACTATCAGACTATCAAATACCAATTTGCATTTTGTTTTTTTCTCATAAAATAAGAAATAGAATTTATAATGTCTTAGCTCAGCCTTACCGTAGCTTTTGGTACTATAGTATTTTGGCTTAGTTTTTTTCACTGGCTTTGACACATTAGAAAAATTAACTTCCTTGACCAAAACAAAAAAAGGATGTATGCTGGAAATTCAACACTCTGTAATAGTGAAATTTAACACTCTGAAATAGCCAGATTAATGCTTTCCAGAATCATAAGGGTGGTAATATTGTAAGTATACCAATAACTTTACATGGGACATAGACAAAAGATGATATAAAATTTTTAATAATAGAAACTGAAGCATGATCTTTATATCTTTATTTCCACTTCCTTAACAACATATACTGAATGTTTATTTGCTCCCTTATTCAAGAAATGTTGATTTACGTACCTCACCTCTGGAGGCGATAGGAACAAGGTGGAAAAGTTCTGTCTTTACTTCGAAGCCATCTTATGAAGGGGTATTTATAACTTTGCTCAATTCCAGTCTAAAATGTAGAGAAAGAAGAGACTAGGAGCAAGGCTGTTACAGTTAGTAAGTGTGTCAATGGTAAGAGCCGAGAAAAAGCTTGGGAATTCCCCGGCTGCATTGTCTACAAGACAGTTTTAACTCGCTTTCGGGAAGGGAATAAGATCGCTGGTAACTGACTTGTCATCCATCCAAAATATCTCAATGAAGAAGCCATGAGAAGACTCCTGGCTCCATCTTCCCTTCGTCTCTTCATTGAGAAGCTGGGTTTAATTGGGAGCTATTTCCTGAAATGACCTTCCCCGAGCCTTCTCTGGTTCCCCTGAGTGACACTCTTGGACTCCAGAGGAGAAGCTTCGAGCCAGCTGGGTATCGAAAACTAAGAGACAAAGAGGTGACTTAATGTCAGGGGTAGCTATATTTTTATAATAATTACTTTATTACAAAACATATTTTTGAAAGCCTGCCATACAAAAAGTAGCAACTAAATACTTTACAAGCATTCTTTATTTAAAAAAAAAATCTAGGCTATTTTTTTTATTTTGTTAATGCACTTTATATTGCTTGGCTCTTCACATCTGTGTCACTGATTCTCACTGCCCCCTTCCAGAACTTTGCAGCTTTTTTAACCTTATGATGTGTTTCTTCCCAAATGCATGCTGTAAGTTAAGCCCCAGAGTCAGATGCCAATGGTGTTTGAAAGCGGGGACTTTAGATATGAATTCAGGTTAGGTGATATCTGTGGCTTCCGTGAGTGTATGAACCACGTTACAGGAAGGAGAGGGCAGACCCGACCCGGTAAGTTTCATCTGTGATCCCTGCTATGTAAGTTTCTTCATGGAACCTTTATCCTTTTTTTTTTTTTTTTTTTTTTTTTTTTGGAGGTAGAGTCTCACTCTAGTCCAGGCTGACCTGGAATTCACTATGTATTCTCAGGGTGGCCTCAAACTCACAGTGATCCTCCTACCTCTGCCTTCTGAGTGCTGGGATTAAAGGCATGCGCCACCATATCTGGCAACCTTTATTCTTAAGTTTCTATCAATGTACAGCTTACTTGGATATATATTTTCACTATATTCAGCTATTGTCTGCATGATTCTCTTTTCTCTTATTTCTTCATCTACTAGTGTCTCAATTGTAGATCATTTAAACAATAATAACAACATTGATCTTTTACTATATGCTAGGTATAATTATAGGCACTTCTCATTGATGGATTCTACCTATCAGGTATTTATGTCATTCCTTCCTTATAAACCAAGAGAGAAATTAGATTTAAAAAAAAACCCAAAGGTTAAAACAAACAAACAAACAAACAAAAAACTAGTGAGGGCTGGAGAGATGGCTTAGCGGTTAAGGCATTTGCCTGCAAGGCCAAAGGATCCCACTTCAATTCTCCAGGACCCATGTAAGACAGATACACAGGGGGGCACATGCATCTGGAGTTAATTTGCAGTGGTTGGAAGCCCTGATGCACCCATTCTCTCCCTCTCTGTCTCCTTCTCTCTGCCTCTTTCTCTCTTTTCAATAAATAAATAAATAAATAAAATACTTTTAAGAAACAAAAAATCTAGTGAATAATTTGCTGTGTGTCATATTTCAATACTATACTACGTGGGGCCAGATATAGAATTAATAATTATGATCCCATAATCATCAGTCAATAGTTAGCAAAGAAAATCAAATAAAATAAAAATAAGTACAATTTAAATATTGATGCAATATCTTTCTGATCCTGTTAATTTTTCATGCCTATCAAATGAAACAGTAAAAGCATAAAAATAGGGTAAAAAGAAAAAAAATGATCAAATTGTAGTAAATATATGTATTAAAGTTCTCAACAAAAAATATTTAAAGAAAAGTATAAACAAATTAATGAGATAAAACTACACCAACATCTTTCTAATCAGTTCACAAAATGGTTTTACTTTCTCACTTGAAGAATTCTCTGTTGCCTCAAGGTCAGCAACTAATTCAGTTTTAAAGACTTCCAAAGGAGTCTAAATTTGTTCATCATTATGCCTATGAAATCCCTTTACAAGAAAACAATGGAAAGAAGAAATAAAAGCTAAAAATTTGAAGTGATTGTCTAGAACCAAGACCAATATATACACAGGTGTTAACCAGCCTTGAAGTTTCTCTTGACAAAAATGGAGCAGTGATCTTGTTCCCAGGACAAACCACACAGCCTGAAGCAGCTTACGGACAGAAAGGATGTACTTCAGCCTGAGCTTCCGGGCCTCACATCTCCAAAGCATCAGGGCGGGGAGCAGAGAGATGCCGATGTCTAGCACCGCTAAACCTGGTTGGACACCCTAAGACTTATCCAGAGACACATTTCCTCCAGCAAGACTCCACCTCCCAAAGCTTCCTCCAGCTTGGAGACTAAGCAGGAGGCTTCACTCGAGTCTACGGGGACATTTTACATTCCAAACACGATAAATAACCGCTGGGTTCTATTGGGAAATAAAGAAATGCTGACAGTGACCGGACCAGGAAGTGAGAGCATTTCCCGTCGTTCTCTGATGCTAAGGAAGATGAAATGCAATTCAGTCATGGTCACCTAGGCTGAGCCCTCCTGGCACCAGTAATGAGTGAGCTCTGCCTCTTCCAGCATGGCTGTCACACCCCACCATGTAGGGCACTCACAGTCCACGTGAGAGGTCTACACAGAGACATGGAGACACACCCACGTGCAGATGTTCACTTAAGGAGTCAAAACGTTGGAAGAAAATAAGTCGTGTGGTCTTAAGTAAAGTTCACCCAATGCCTACATTATTATTCCCAAGGTGTTCTGAGTGACATTAGTAAGAATTCTATTCTGTTTTTGTGCTATTCATAGTTGATAGTTCAAATGGAGCTAAAATTTGAAGAGGTGTATATTAAAGATACTGCCATGGGCTTTGTCCCCCCATTTTTAGTCATAGTGGATAAGGTCCGGTATATATGGACAAAAGCTACAGCATGTGGTAAGATCATGAATTGTAACTTCCTTGGGATGTTTTATATATATACATAATTTCTCAAATGAGGACATTCTCCCAAAAGTTAGCCTCCAGGTTTAAAAGTTTCTTGAGCAGGTTTATGTTCATCATTGAAACTTACATTTATCAATTTTAAAATATGAAGGTCCTTTGGACATGGCATTCTCCCAAACCGAAGAGCAGAGAATTTCAGAAACACACTGGACTTTGGTTTGTGAGAGCCGGTTAGGCCCTAAGAATCCAATCCAGTCTGAAAGGACATCAAAGTCACACAAGTCAACACATGTTTGTGATATCTAATTTATATCAGGGCTAGATGAATCCAGATGCACATTGAGTTCTGCAACTTGAACTATTTGCCAACTGTTTGAGACTTAATAAAATCTAAACTCCACCTGGCACCTGTAAATTCATTTTAAAGCAATCATTATTCCCCAGGAAACTGAAAACATGTGTTTCTGGTTTGTTCACACTTAAAGTCACCAAAATGTGTTATTGTGCAAAGTGATCTGATCTCCAAGAAACATTTTAGATGCGGTGGGTTTTGTTTGTTTGTTTTGTTTTATTGTTGCTGTTGTTTTTGTTTTTTTGGTTTTTGGAAGTGAGAAACCTAGTTGTGCCTGAGGGATTTGATTAATGTTAATTTTAGGACACAGATAGAGGCCTTCAGTCACATCAGACAGCAGCCTGGGTGCGGGGCAACTTCACAGCCTTCTGTGCTAAATGCCATTCTCTATACTCGTCTCCAGGTGCCAACCACGAAGCCAAGTGCTTCCCACGTTCCTCAGTGCAATTGCCAAGTGAGTTCCTGGAGGGACACAAGTCTAGAATTGTCCCTGTCCTTGCCGAGAGGCGCTGAGACTTTGGAGAAAGCAGCAAACCAAAGGGACCTTGTCTAACCTCGTGGGTAAAGTCATGGTAAGAAACGTTCTCACTTCTTACAGGAAATGGGCTCAAGGCTTCCTTGCCATTTTTATTACTATGGATAAAACAAAGCCTTGTAAAATGCAATTCCTGATATGATCGGATGAACAAAGGTGACAATGGACATAATCGATTTTTAAAAAAATAATATTTACTTATTTATTTATTTATTTTATTAAAGAGAGAGAGAGAATGGGTGCACCAGGGCCTCTAGCCACTGAAAACGAACTCCACGTGCATGCACCATCTTGTCCATCTGGCTTTCCATGGGTATTGGAGAATCAAACCTGGGTCCTTTGGTTTTGCAGGCAAGAGCCTTAACCACTAAACCATCTCTCCAGCCCTGCTAGTTGGTTTTGATTAAAATAAAAAATATTGGAACAGAAGAAAGCTTATTTTTGAAAATGCTCTAATAAACAATTTTCAACCTTGCATAGATTAATTATGAGGACAGGGTATAAATTTTGTGAGGACAAAAACAGTATCTGGTTCCTTAAATGCTTCCAATAACTGGAAAAATGCTCATATATGGCACATGCCCACAAATGTTCATAT
Source organism: Orientallactaga sibirica (assembly GCA_036365145.1). Lineage (NCBI taxonomy): Eukaryota > Metazoa > Chordata > Mammalia > Rodentia > Dipodidae > Orientallactaga > Orientallactaga sibirica. The sequence goes on along the minus strand of JAEOAD010000054.1, from coordinate 2,492,790 downwards.
TCCAAGGTTTTCTTCAGTTGTGTCATCACCGATCTGCAGGAATCTGAGATCAGCATCAAGGATATCAGCTGTTGATGCCACACGAATGTCACATGTTCAAAGCAATGGCATGAGGACGCTCAGACAAGACTGCAGAGGGTTGAGTTACTTACCGTCTTCTTGGGGTGAGCACGTAGCTCTTGGTCATCCTGAGGGAAGTGTTTGTCATATCTATTGTTGCATTCTTTCAAAACCTTGTCTTAGTGATTTGCACCTTTTAAGCATTCGAGAAGGATCCCTAACTTGAAATGGTACACATCTGTGAATGTGGGCACAGTCAGCCTGTGTTGTTAACCAAATTCTTCAGATGCTCCACTGTTCTTTCTAGGGAGAGGAATCTACTAGCTACTACAAATAAAGAGAAGTCATTTTATCAAAGCAGGAACTCAACAAAACACTTCAAGGCAATGGGGACAGGGAGGAGGGAAACGATGGCGCTAACATATGATGGAGCCATACAACTTTCTACTGAATAAAAAAAAGTTTATAAGGCCAAAAATAAAATAAAACTGAGTTATAAATTAAACAAAATAATTCTTAATAACTGCATATCTTGGTGAATTTCTGCTTCTCCTTTACTCTCCTGCGAGGCCCTGAGGTTTCAAGAGCAACAGCCAGGTGAAGGAATTCTGCCACACAACCAAACAAAGCTTGCAAGGGTTACTTCCACATGGCTGAGGAGTTTTCTGGCACGTCCTTGCTCTAGTGCCCGTCACCCCTAATGTGACCATTCTCATTCTTTCTTTAAGCTACCACACTCTGTTCAGTTGCCATGAAGAAGAAAGGCATGCGTGCTGATATTTCCGTATCTGTGAAGAGAAGAATAGGAGGCTGAAAGTGGGTTAATTCCAACGTGTCCTAGAGCTAACACTGATTCCAGAGTGGGTAGCGTGCCTGCACGAGTGGAAATTGGCTCCAAGCAGAACGTGTTGATAACAGCCTGGAAGTCGTTGCTCTTACTTTTCAGATTACAGTCTCCAAACTGCACAAAGAGCTTTCCAGCTTTTCCAGAGAGATGGAATTCAAGGGATATTTACCTTGGCCATCAATTTCTAATTCCTGTTTATAAGAAGGATGGGAAAGAAAAAAAAAAAGACAGAGGCTGAAATAGCTATAGAAAGTGTAAGTTTAAACCTTACATTCTTTTTTGTCAGCTTATCTTTTAAAAAATATTTCTTAATTCATTTTGGTATGGCTCTGTAGTTTTCTTATGAAGAGTATCATCTACAGTTTTATTTTCTGAGGCTAAGAGAATGGGGAGCTGAGCATATGAGCTTGGAAGTATTCCTGATTTCACATTCTTCTGAGTTTGTGTAGGACTTGCATTATTTCTTCAAATATGTGCTACAGTACATGAGTGATGCCACCCGCTTCTGAAAGACTATGATCTGTGAAATAAAAATTTTGTAATAAATACAGAAGTAGTCCAGTTTTTCTATTTCTTTCTTTGGTAGTTTTGATAATTTGTGTTTTTAAGGAAATGTATCTGCTTGATTTAAGCTGTCACATATATTGGCATAGAGGTCTTCACAACCCTCCTTTATTACCCTTCTAACTATAGTGTTTTTCATATGATGAACCACCCTAGCCTGTCTGGAATAAAGACAGCCTGATGGGATGGTTGATCTTTTTGATGTATTGTAAGTGTTTTGTTGAGAATTATTGCATCTGTGATCATCATCAGAGGTTGGTCTGTAATTTTATTTTTTGGTTGTAGCTTATATCAGGTGTTGGTGTCATGATCACACTGGCTTCATCTTGATTTAAGTTGTGGGAGATCACATGCATCTATAGATTCACCCATTTCATTCAGATTTTCCATTTTAGTGAAGTATATTCTTTTCAAGTAGGTACAAATGATTTTCTGAATTAAATCAAGATGAGACGAATGACTTAAGCAGATCTATAATAAGTAATGAGACTGAAGGAGTAATAAGAGATATCTAAACTGAAAAAAAAAAAAAAAAAAAAAAAAAAAAAACTCTTGGCCCAAATGGCTTCCCTGCCAAATTCAACCAGATCTGCAAAGAACAACTAACCATTGCTCCCAAACCATTTCATATAGTAGTGGGGCTGGGAAGACGGCTCAGCAGGTAAAGGCCTTTACCTGCAAGTGCTCTGGCTGAGGTTCAGTTCCACAGCCAACCGTGTAAGCCAGCTGCAAATGTGGTGCAAGCATCTGGTGTTTGTTTACCGCAGCAAGCTGGCCTGGTGTGCCCATACCCCCACCCCACACATCCAAATAAGTTAATAAGTTTTTTAGAACAAAGGAAAGAGCATTACCAAACTCCTTTTAGGAAGGCAGCATCACTGTGATATGTAAAACTAACTGGGGAGATGGCTTGAGAAGCCTGTTGACTCAGATTCAGTCCCCAACACCCACATAATACCAGATGCAATGTGGCACATGGCTCCGTGAGACCAGCCAGCCTGAGACAGTGGAAGGCATAGCCAGGAGTACCTAGAGGTAGTGGTCCAGCTAGTCTGATGTTCTTGTTTGCAGCTGCAAAGAAGGCGGAGTCCGGGCAGGTGTGGCAGAGATGTCGCAGGCAGACTCCACGTTCACACCCACCAAGGCTTGGCGGACATTAAGGAAGAGGTGGTGGAAAGAATTCAAGGGCGGACGATGGCGAGGCGTTCTGTGGGGTGCTGTTCTCTAGACCGGAAATGTCCCTGGCATCCATGACGTCACAGCAGCCGTCATCACCTGCACAGTATTGGACCCGGGCTCATGTTGTCCTAGATGATGGGGGCGGGGTCACAGCAGCAGGTGGAAAGAAGAAGGGGGCGGGGAACAGAAGAAAGTAAGGGGAGGGAACCATGATCAAAATTCAATATGTACACGTAGGAAAGCTACCCGTAACAAAAATTAAAAAAAGAGAAGAAGAAGAAAACGTGGAACCCAGACACCTTGAGCTTGTGACCTTTGACTTACCCTTCATGGTTCAAGACATAGCCATAGATGATGCACGTACTGGTTTAAAGGTACTTTGCTCTGAACAAATGATTTGCAGAATGTCCCCCCGAACAAAGTTGTCTCAGTTCCTTAGAAAGCAGAGGATTAGAAGAAGCAGAAAACCTCCACATGCTTGCCCTTTACTCCTGTTGTTAGAAATAATCATAATAATAATAATAAAAGACTCTGCTCCACTGCAGAGATGGACTATATTTGGGCAAAGACTTGAAAGGGCTCTAGTCAGGCAGGTCAGAAGCAATGTTCCTTACTGAGTAGGGGATACTTCAAGTGTGGTGGGGTCATTTAAATTCTTTGGTTGAAGGGCGGTCCACCTTGCCCCAGGTGTTGGGCCACTTCAGTCAGGTGGCCTGGGCCATTCCAGGAAAGTGGTAGAGGGGAAGGGTGGTCCAGATCAATCTTGGGAGACAGTTCTCAATAAATGGCAGGCAGAGTCCAAGGATGGAGACTTTCTGCTACTAACACCTGTCATATTTTTTAAGGATCCAGTCTTGGCATCGGGGGATGTTCCAGCAGGTGCAGGTTGCATTTCTTTCCTATTGCCTTTCTGGTGATGCATTATACTGAAGTGAAACTTTACCCCTAATTATAACCATCATCTGCACCTCCGAGGTTTGGCATTCTTGTTTAAATTCCTCCAATGATCGTATTCTTTCTTCATCCCTCTGCTTTTTTATTTCAAGCCCACCACCTCACTGGGTAATTGAGTCCATTTTTAATTCTACCACCTCCACTTATTTTTTCCCCAGTGCTTGATTCTGAAATTTATATGATCTGTAGAACTTCCTCTGTGGCTCTCTATGTGCAGTTTTAAATTGCTCATTTATTAGAACAAACCCTGCCCAACATCCCCACATCATCCTTGTCTCTTGTCTTTTGACTTGTCTTTGATGGTTGGAGACCTGCTATATATGATATAGGTGCTGGTTTAAGTGTATTTGGCACCGAACAAATAATTTGCAGAACGCCCCCTTGCAAAGCTGACCCATAACCTCAGAAGGGAGAAAATCACATGGACATGGACAACTACCAGCAAATCTGCCACGTTCATCCGCGATTGGACCCCTGGTGCAAGATGCCCTGGCTCCTTGCTTCCAGCAGCCAGAATGCTTTGTTTCTCAGCTTGATCCATGATCCACTTACTTACGTGACAAAGTTTTATCTTTTGTCATCCTTCACTTAGCTTACATTCTTATGCCCACATTGGTCGTCATGCCTTGGGGTTCAGATAGTGGCTCTGTTCAAAGGCAGTTTCGTCAGGCAGTACCTGGGGGATGTGAGCTTTTCCTATGATCTCACTGACACAAATAATTTCTAATGATGTTTGTTGTGGTAGTTTGAATATATGTCCCCCAATATATTTAGTGTTTTAGTAGTTATAGTTTGCATCTTCAATCACCTTGCTAGAGGCAATGTCACTGGGGGCCGGTCTTAAGGTGTGGGTTTGAGATTCCATTGTAAAGATATGCAAATGTGCCTAGCAGGAGTTCCTGAAGTGTGCTGTGTGACCTTTTGGCAGTAGTTTTGCTCTGTGTACTGTGGTGGCTGGTTGGCTTTTTTCTCTTGCCTGGCCCTGTGGAGAGCAGGCTGCTTCTCCTGCCCTTATGGAACTTCCCCTGTATCTGTAAGCTTCAATAAATAATATCCCTTCCTCTATAACTGTGCCTGGTCTGGAAGTTCATCTCAGCGAACCTGAAGCTGTCTGCTACATTTGTGATCATCTAACCATCTTGAATCTATGTAGCATCGATGTAGCTTACACTCACCATATTCATTTGATCACCATCGCGAAGCTGTGCTGAAGGCAGGCCATATACAATAATCTCTCTTTTGCTTAAAAAGTAGACAACGAGAAGACTCAAGACTCATGAAAGGGGCTGGAGACATGGTTTGGAGGTTAAGGCCTCTTACTTGCAAAGCCAAAGGACTCAGGTTCAATTCCCTAGGACCCATGCAAGCCAGACGCATGGGCAAGCCATGGGCAAGGTGGCACATGCATTTGGAGTTCCTTTGCAGCTGCTGGAGGCCATGTTGCACCTATTCTCTCTCTCAAACAAATAAATAAAATAAATAAATTTTTTAGAAAGACTCATGAAAGCCAAAAATAAGAAGCTGTTGAGAGCTGAAAACTAAAGGAGATATTTTTTCTAACTGGCATTTTTATTTTATTTGTTTCACTATTAATTATGAACTTTACTGTATGAGCAGATCACATGTTGGTCCTATTCCCATTGGGCACACTCTTCCATCCCCTTCTCCTCCACCCTCGTTCCCCTCCTTAGTGGCATTATCAGTATTCACCAAGGGGTCACGAGTGCACCAGTCAGTCTCTGGGGGAGGACCAGGCCTCAGGATACTCCGTCCCGCCCTGTGGCCCTTACAATCTTTCCGCTCCCTCTTTTGCAATGCTCCTTGAACCCTGGCAGGTGTGTTCACAGTCTCCTTTAGTATTAAGAGTTCTGCAATCTCTGGATTTCTGCTTTGGTGAGTTTTGACTGTCCTCAGTGTCCATTGCCATCTTCCTGGGGCTGGTTGTCAGGCCAGCCGTGAGAATAGGGAGTTTCTGTCATGCCCTCCAAAGCTCAGGGGGCATTGCAGAAGAGGGGCTGGAAAGAATGTAGGAGCCACAGGGTGGGTAGGAGTACTCGGGGCACTGTCCTCCTTACGACGCAAACCAGCTGATTCGTTAACGACCCCACAGTGGTTAGAGATGCCCCTGCAAGCCCTGCACTGCTGTAAACCCATACACACTTTGACACAGAGGACTCAGGAGCACAAAAGGAATGGACAACAAAGCAGAGGAAGTACTGCCTTGAAAGAGGAGGGTGCTCAGTGGATGGGAGGGGTGCAGAAAAGAGGGAACAAAAGAGAATAATGTGATGAGAACATGACCAAATTAAAGTATGTTCACATATTAAATTTACCATTTTTTATATTTGCTTATTTGAGATAGAGAGATAGAGAAAGAGAGAGAGAATGGTCGAACCAGGGCCTCTAAGCACTGTGAACAAACTCTGGATGCATGCACCACCTTGTGTATCCAGCTTTATGTGGGTACTGGGGAATTGAACCTGGATCCTTTGGCTTTACCAGCAAGCATTTAACGGCTAAGCTATCTTGCTTATCTCTCCAGACCCCCATTATTTTTTAAATTGGAAATATATAAATACATTTAGTAAAACCTAACTGTAATGACAAAAATCCAGAAACAATTTTGAAAAGAAATTGCTAATTACCATACAAGTTAACTATTTCATTGAATAGTTCTCTTATTTAGTAAAATTTAGTAAAATTGAACTGGTCACCCATGACACCGGTGACTTCAGGATAATTTCAGATAAACATTTCATAGATGTGCTTCAAGGCAGGGAGTGGCTTGCATCCTGAGTATTTGGAAATGGCGATGTTTGTTTCAAGAAGCAGCAATTTCGTAAATGAAAACGTGGAACTGTCTTTCTAAATATTTAGAAAACCCACAGAGAAAGAGTGCAAGTTAAGCAGAAGTGGACTGTAATTCCCAAAGCCAGGACATAGAAACGTCTATGCAGCCGTCATGTGACTAGTGTAAAACCACAAATTATCTGATATTGAAAAACTAAAAAACAACTTCTGGTAATAATTAAAGACAAATTTAACACACACACAAGCACACACCACCACCACACACATTACTTACTGACTAAAGAGACTAGATGAATGCGTCAAGGTTTTTACATGGCACAGGAAATGATAAAACCCAGATTTTCTGCCTCTTTTTCATACACAGTATATGTTTTCATTCATACTATTTATTAATTCAATTTAAAATTCTTGAGAAATTTAAATTTGCTTTTATACATATTGGCATATAGAAAGCTTGCAAATAAGCCACATTTACCCTAGACATATTCTGTGACATCAGTCAATTCATATGTGATCAGAAAAATGGACAATAATGTCAGTGTAGTGTGGAAGTTTTGTTGGTTTCTACAGAAAATTGCTGCTTTCTCTGTAAATCAGGTGGTTTAAGCTTAATTTACATGTATATTAAGCTACATTCCCTTTCAGGGTAAGTAAATCTTACATTTACTCCAATCTTTCTCTAATAGGAAATTTAGCGTGTCTGCTTAACTTTGCAAGTATTTTTATTAAGGTTGTTACAGGTTTGTTAGGCTGTAGGCCCAAGTGTACCAGCACCTAAGTGATTCATTGATTGTGGTTCAGTCCAGTGTGACACAGGAGAGAAAGAGAGAATGGGTGTCTGCAAGGTGGGTCTGCTGGGGGATTAAGTGGGCTGAGTTATGGGAATATTCAAGAGCGATGTCCAGGTTCGAAGAGCAAGACATCTCGAATCCAATTTTGGGTTTGCTAGAACTTCGCTCCTAGTGTCAGGGCATGTATGAAAAAGGCAGTTAGCCGATGCTAGAGGACAGAAGATGAAGATGTGGGAGGGTCCGGAATGTGGCCAGTTGATTCCTATCTGGAAGGACAATGCCCTGATGTGCTCCCCTGAGGCTCTTACATTCTTTCCCAGATCCACAAGCTTCTCTGAGCCTTGGAGGGCATGATAAGGATGTCTTGATTAGTCTTTTATTTTCAGCTTTGATGAATTTTGTTTGATGTTTTGTTCATTTATTTGAGATAGAGACAGAAGGAGGCAGAGAGAGTAGAGAGAGAATGGGCACACCGGGATCTACAGCCAGTGCAAATGAACTCCAGACACATGTACCACCTTGTGCATCTGGTTTTATTGGGGGAATCGAACCTGGGTCCTTTGGCTTTGCTAGCAAGTGCCTTAACAACTGAGCCATCTCTCCAGCCCCAAGCTTTGATAATTTTGAGTCATCTCAATGCCTGCCTCCATCTCCATTGAGAAGCTTCTCTGGTTAGCTAAATGAGCAGCAGCTGGATCCTTTCTGCCGCCACAAGACCTACACTGCCCTGAGCCCATCGGCATTCTGACATGGAGGGCAGAGGAGGACAAAAGGAATGATGCATCCGAACAGAGGATGGATTACTTGGCAAGAGGAGAGTCCTCATGGGATAGGGGTAGAAAAGCAGGGGATAATAGAGGGCAATGGGACAGGAATAGCATCATATTACAGTATGTTCACACATTAAAGCTCTCAAAAAATACAAAAAAGCAAATAAATAATTATTAAATAAAAATTATACCCCAAACAGAATACCCTTCTGTCTCTCCGCCCTCTGTTTCCTGATTTGTAAAATGAGCAATCAAATATCCACAATGATGCGAACAAAAGAAACTGAAGAGGAAGGATCAGGATGAGGAGTACGGAGGCCAAAGAGCTGAAGTGAACAGTGGACATGGCGGAGGGGTGAGAGAGTGCCTTGTCCTCTGCTGGACACCGTCATTGGAACGGGAGCCCAGCCCAGGCTCAGGGCCTTCCACCCGCAGCGAGTGGCCTGAATGGTGGATGTGTTGCTTAGGAACCATGAAGGGCTTGTTCTCTGTCTAAAATTTAAAACACATGTGCACATCTTCAAAACAGCTGGCGCAAGAGGAGAGACGCGCTGGGAAGACCCCCTGCACCAGGGTTGGACCCTCACCTGGGGTCCCTGTGCCGCCCTAAATGCCTCTAGCTCAGCGCAGGATTTCCTTGGCTACAGAGGCTGATTGGAGGTGAGTTTGCATCTGAGTCCTAACACCATGCAGTTCATGTCCGGATGGGAAGACGCCTTCATCTCTGTGTCTCTGCTAGGATCTAGCCCATCCCTTGAGTCGGTGCAGTGTAGCTTTGATAGGAACTGATAGCACTAACTGGGGCAGAGTAACTGCTCTGAATATGGTGTTCATGAGTGAGGATTGTCCAGTAATAGCCCAGGTTGGATAGGAAACTAAATTTTCTTATAGCTACTTCTCTATTTCTTGCCAAAGCATGCTATATACATATCCCTGGTTTGTCTCTGAATACCTCTGCTGTCTGCAGTAGTGGGTGTGCATTGTCTGTGTTTGTATGTGGATTTTTAATTCATGAAAAGCGTTCTTCTTTTTGAACGTCTGAATGAGTGCTTGTCAGCCGAGACTCATCTGACTTTCTGACATGTGCAAGGAGTCTGTTCCCCACAGTGTGGTTCTTCCCTGTTCAGAGCCATTTCCTATCCGCGTGGTCCTTTGGGGGAAATCAGCAAGATTCTGTGAATTTATTATAGCTAAAATAGCCCAGAAGGGTCTCCTTCTGTGCTTTCTAGGAGAGCAAAATTGGGCTGGGAGAGAATGAACGGGTACTCCTTTTCCTTTGAACGTACAGAATCTTGATGAAGGATCAGAGATGTCTTCCAGGCCAAACATCCAACAAGACAGAGGAGTGGGCAAGAAATTCAAGAGAAAATATACTGCAATTTTTTTTTAATATGTAAGGAGTGTTTTCCTAAGCAACTCTTAAAAATTAAGTAGTGAGTAAATCTATGTGCTCATTTCTAATGCCTGATAAAACCAGAACATAATCAAAATGATAGGAATTGTTCTGATTGTGTGTGTATTAAGAACGGAGCTTAGCATGATAATGCAAACCTGTCATCGGAGCAGTGTCATTGGCTAGATCTGGCGTTTCGGGCCTGCCTGGCTTCTACAGAAAGACCGTGTTTCAGGAAGCAAAAGCAAACAAACTAAGCGAAAAGAGAGCCGGTGACTATTCCGTTGTCTTCCATCGTAGTGGCTCTATCATAGCTTCGTGAGTTCAGTTCACATGGTCATGATGTCTGCTGAGACAGACATTGCCCCAGAGTGTGATTCCGTACGTCCTTGGTGATCCACGGAGCCTCTGCAGATGAAACGCTGCCTAAAATCAATATTTCTTAGAATACTTCTGTAGTTCAGTAGCAATCTTGCCATCGCTGATAATCAAGGAAATTTGATTGATAGCTTTAAATACTTTCTATTTATTTATTTATTTATTTATTTATTTATTTATTTATTTGACAGAGAGAGAGAGAGAGAGAGAGAGAATGGACACGCCAGGGCCTCCAGCCATGGCAACGCATGCATCCCCTTATGCATCTGGCTAACGTGGGTCCTGGGGAATCGAACCTGGGTCCTTAGGCTTATGCAGGCAAACCCCTCAACCACTAGGCCATCCCTCCAGCCCTGGCTGATCACTTTAATTTTTAGGGGGTACCATGTTCTCTGACACATTCTGGAACCTGACAATTTAATGTACTATATTATTAGGCGATGAAACCTTCGGGAAAAGTTATGCCATGGATACTCTGCCTTTTTGTTAATGAGTTGCTCTTACGAATAAGGTTGAGGGAAGCATCCAGCTTCCTTCCTGCCCTCTCAGTCTTCTGCTATGTGAGATCATAGTTCTCAACCTTTCCTCCATGTGAACGTGCAGCGAGGAAGCTGCGACTTGCCAGCAGCGAGCAGCCTTTGCCCGACACGGGAGCTGTGGCACCTTGACCAGGTATTTTACCAGCTTCCAAAACCAGGAGAAAGAGATTTCCATTAGCTGTGCATGACACAGCAGTCTGCAATCGTGTGCTGTGGAACTTTGGTTGCTGTTGTTTTGTCTTATTCAATTATGGTAATGAATTCCCTTCTTTAATCCGCAATTTAATTATAACATGGAAGGTCTTGCAATGGATTGGGTGGAATGATTTTGTTACCTCTTATTTGCATGAGGAATGCGTAAATCATATTTAAATCAGCCTATTTTGAGGTTCAATAGCACTCAATTCTCTCTGTCCCTGTGGCCTCAGATGATCCTTCCTCATGGAAGGATTCTCAGTTTACCTTCATAGAGACTTCCTTATTCCTCTTTTCAAGGCCCTCTGACCAGTCCCTAACTTTACTAATGCTGCAAATTGCAGGATCATGGGTAGATACGGACTTTGCTTATAATAAATTTACATGTTACTCATCTGGAAGACAATTATTTTCCTCCCTAGACTGCACAACTAACTCCAGTAAAGCTCACACCCGTGAGCTTTCTGTAGGTCAGATGGCAGTGCAGAACATCTTCCATATGCAAATCTGTTTATTGACGAGTCCGGTGTGGCAGCAGACCCCTCTTATCCTGGCACCCTGGGGACTGGTGCTGAACTCCAGATGCATGTACTACCTTGTGCGTCTGGCTTACGTGGGTCACGGGGAATCAAACCTGGGTCCTTTGGCTTCTCAGTCAAACACCTTAGTCACTAGGCCATCTCACTAGCCCTAAATAAGATGTTTTTTTTTAAAAAATTGAAAAGGGCTGGAGAGATAACTTAGCCATTAAGGCATTTGCCTATGAATCCTAAGGATGTGGGTTCAACTCCGCAGAATCCATGTAAGCCAGATGCACATGGTGGTGCATGAGTCTGGAGTCCAATTGCAGTAGCTAAAGGCCCTGGCATGCGCCCCCCCCATCTTGTCTCTCAAATAATACATAAATAAAAATATTTTAAAAATTTTTAAAGGGTCTCACTCACACATGGAGTCTATCAACACCAAACTCACTGATGTAGAGAGTAAGGTGGTTGGTTTTCTAGAGTCTAGTGAGTGGGAAACAAGACTCTGGTTAGGTTAGGGCATGCGAATTAGCCTGAATGTGGGATTCCTGTGACAAAATATCCATATGTCGAAACATTACCTTATACCTTTTAAATACATGCTATTTTATTTGTCAATTTTATATAATCTAAGCTCTGGGAAGAAGTCAAAATACTTCATAAAATGGTGCACTTTAGGTAATTTGGAAATATGAACCCAGCTTATACACAAAGAGAAATTAGCTTTTATTTCTCAATTAATAAAAGTTTAAGTACTAATTTTTAAAGTAATAGCATATTCTGTTGGCTTTTTCTCTACAGGTCTAAAAATTAGTAGAAAGTGGGCTGGAGAGATGGCTTAGGGGTTAAGGCGCCTGCCTCCTAAGCCTAAGAACGTTGGTTCCAATCTAAGGTCCCAAAAGTTTAGCCAGATTTTTATTTTATTTTATTTTACAATTTATTATTTTTTGTGAAGGGGCTCAGAGTCTCATTTCATTCACAGCAGCTGAGAGACTGCTGGCGCTCCCATCTCTATCTGTCTTCCTCTTCCTCTCCCTCTCTGTCTCTCTCTGTGTGTCTCTCTCCAAAAAAATAAATAAATAAAAAATGAAAAGTTTAAAAAAAATTAGTAAAAAGTATTGATCCCTAATATAGAAAGAGAATTAATCAATTCTATGAACTGTAAATTTAGGAAAAATAGAAATTTTAAGATCATAGTAGCAACATATGTGTCTATACAAAGTTTCTACTTAATAATAATAATAAGATGATGATGGACACTTCTGACTTTTCATGTCAATATGCTAATTTTGCTGCTTCCTCCTTTCTTAGCTAATTCATCTTAGACTACATAATTTGCTAGGCTTATACTTTTAATGTGCTCACTTTTACCTGAGAATCACTCACACTATTTGCTATTCAATTACAGATACAGTAATTGGTTTTGAAAGCAGACTAAGAATGTTCGCAAGCATCTATTATTATTTTGGGGGGGGAGTTGGAGATAGGATCTCACTCTAGCCCAGACTGACCTGGAATTCACTCTATATTCTCAGGGTGGCCTCGAACTCAAGGCGATCCTCCTACCTCTGCCTCCCGGGTGAGTGCTGGGATTAATGGCATGTGCCACCACACCCAGCATATATTATCAAACACACAGATTTAGCAATCTGAGAGTTTATGAAAACAAGAAAAAATTGTTTAGTTTACTTTCATTTTAGTTTTGGGTTTGCGTGTAATATGTGTGTTTTGTGTAGTGTGTGTGCCATATGTACATGTATGCACAGAGGCATGTTCCCCATGTGCACAGGTGCAGAGGCCCCTGGCTATCACCCTCCCTCCATCAGTACTCAACATTATTTCCTTGAGTCAGAGTCTCTTAAAGGCACTAGTGATACTCTTGCCTCTGTTCAAGGAGGGCCAGGGTCATAGACACGCACAACCACATCCAGCTTTTAATGGGGTGCTGGGGTTCACACCCGTGTCCTCCTGCTTGTGCTCCCAGTGCTCTTACACAATGAGCAATCTCCTCAATCCTTTGGTTTAATTTTAATCCTCTGTGTTTGAGAGCCCAAAGGAAGAGAGAGAGAGAGAGAGAGATTAAGAAATGAGGAGACATTAGTGTGCACATAAATGCATATAGACCACTTAACATCTTTGTATCAGAAAACTGCGATGGACTTGACATTATTATATCACTAGGGCTTCATTATTTGATGAAATACACGATGCTAATTCAGTCACGGTATAATCAGAAGCAACACTTGAGTATATGAACCACACTTGTCAAAGCAAATGAACAAAATATTATTTTGATGTAGTGCCCTTGAACTCCTTTATGGCATTGGTTTTGTTTACATTGTAATTTGCAAAATTAAGTAATCTACATGGTTCCCCGGTGTGAATTAACAAGTAGTTCTCAATCAAATGCGTCACACTTTCTTCAGCAAGCCATTGAGGAGAACAGTGCTGGTATGCTTGCTTAGGGTATAAGATATAAGCTATGGTATAAAGTTACTGCAGACCATCACTCTTCCCACTTCACTGTTTTATACTAGCCACTATATCACAGCTCCAGAGGTTTCTCCCTGTGTATTCAACAGAAAAAGAAAAACCCACGTTCATTTTCATTTTGTCATCAGCCAGCACAGATCAGTGTTTCTAATGTGCAAACCTATGTTCTTCCACTGAAAGTATTTAATACTCCCTTAGTCAATTAGTCTCTGATACAGTCATGTAAACACTTAAAGCTGCCTCAAATGCCCCTTTCACTCTCACCAGAAAACAACCAACCAAATGTGGGAAATTTAAATCTTCCTCTCTCTCATTTGACAGCCCCAATATCTGTACATTTTCTCTTTGAAGGTTCTTTTCACTGAAAGAGAGATTTGGCTAATGATTGCAGTGAAGAAAACCGAGAGAATTTTACAAGGGAAAACTTCGTGCAGGAGATAAAACATGAAAAGGAGGCCGTAATTTCAAAGACAAGTGCTTCATGGGTCAAAGTCATTATTTATTGGAAACGACAAACACACATCCGCACATTTCATTGGTTACTGGGACTTGTGAGCATTTGAATGCAAACCAGAGAGTAACCAGAAAAATATGTGAGGGTGGGAGAAGGCACCTGTTGTCATAGATTTAGACAGTCAAGTTTTCAAAGGCATAAAAGAGCCTAAGCTATTGTCGTGATCTCAAACCACTGGGAAAAAAGCTAGAACTAGCAGGAATGATGGTCCTGCACTAATTGGATTTTAAAACAGGATCAAAATGAAGCATGCGTCATCCAAAAATGGAACAGTCTAATTTAGTAATTACGGGATCTGCTGCCATTGATTCTCTCACAGATCTTGGTGTTTCAGGCACCAGATCCCCCGGGATGCACAGCCTTCTTGATTTTTGCTCTTAGGAAACTTCCATCAATGCATTGTTTCAATTTCTCATTCTCGCTTATCTCTCTCTCCCTCTTTCTCTCTCACACACAATTCCTTTTGCTGAATATCATTCCAATCAATAGAATAAAATGGTCTCCGTAAATATGATTTGGAACTTATTACACATATCCTGATTTCTGGTAAAATCTGCTTTGCATCTGGGAACTTTAACCCATTTTTTCTTCTCTACAACCCGACCCAAATTTAGGGGAAAAAAAAATAGAGGGAAAACCATTTATCAATCTTCATAATGTAGGTGGAGAAATAAGTAGAGATAGACCACGCTGGCTTCCCCAAACTGAACGAGATTCTTGACTATACAGCAAGCTGATATGAATCGTAGATTTCTTGACTCACAAATCCCCAAAGCTTTGTGATATCATTAGTGGAGGTGTCATATAAACTGATGGATAACTTTACTTAGCTAAACCTAATCAAATCCCAGGTATTTAGATGATAAGTAATAAAAAAATAAGAGTAGGTAGTAAATTACTTTCTTTTTCTGAGAATGACACCAGAAAACATATGAGCTAGCTATAATTGAGCTTCGATCTTTCTTTTAGGTAAACAATGTCTGGTATGCTATCACTTCCTGGTCTCCTGGCGGCCTGAATTCTGAAGTATACTCAATCCACCCCCCTTGGGAACATGGCCTCCTTTGGCACTTCTTACATTCAAATCTGTTATACTTTGTCTAACTTCGATTCTTCTCCCACCAAGTCCAGCTAGAATCTCTCTCCTCCTTCCTCCCCTCAAATGCTCAGAAGAGCTGGGAAACCTGACCTCACCTGCCTGAGTTCGCCCGTGACACATCTTCGTGAACCTGCAGGAGCCTCTTCCTCCTCAAAACAATGTTGTGGCAGAGAGGACCATAAACAAGACCCAAACTCTTGCTCAACTCAGTGTTTTAGCAGAGGCGATGGGAATTTAGAGGCAATTTTGTTAGAAGATTGGCAAACACGCCTGTTGATTACCATCCTGTCCCTTTACCTGTTTTCTAAGCAGATAGAAGTTTGATTACCCCAGTGATCAGTGGATCAGGAAGGGGAAAAGTCCCAGTTTTCAATGAACTGGGACAAGCATGCTGCCTCTTATCCCTGACTCGCGTGTACGTTCCACAAACATTGACTAGCGCCCAGGAATCCGTGTACTTATGGAATGTAAACCTCAGAACTTCTAAGAGTCATTGGGAGGTTGGAAGAAAGGTGCAGTCGTTCAGACTGTCCTGTGTGCTCCCACCACCATATGACCTAGGTGCTACAGACAGAGCTAGGGCCATGCATCCAGAAGTTGAGATGTTCCGCCCTTCTCCAGACTCTCTCATCTTGAAGTGGAATATTAATATTAATTTAATGACCTTTAATTAATTCCTATTGCTGACTACACTCTGCAGAGAGGGTCCACTCCTTTGTGGACGCACGTGGGAACCAGACAGAGGACGCATTTTGTCTTCTTTCTACATGCAAATGTAAATAATTTTGATAACCTCGTGCTATGTGGAATGTGGCTGTCTAGTGTGATTATTAAATTACAGCTCCTGTGGTGTATCCTCTTTGGTTAATCTCATCCCAATTCGATAGAGTGCATTGTATGTGTGGCAAAAGTTCCTGTGTGTACTTACAAAACACAGTTTAGAAAATTGCTTTGTGACACCATTTTACTCCATGAGTGTTTGAGGTTTAAAAGAAAATAAATACAGTTTTTCTTATGAGTTTGCACATGGCTTCTACTGTCTAAAGAAGCTAAATCCTTTAAAAATACTAGTCATAAAAAATGTGTGTCGCTAAGTGGAATAGCATTGTTATTTCATTCAGAATTCTGTGGCAAAGTTAATATTTATATTTTTCTATATACATATAAACATATATACACAGAAGAACATATATATTCAATATATATGCACATTTTTCTTCATCATGACACATCAATTTCAGGACAGAAGTCAGTGACAAAAATCATTTGCCTCACTTCAGCCTCACGTTCTTGTCCTCATTTCCCCCCTACATCTTGCCTGATCCAGCTGGGACTCTTCCAAATGGTAGCTTTCTGAGCCAGGCTGGCCGGGGGACCCGGTGTCCTTTACTGTCGTCCTTCCCCACTTTACTTCTCTGCACAGCCCTAGCTGAGAACACGGTCACCCCCAGCCCAGAGCACACGACAGCTTTTAGTATCACAGGCAAGCAATACAGGCGTTCTGCCGATGCTACTCGTCCTGGGAGCCATGATTCATAGCTTATCGCCACTTCACTGGGTTGCTTTTAAGGCTGGTTTTATTGCCCCCATCTATTTATTCCGAAAGTGTCATTTTGAAAATGTAAACCTTAAAATGAGAAAGCAGTTGAGGAGAGAAATAAAATGTGCGGCTCTTTGGAATGGGTTTAACAAAGTGTGTATTTCAAAAAAAAATAATAATAATTTCACTCTTCTCAATTTATTTCTCTGAATATCCTGATGCCACAATGCTGAAAAGTCAAGACATCCTTAGCAGGGGTTGACCGAGCTCAAGAAGGAATCTTTGAATCACTTTTCAAACACTTTGCACACGACAAAGGGAGGTCTGGAACAGTTGGGAAGTGATTTGCCCAGATCCACCGAATCCCTCCAGTTAGAATGAAGCCAGTCTTTCTGCATCCAGAACGACTGTCCACGTTTCGGTGTAGAAAGAGCTGCCCCGTCCAGTGGCAGAGCTGGGACTCGAGAACAGAGAGGGAGTGCCCAGGGAGAGTAGAATGCTGACATCCTGCAGGTTTGCTGACCTCATCACTGTTCGCCGAACTCCTGGAAAGCAACAAAAGGTGAAAGGAGTTGATAAAGTCGAGGTCTCTTGTTCTGCTCGCTCACATGTCGCTGTAGACATCACACAGGGCAAGAATTGAGGCTAATAACTGATTGATCAATCTATTATGAAATATTGATTGAGTGCATAATATATGTGCAGCACGATACCACAGAAATGAGAGTGGGTCAAAAACATAGTGATTTAGGACTGTAGAGATGGCTAAGTGGTTAAAGACACTTGATTGCAAAGTTCGATGGCTGAGGTTTCAGTTCCCTAGGACTCTCTTAAAGCCAGATGCACAAAGGTGCACGTGCATCCGGACAGTTCATGTGCAGAGGCAGGAGGCCCTAGTGTACCCATCTTCTGTTTCTCTCTCTCTGCAAATAAATAATAAATAAAATATTTTAAAAATGTAAATTGACATAAATGGGATTTTATACTATTTCCATGCATCATGGTCTGAAAAATGGGATAGTAAATTTGAAACATGGTTGAAGAACAAAAGGCAAAATTTAAATTATTTTTTTTCTTTTGGTTGTCATTTTTTTTCTTTTTTAAATTTTTTTAAATAAAAAAAATTATTGGCAATAAATTATTTTAAATTAAAGATTTATCACAACCTGGTTGTATAATTTTACTTTTAAAACACTAAATATATTAAATGCTTTAAATGTTTATATGTCAAAATGCAAAATATAGTATGTCTAAGACAGAATACATATATACATATTCATATATGGCTATCATTTTGTAAGTATTCATATTATTTAATTGTATCTAGATCACCTTAGCAAACCAAGTGTTCAAACCCTTTCAAGAGAGATCTTCCTCTGGCCGTGGTGGCGCACACCTTTAATTACAGCACTCGGGCTCCAGAGATGGGAGGATCACTGTGAGTTCGAGGCCTGCCTGATACTACATAGTGAATTCCAGGTCAGCCTGAGCTAGTGTGAGACCCTGCCTCGAAAAACCCGAGAGAGAGAGAGAGAGAGAGAGAGAGAGAGAGAGAGAGAGAGCTCTTCCAATTTCCAGTAGCTCATGTTCCCCTCAGAACCCTGAGGTCTGAATTTCACACTCCATATTTATCTTATTTCTCAGAAGAAGTAGCATTGCATGCTCAGTGCACTTAGATTCTCCCCAGTCAATGAGTTAATCCTTTCTCAAGCAGAGAGGACAAAAATAGGCATCCAAGGAGATAAACTACCCCTCGCATCTCAACCAAGGCCCAGGTGAATCCACAGAGGAAGTGGGGAGATGAGCAAGAGAGCTGCTTCCATGCTGAACCTGACAATCAGCACCAGGGTGAAGGAGACAGACGCTGAGGACGCTCAACACCTACCAAAGCAGAGATCCAGAGGCTCCTAAGAGCTCATCACTGAAGTAGACTTAAAACTCACCCACCACGGCTCAGGGAATTTTGCCGAAGAGGGGGGCGGAAAGATTGTAAGAGCCGCAGGTCGGTACATCACATCCAGAGGCACTGCCTCCCCCCAGTAACTGACTGCTGTTCCCACAACGCATAACTCACAGCCTCATGGGGAATACTGGCAACCCCACTGAGGAGGGTCCCCTGCAGAATGGGGTCAGAGAAAAGGGAAAAGAAGGTACCAACTCATGATGCATCCATACAAAGTATGTTCTTAATAAAATAAATAAATAAAATTTTAAAAGGTGCAAAAAAAAGATATTTTCAGAACTTTGAATAAAATACAAAATGCCAGATTAAAGAATTAAAAAACAGTGTCATTGAAAATTAGGCCCTGCTGTTTTCTACCAGAGTATTGTTTTGAAAATTATTTAAAATTGACATTAAGCTACTATTATAAGGATGGATCCCACTTATTTCTAATCAGTTACAGCATTTCAAATTAGATAAAGCCAATAATTTTCATTTCTTTTCTGCACGTGTGTGTGTGTGTGTGTGTGTGTGTGTGTGTGTGTGTGTGTTGCTGGAGAAGAAACCCAAGGCTTCACTTACAATAAGAAAGTACTGTTGGGGGCTGGAGAGATGGCTTAGCAGTTAAGTGCTTGCCTGTGAAGCCTAAGGACCCAGGTTTGAGGCTTTATTCCCCAGGACCCACGTAAGCCAGATGCTCAAGGTGGCGCATGTATCTGGAGTTTGTTTGCAGTGGATGGAGGCTCTGGTGTGCCCATTCTCTCTCTCTCTCTCTCACTCTCAAATAAATAAATAAACAAAAAATAAACAAAAATTAAAAAAAAAAAAAAAACTCTACCACTTACATATACTCCCAACCCCAGGACTTTTCTTGTTATCTTTGAATTTAATGACTTATTTTTAGTTCATTACTTTGGGGTGCTGAAGACTGAATCCAAAACATTGGCCATATGAGGCAAATAGTATTTGATTTTATGTGAAATATTTCATGTTTTTTCCTTAGGACATTCCTTTGATTCTCTAGCAGATCCCAGGTATCAAACAACGACTGCTGTGTGTGTCCCTTCATATAAACACACAGAGAGTGAAGCCTTCGCAAGACCAGCGTGGACGCTCTGCGCAAGAGCAATGCAGCACAGCACTGGATATTCTTGGATAAAATGTAAGTGAAGCCAGTTTTCAAGTTATATTTGTAATAAAACGAGACGTTATTGTTGTAAAATATATTTCTGTCCAATGACATATACTGCATACATAATGTTTTCACTTTTACTTGTTGAGTACTGACCGTTCTTCTGAGAAGTGTTCTTGTTTATTCTGTTCCATTCAGTTCACAAGCAGGTATCTGCTGCCACACAGGAGCGTCTCCTATCCTTGATGACAACGATGCCATTGAGGTACAGAAAACAGTGTCTGTTTTCATTAGGTCCAGTTTACACACACTGAGAGATTCTCACACTTTGTCGTTGTTTATTGCTCTTTCTTTTTTAGATTTTATTTATTTATTTGAGAGAGAGAGAGAAGGAGACAGAAAGAGAGAGAAAATGGGGTTCTATGGCCTCTGGCCACTGCAAACGAACTCCAGGTGCATGCAACACCTTGTGCATCTGGCTCATGTGGGTTTAGGCGAATTGAACCTGGGGCCTTTAGGTTTCACAGTCAGGTGCCTCAGCCACTAAGCCATCTCTGCAGCACCC